>OU015499.1:159275488-159875488 GCA_907164885.2 Dolomedes plantarius
TGTGTTGATTTTGATATTTTCATTGTTATATTCTATTATTTGTGTGAGTCGACTCAAAATTAAAAGTGATGTAGAGTGAAAATTTGATAATTTTCTTTAATTAAATTTAATTGATTTTTTTTTTTGAGATTTTGTTGTGTGGGGAAAGGCCGCCCTGCACAGCAATTTTCAGTTGATGATGAATTTATTTTTAAGTTTAATTTTTTTTCAAAGCAACAATACCGGAAGAAATTTACATAATTTACAATTTTCTATAATTGATCATTAATTACTATAATTTTTTTTGTTTTTATTGTGTTCATAAATTAATAAATCATTAGTGTATTTTTGTGTATTCAATATTGAAATGTGCAATGTCTTGTCATGTGATCATCATACTAAATTAACTTAAAACATATGTTCCTTTTCAAACTTTTCCAAATTTGTGGTCGACGCCCATTTTCCTCACATGGTCGGGTGAGTCTGTCCTCCAATGCAGGCATTGTTGGTCAGCCTCTTCTCGGACGGGGGGGGATATTCTATAACATTAAAAACCCCATACCATTTTAAAATCTAACATTATTCTAAATTCCCTTGGGCGTACGAGCTAAATTTCGCTTTTGATTCTAAGTTCCGATAACCTCGAGAGAAAAAATTAAATGGCTGCCTGTTAATCGAAAACTAAACTGGCGTAGCGTGGGCAGAAATTTAAACGCTTTAGCGCATTTGTCACGCCTTTTCCTAACTTTTAACCAATTAAACCTTACTACGATCACATGACGAGATGAGTTTATATAAGGTTTGGGATCACGTACATGTACGCTTTTCGGATTTTGTAACTGTCACGAGAAGTTGTATCGTGTATTTAAAAAATAAAAGATGTAGTTAAATTAACGTTGTGGTGTTTTATGTGTCCGAGGGTGAGATGAAAAGCGGGAAAGAAAATTAAACATATGTGATGCACGGCCGGGCGACAAGTCATCCATCTTTACCTCAAAAAGAAATACCACTCAGGCCTTCCTTCGTCGGCCCGTGCTCGTGACATTACATATATATATATATATATACTAGCTGAAAACCCGCACTTCGCTACGGAGTACATTCAAAGTAAAAACATCGGTCAATGTATGCAATTAATGCCAATATATATATAATAAATACGACGATCAATGTATATAATTGATGTAAAATATATATATATTTATAAAAAAATTGTAAGGGATATTTTTATAGACAAAATAATGTAGAAGAAGATATTCAAATTAAATCTAATATAAAGAATACTAAAGAATATAGTACAGTTAATATAGTACAGTTTCTAGAACATTTCTTTTACTGTATTTTAATATTTTTTTGGATAATGTCCAATCGTCTGCCGCATTAGCAAGAAAAAAAAAATTATTTTTTGTCTATTTAGTTTTTATGCACGTGACGATAAATTTATTTAAAGTACCAGAAAAGGAAGTCACGTGATCAGCATTTAATAAATTAAATTCTAAAAATTAATCTTTAAAAATTCACCAAAAATCAGGAACTGGAGGTAAAGATTCGAAAAAAATTTCATTTTAAAGGAATTTTTATGATCTTTCTTGCGATATAAATTTCATAACCCTTAAATTATTATTTTAAATGCAAACGTAAAAAAAGTTTAAAAAACAGCTTAAAAATTTAATTTAAAAAAATCTAAGAAGAATATTTGAAAAATTTTTCTTAGTGCACCCCTACACTATAAGAAAAATCGCCATGCAAAATTTCAGCCCTTTAGGTCCAGCGGTTTGGGATGTGCGTTGTATGTCAGTCAGTCAGTGAATGAATGAATGAATGAATGAGTCAGTTACGGAACTGTTTTATATATATAGATATATACCCCTTAATGGCCGTTCTAAAGAAGGAATCGGAAAAATGGGCCCCGTAAGCTAAAGGTTAATCAGCAAATCTTTTTCTTTGTTGTTTAGTTACTGGGAAATAAAAATCCTGTGTGTCAATGAGGAGGAAAACTTTGAGCATACTGTTCTAACATTTGACGAGATTATATCCTGTGAACAGTATCCGTGAGCCGCACATAAAGTAGCTTTCATCCTCGAGAAACTTAAAGTTACTGAGGGCCGGCTAAAGTTCGTCTTTTCTATGACATCTGACAAGCACAAAAATCCATTATGGGGAGCATAACATCTAATGAAACAACATGAGAGCTATTGTTGATACTATTGAATTGTTGGTACTATTTTATGGACAGCATAAAATTCATGAATTTTTCTTCGAATTACATCGCAATCAAAATTATCTAAAGCTACGTTTTCGGTGGTTCTTTTTTTCTGACGTTTCCTCGGAGATTCAAATTTTGGAGTTTTTTCACCCTTTGCTTCTCTGCGTATTCTTTTTACACTGGACATTGATATCTCGGTCATCTCACTAGCTCTCTTTAGGGATTGCGAAAGTGGAACAATAACATTTCCTTCTAGTGCTTCTTTATCACACAATTTAATTACATTGTGTATTATACGTTTGCAATCACTACGGAACGGCTTATTCCGAGCAGTCGTGTTGGGTAAAGGATCCATTAATTTTAATATAATAATCAAAATAACAGACGAGGAAAAAGCAAGCAAATGCAGTTAGTAACCGATTCTAAAGAATGTCGAGAGAATACGAGACTTTTCCCCCTCCTTCCTCAGCAGCCTTACCTACAGCGAGAATAGAATCGTCTTGGCACTGTGCCAACCGTGGTTCTTCGTACTGTGGTCAGACAGTAGCTTTCATCCTCGAGAAACTTAAAGTTCCTGAGGATCGGCAAAAGTTCGTCTTTTCTATGACATCTGACAAGCACAAAAATCCATTATGGGGAGCATACCGGAAAGGGCGGTTTACTTCGAGCAAACTAGCTTCGATTCTGACTGCAATTGAACTAAGCTATATATCGTCTAGATTGCTAAAAAAAAATCTGAATGGTGAATATAGAAATTTTGCTTCAAAAGCCATTCAGTGGTGTGTGGTGCAATGAAAAAACGGCACTATCTATTTATGCAGATGTGAAGGAATGCAATGTAGAAACCGATGGCCTCTTTCTTCATCAAACTGGTAAATTAGGGTGCTCACCAGATGGTCTTATTGATAACAATAAGATCATTGAAATTAAGGGGACAGTGGACCTTCACACCTAACTTTTCTTGTTTTGAATGGATTTGCTTCAAATTTGAATACGTGATTAGTACCATAGATATGTAAATGTGGTTAAAATTTAATGATGAAATAATAATAATTTATAAATTATGAATTAATAATTATATCAATAATTGGCCTAATCAAAAATGTCCCATGCGCATTTCTTTGGCATATAATATGCTAATGTTTATTTACAGGATACCTTATAGAACTAACAATGAAACTTATTGCTTATTTTAAGCATTCATTTAAAATATAAAGAAAAAAAAATAATAATAGTGAAAACTCCCTTTTTATGACGCAAAATACCCATGAATCATCTTTTCGAGTACAAAATTTAGAAATTCTGAGCTACGAAGCATAATTTTTTTCAATAAAATTTATTCGATTTACAGTTAAGTATATAAAACTTAAATTTAAAAGCAATACGATAATTAGAAATGCGCCCGGAGCAGTTTGAATATTCGTGCGACACGAAAATTTTGATTTTGAGAAAACACATTTAAAGTTATCGCTATTAGTAACCACATAATATCTAAATTAAATACAAATGCCTATAACTAGGAAAGTAATCACAAAAATTAAAAATTCTTTTTGCGACACATTCCTACTCGTCCGTAGTTTCACAATTCAATAAATTTTTAAAAAAATCGAATTTCTGGGCAAATTTCACAATTTTGAAAGTCCACTGTCCCCTTAAGTGTCCTGTAAGGTTAAAAGATGACTCTGTTTTAAGTTCTCTTGCGTCTGGTAAGTGGTATTTGACCATTAAGCAAAAGTCACTGTTCATTCATCTGACGATATTACAGTTTATGAATTTTCTGTTGGTGATATCTCCTCTAATTTGAAAACTCCTCAAGGTAAGACATACTATCATCAGATTCAAGGTCCTTTGCATATACTGAATAGAGATATCTGTGATCTCATTATTTGGACACCAAATGTTACTTTAATTGTCCCAGTAGTGGAAAAAGCTGAATGGTCAGTAAACATAAAAAAGTTTATTGATTTTTATAGAAACATATTTATTTATACTCGTATAAAGTGATTGTTGATTATAGTATGTCGTAATACGATATTCAATGCGGTCCAACTTAGCCATGTGCCACCAAAATTTCGACCCAGCATCCCGAGGGGGTGACATATGGGGTGATCGTACCTTCTCCCACCCTCTTTGACATCATAGAATGACTTTCCGGTCTACGAACGTAACGTGCCCATATCCGGCCTAGACACGAAGGTATTTAATGGCACTCGGGATTCGATCCGAGCACCTTCAGTACCGAAAGCCGACGCGCTATCACTAAGCTACCTTGGGCCTTCAATCCAGATTTAATAGAGGGCAGACATTTAAATATTTTCATTGACTTTATGGTTACTAAAATTTTGGAGGTATTGCAAAGGTAATGCGATGAAAAATTATATTACGGTAAATACACATTTTATTCCCATAGTCTTAGATCTAATAAAATACAAGATCCAGTGGTATAGTTTTAAATGAAATTATGCAAGAAAATGAAAATAGCTTATATTACATTACTGAATATGCAAATAAAAGATTTGATTTTACACCTTTCGCTAAAATAATTAAACAAAATATGCTCTACTTTCCTATTAAAGATGTCAAAATTTACAATAGTTTTCGCTATTGCCGTATAATAGGTCGTATTATCTTTAATTATAATAAAGTATCACAAAATCTAAATTCTGAAACTCCTAATAAATGTATTTGTACAAGCATATCTAAGGGATGTGATGCTCATTACGAACATGCAATCACAGGTAACACCGAAATTACTAATAATTTGGAATTGGCTAACACCATGAATAAAGGGTACTGGATACCGTATCGGGTATAGCAAAAATGTTTACCCAATCTTTGAAAAAATTTAGATCATAAAACGGCTATTAAATTTAGTATGCGTGATGTGACTGTCCAGGAATGGAGACATTACTTTTCATGGGATTTTTTAAGTGCTTATAATGCTACAAAGCACGAGAATATACATGAAGATATGAAAACATCTAATTGTCATATGCAACAAGATTTTATTATAACAAAGTCTCCTCAAACTACGCCTTTGTTGGTAGGAAATTCTACTGTGAGTATTTGGCAGCCATGTATCAAAACGTTAAGTTATATAACAGACTGGACATTCCAGAACATACTGTTGTAAATCGTATTAAACCCTTGTAACGTAAAGTGGGTTTGAAAATACAAAAAAAAAAAAAAAAAAAAAATTCCGCATTTAGTCTTGATTTCGAAATTCCATAAAACTCCCGGGAAATTCAGAACTGTTACAATTGGATACAATACATATTTAAAATTAGCTAACGATAAACTTCTGAAAAAGAGGTATAAACAGCCTCCTGAAAACTTCATTACGTCAAACTACCATAGAAAACTTTTTCTTGCTCCCTTCCTGTAGTTGAAATGTTAAAACTGTTAAGCAGGTATGTTGTAACAAATATTGGATTTTTTCTTCTCTTACTATAATCATGTGTATCTTCTTATAGGTCTAGAAATTAAGTTTTAAAATTATAAAAAATAATTTTAATAAAAGATAATTAACGTAAATTAAAGGGTATTTTATGGTAAATTATCTAATATATGTATATATAGGTGTGTGTGTGCCTGTCCAAAAACCTAAATTTCGGCTATAAGAATCAACCGCTTATAAGAATCAAAAACAGTAATAACAAACGTGGTTCTTATAAGCGGAAATCACTGTATATTTTACATTATAAAATCTTAATATATACTAAAATAAAAAAGCAGGAATATGGTAATGCACGAAACCCCCCCCCCCCCCGCCCCCATTGGCGTCACCCTAGCAAAATTAAATATAGAAATGCAGCAATTATACAATACCACCACACGTTCTCGTATAAACTTCTGCAAATACTTAATAATCTACTTGTTAAGCTGGTTTCCGAAGGAGGTAATTTTGTTAAAAATAGTTACTCGCTTATCAAACAATTAAAGGGTATTGGTGGTATAAAGGAACTTAAAAGTTACGATTTTACCGACTTATATAACTCTATTGATTTAAAAGACCTCTATAAAATAATTACAGGATTGTTTGAACAGTACGATTTAAAAGAATATATAACCTTCAATAAATATTGAATTTTTTCTTCTCTTACTATAATCATGTGTATCTTCTTCATGTGGTCTAGAAATTAAGTTTTAAAATTATAAAAAATAATTTTAATAAAAGATAATTAACGTAAATTAAAGGGTATTTTATGGTAAATTATCTAATATATGTATATATAGGTGTGTGTGTGCCTGTCCAAAAACCTAAATTTCGGCTATAAGAATCAACCGCTTATAAGAATCAAAAACAGTAATAACAAACGTGGTTCTTATAAGCGGAAATCACTGTATATTTTACATTATAAAATCTTAATATATACTAAAATAAAAAAGCAGGAATATGGTAATGCACGAAACCCCCCCCCCCCCCGCCCCCATTGGCGTCACCCTAGCAAAATTAAATATAGAAATGCAGCAATTATACAATACCACCACACGTTCTCGTATAAACTTCTGCAAATACTTAATAATCTACTTGTTAAGCTGGTTTCCGAAGGAGGTAATTTTGTTAAAAATAGTTACTCGCTTATCAAACAATTAAAGGGTATTGGTGGTATAAAGGAACTTAAAAGTTACGATTTTACCGACTTATATAACTCTATTGATTTAAAAGACCTCTATAAAATAATTACAGGATTGTTTGAACAGTACGATTTAAAAGAATATATAACCTTCAATAAATATTGAATTTTTTCTTCTCTTACTATAATCATGTGTATCTTCTTCATGTGGTCTAGAAATTAAGTTTTAAAATTATAAAAAATAATTTTAATAAAAGATAATTAACGTAAATTAAAGGGTATTTTATGGTAAATTATCTAATATATGTATATATAGGTGTGTGTGTGCCTGTCCAAAAACCTAAATTTCGGCTATAAGAATCAACCGCTTATAAGAATCAAAAACAGTAATAACAAACGTGGTTCTTATAAGCGGAAATCACTGTATATTTTACATTATAAAATCTTAATATATACTAAAATAAAAAAGCAGGAATATGGTAATGCACGAAACCCCCCCCCCCCCCCCCCATTGGCGTCACCCTAGCAAAATTAAATATAGAAATGCAGCAATTATACAATACCACCACACGTTCTCGTATAAACTTCTGCAAATACTTAATAATCTACTTGTTAAGCTGGTTTCCGAAGGAGGTAATTTTGTTAAAAATAGTTACTCGCTTATCAAACAATTAAAGGGTATTGGTGGTATAAAGGAACTTAAAAGTTACGATTTTACCGACTTATATAACTCTATTGATTTAAAAGACCTCTATAAAATCATTACAGGATTGTTTGAACAGTACGATTTAAAAGAATATATAACCTTCAATAAATATTGAATTTTTTCTTCTCTTACTATAATCATGTGTATCTTCTTCATGTGGTCTAGAAATTAAGTTTTAAAATTATAAAAAATAATTTTAATAAAAGATAATTAACGTAAATTAAAGGGTATTTTATGGTAAATTATCTAATATATGTATATATAGGTGTGTGTGTGCCTGTCCAAAAACCTAAATTTCGGCTATAAGAATCAACCGCTTATAAGAATCAAAAACAGTAATAACAAACGTGGTTCTTATAAGCGGAAATCACTGTATATTTTACATTATAAAATCTTAATATATACTAAAATAAAAAAGCAGGAATATGGTAATGCACGAAACCCCCCCCCCGCCCCCATTGGCGTCACCCTAGCAAAATTAAATATAGAAATGCAGCAATTATACAATACCACCACACGTTCTCGTATAAACTTCTGCAAATACTTAATAATCTACTTGTTAAGCTGGTTTCCGAAGGAGGTAATTTTGTTAAAAATAGTTACTCGCTTATCAAACAATTAAAGGGTATTGGTGGTATAAAGGAACTTAAAAGTTACGATTTTACCGACTTATATAACTCTATTGATTTAAAAGACCTCTATAAAATCATTACAGGATTGTTTGAACAGTACGATTTAAAAGAATATATAACCTTCAATAAATATTGAATTTTTTCTTCTCTTACTATAATCATGTGTATCTTCTTCATGTGGTCTAGAAATTAAGTTTTAAAATTATAAAAAATAATTTTAATAAAAGATAATTAACGTAAATTAAAGGGTATTTTATGGTAAATTATCTAATATATGTATATATAGGTGTGTGTGTGCCTGTCCAAAAACCTAAATTTCGGCTATAAGAATCAACCGCTTATAAGAATCAAAAACAGTAATAACAAACGTGGTTCTTATAAGCGGAAATCACTGTATATTTTACATTATAAAATCTTAATATATACTAAAATAAAAAAGCAGGAATATGGTAATGCACGAAACCCCCCCCCCCCCCCCCCCCATTGGCGTCACCCTAGCAAAATTAAATATAGAAATGCAGCAATTATACAATACCACCACACGTTCTCGTATAAACTTCTGCAAATACTTAATAATCTACTTGTTAAGCTGGTTTCCGAAGGAGGTAATTTTGTTAAAAATAGTTACTCGCTTATCAAACAATTAAAGGGTATTGGTGGTATAAAGGAACTTAAAAGTTACGATTTTACCGACTTATATAACTCTATTGATTTAAAAGACCTCTATAAAATCATTACAGGATAGTTTGAACAGTACGATTTAAAAGAATATATAACCTTCAATAAATATTGAATTTTTTCTTCTCTTACTATAATCATGTGTATCTTCTTCATGTGGTCTAGAAATTAAGTTTTAAAATTATAAAAAATAATTTTAATAAAAGATAATTAACGTAAATTAAAGGGTATTTTATGGTAAATTATCTAATATATGTATATATAGGTGTGTGTGTGCCTGTCCAAAAACCTAAATTTCGGCTATAAGAATCAACCGCTTATAAGAATCAAAAACAGTAATAACAAACGTGGTTCTTATAAGCGGAAATCACTGTATATTTTACATTATAAAATCTTAATATATACTAAAATAAAAAAGCAGGAATATGGTAATGCACGAACCCCCCCCCCCGCCCCCATTGGCGTCACCCTAGCAAAATTAAATATAGAAATGCAGCAATTATACAATACCACCACACGTTCTCGTATAAACTTCTGCAAATACTTAATAATCTACTTGTTAAGCTGGTTTCCGAAGGAGGTAATATTGTTAAAAATAGTTACTCGCTTATCAAACAATTAAAGGGTATTGGTGGTATAAAGGAACTTAAAAGTTACGATTTTACCGACTTATATAACTCTATTGATTTAAAAGACCTCTATAAAATCATTACAGGATTGTTTGAACAGTACGATTTAAAAGAATATATAACCTTCAATAAATATTGAATTTTTTCTTCTCTTACTATAATCATGTGTATCTTCTTCATGTGGTCTAGAAATTAAGTTTTAAAATTATAAAAAATAATTTTAATAAAAGATAATTAACGTAAATTAAAGGGTATTTTATGGTAAATTATCTAATATATGTATATATAGGTGTGTGTGTGCCTGTCCAAAAACCTAAATTTCGGCTATAAGAATCAACCGCTTATAAGAATCAAAAACAGTAATAACAAACGTGGTTCTTATAAGCGGAAATCACTGTATATTTTACATTATAAAATCTTAATATATACTAAAATAAAAAAGCAGGAATATGGTAATGCACGAAACCCCCCCCCGCCCCCATTGGCGTCACCCTAGCAAAATTAAATATAGAAATGCAGCAATTATACAATACCACCACACGTTCTCGTATAAACTTCTGCAAATACTTAATAATCTACTTGTTAAGCTGGTTTCCGAAGGAGGTAATTTTGTTAAAAATAGTTACTCGCTTATCAAACAATTAAAGGGTATTGGTGGTATAAAGGAACTTAAAAGTTACGATTTTACCGACTTATATAACTCTATTGATTTAAAAGACCTCTATAAAATCATTACAGGATTGTTTGAACAGTACGATTTAAAAGAATATATAACCTTCAATAAATATTGAATTTTTTCTTCTCTTACTATAATCATGTGTATCTTCTTCATGTGGTCTAGAAATTAAGTTTTAAAATTATAAAAAATAATTTTAATAAAAGATAATTAACGTAAATTAAAGGGTATTTTATGGTAAATTATCTAATATATGTATATATAGGTGTGTGTGTGCCTGTCCAAAAACCTAAATTTCGGCTATAAGAATCAACCGCTTATAAGAATCAAAAACAGTAATAACAAACGTGGTTCTTATAAGCGGAAATCACTGTATATTTTACATTATAAAATCTTAATATATACTAAAATAAAAAAGCAGGAATATGGTAATGCACGAAACCCCCCCCCCCGCCCCCATTGGCGTCACCCTAGCAAAATTAAATATAGAAATGCAGCAATTATACAATACCACCACACGTTCTCGTATAAACTTCTGCAAATACTTAATAATCTACTTGTTAAGCTGGTTTCCGAAGGAGGTAATTTTGTTAAAAATAGTTACTCGCTTATCAAACAATTAAAGGGTATTGGTGGTATAAAGGAACTTAAAAGTTACGATTTTACCGACTTATATAACTCTATTGATTTAAAAGACCTCTATAAAATCATTACAGGATTGTTTGAACAGTACGATTTAAAAGAATATATAACCTTCAATAAATATTGAATTTTTTCTTCTCTTACTATAATCATGTGTATCTTCTTCATGTGGTCTAGAAATTAAGTTTTAAAATTATAAAAAATAATTTTAATAAAAGATAATTAACGTAAATTAAAGGGTATTTTATGGTAAATTATCTAATATATGTATATATAGGTGTGTGTGTGCCTGTCCAAAAACCTAAATTTCGGCTATAAGAATCAACCGCTTATAAGAATCAAAAACAGTAATAACAAACGTGGTTCTTATAAGCGGAAATCACTGTATATTTTACATTATAAAATCTTAATATATACTAAAATAAAAAAGCAGGAATATGGTAATGCACGAAACCCCCCCCCCTCGCCCCCATTGGCGTCACCCTAGCAAAATTAAATATAGAAATGCAGCAATTATACAATACCACCACACGTTCTCGTATAAACTTCTGCAAATACTTAATAATCTACTTGTTAAGCTGGTTTCCGAAGGAGGTAATTTTGTTAAAAATAGTTACTCGCTTATCAAACAATTAAAGGGTATTGGTGGTATAAAGGAACTTAAAAGTTACGATTTTACCGACTTATATAACTCTATTGATTTAAAAGACCTCTATAAAATCATTACAGGATTGTTTGAACAGTACGATTTAAAAGAATATATAACCTTCAATAAATATTGAATTTTTTCTTCTCTTACTATAATCATGTGTATCTTCTTCATGTGGTCTAGAAATTAAGTTTTAAAATTATAAAAAATAATTTTAATAAAAGATAATTAACGTAAATTAAAGGGTATTTTATGGTAAATTATCTAATATATGTATATATAGGTGTGTGTGTGCCTGTCCAAAAACCTAAATTTCGGCTATAAGAATCAACCGCTTATAAGAATCAAAAACAGTAATAACAAACGTGGTTCTTATAAGCGGAAATCACTGTATATTTTACATTATAAAATCTTAATATATACTAAAATAAAAAAGCAGGAATATGGTAATGCACGAAACCCCCCCCCCGCCCCCATTGGCGTCACCCTAGCAAAATTAAATATAGAAATGCAGCAATTATACAATACCACCACACGTTCTCGTATAAACTTCTGCAAATACTTAATAATCTACTTGTTAAGCTGGTTTCCGAAGGAGGTAATATTGTTAAAAATAGTTACTCGCTTATCAAACAATTAAAGGGTATTGGTGGTATAAAGGAACTTAAAAGTTACGATTTTACCGACTTATATAACTCTATTGATTTAAAAGACCTCTATAAAATCATTACAGGATTGTTTGAACAGTACGATTTAAAAGAATATATAACCTTCAATAAATATTGAATTTTTTCTTCTCTTACTATAATCATGTGTATCTTCTTCATGTGGTCTAGAAATTAAGTTTTAAAATTATAAAAAATAATTTTAATAAAAGATAATTAACGTAAATTAAAGGGTATTTTATGGTAAATTATCTAATATATGTATATATAGGTGTGTGTGTGCCTGTCCAAAAACCTAAATTTCGGCTATAAGAATCAACCGCTTATAAGAATCAAAAACAGTAATAACAAACGTGGTTCTTATAAGCGGAAATCACTGTATATTTTACATTATAAAATCTTAATATATACTAAAATAAAAAAGCAGGAATATGGTAATGCACGAAACCCCCCCCCGCCCCCATTGGCGTCACCCTAGCAAAATTAAATATAGAAATGCAGCAATTATACAATACCACCACACGTTCTCGTATAAACTTCTGCAAATACTTAATAATCTACTTGTTAAGCTGGTTTCCGAAGGAGGTAATTTTGTTAAAAATAGTTACTCGCTTATCAAACAATTAAAGGGTATTGGTGGTATAAAGGAACTTAAAAGTTACGATTTTACCGACTTATATAACTCTATTGATTTAAAAGACCTCTATAAAATCATTACAGGATTGTTTGAACAGTACGATTTAAAAGAATATATAACCTTCAATAAATATTGAATTTTTTCTTCTCTTACTATAATCATGTGTATCTTCTTCATGTGGTCTAGAAATTAAGTTTTAAAATTATAAAAAATAATTTTAATAAAAGATAATTAACGTAAATTAAAGGGTATTTTATGGTAAATTATCTAATATATGTATATATAGGTGTGTGTGTGCCTGTCCAAAAACCTAAATTTCGGCTATAAGAATCAACCGCTTATAAGAATCAAAAACAGTAATAACAAACGTGGTTCTTATAAGCGGAAATCACTGTATATTTTACATTATAAAATCTTAATATATACTAAAATAAAAAAGCAGGAATATGGTAATGCACGAAACCCCCCCCCCCCGCCCCCATTGGCGTCACCCTAGCAAAATTAAATATAGAAATGCAGCAATTATACAATACCACCACACGTTCTCGTATAAACTTCTGCAAATACTTAATAATCTACTTGTTAAGCTGGTTTCCGAAGGAGGTAATTTTGTTAAAAATAGTTACTCGCTTATCAAACAATTAAAGGGTATTGGTGGTATAAAGGAACTTAAAAGTTACGATTTTACCGACTTATATAACTCTATTGATTTAAAAGACCTCTATAAAATCATTACAGGATTGTTTGAACAGTACGATTTAAAAGAATATATAACCTTCAATAAATATTGAATTTTTTCTTCTCTTACTATAATCATGTGTATCTTCTTCATGTGGTCTAGAAATTAAGTTTTAAAATTATAAAAAATAATTTTAATAAAAGATAATTAACGTAAATTAAAGGGTATTTTATGGTAAATTATCTAATATATGTATATATAGGTGTGTGTGTGCCTGTCCAAAAACCTAAATTTCGGCTATAAGAATCAACCGCTTATAAGAATCAAAAACAGTAATAACAAACGTGGTTCTTATAAGCGGAAATCACTGTATATTTTACATTATAAAATCTTAATATATACTAAAATAAAAAAGCAGGAATATGGTAATGCACGAAACCCCCCCCCCTCGCCCCCATTGGCGTCACCCTAGCAAAATTAAATATAGAAATGCAGCAATTATACAATACCACCACACGTTCTCGTATAAACTTCTGCAAATACTTAATAATCTACTTGTTAAGCTGGTTTCCGAAGGAGGTAATTTTGTTAAAAATAGTTACTCGCTTATCAAACAATTAAAGGGTATTGGTGGTATAAAGGAACTTAAAAGTTACGATTTTACCGACTTATATAACTCTATTGATTTAAAAGACCTCTATAAAATCATTACAGGATTGTTTGAACAGTACGATTTAAAAGAATATATAACCTTCAATAAATATTGAATTTTTTCTTCTCTTACTATAATCATGTGTATCTTCTTCATGTGGTCTAGAAATTAAGTTTTAAAATTATAAAAAATAATTTTAATAAAAGATAATTAACGTAAATTAAAGGGTATTTTATGGTAAATTATCTAATATATGTATATATAGGTGTGTGTGTGCCTGTCCAAAAACCTAAATTTCGGCTATAAGAATCAGCCGCTTATAAGAATCAAAAACAGTAATAACAAACGTGGTTCTTATAAGCGGAAATCACTGTATATTTTACATTATAAAATCTTAATATATACTAAAATAAAAAAGCAGGAATATGGTAATGCACGAAACCCCCCCCCCCGCCCCCATTGGCGTCACCCTAGCAAAATTAAATATAGAAATGCAGCAATTATACAATACCACCACACGTTCTCGTATAAACTTCTGCAAATACTTAATAATCTACTTGTTAAGCTGGTTTCCGAAGGAGGTAATTTTGTTAAAAATAGTTACTCGCTTATCAAACAATTAAAGGGTATTGGTGGTATAAAGGAACTTAAAAGTTACGATTTTACCGACTTATATAACTCTATTGATTTAAAAGACCTCTATAAAATCATTACAGGATTGTTTGAACAGTACGATTTAAAAGAATATATAACCTTCAATAAATATTGAGCTATACTGGACTTGGTACTATATAATAACAGTGTTGTATAATAGTGCCAGTTTTAACAAGAAGGTTTATGGTATCCCAATGGGCGGAGAATGTTCGTCAGCTTTAGCCGATATATGTATATATATATATATATATATATATATATATATATATATATATATATATAATATTAAAAACTAGTAATTTCTTAATTCAACAATCTTAACATTTAAAAACTATTAATTCCTCACTTTACTATTCCAAATTACAAACCCTTTTTTAATTCCTTGAAACAGGTAATTCCCTTTGGGCATTCGCGTTAAATTCCATTTTAAAATCTAACATTATTCTAAATTCCCTGCGGCGTTCGAAACTAATTTCGCTTTTGATTCTAAGTTCTAATAACCTCTAGAGAAAAAATTAAATGGCTGCCTGTTAATCGAAAACTAAACTTGCGTGGCGTGGGTAGAAAATTAAACGCTTTAGCGCATTTGTCACGCCTTTTCCTAACTTTTAACCAATTAAACCTTACTATGATCACATGACGAGATAAGTTTATATAAGGTTTGGGATCACGTACATGTACGCTTTTTTGATCATGTAACTGACTTGGGAAGACGTATTTCCGACGAAATAAAAACTAGTATAATGCTGTAACTTGCTGCGTCGATTATTATCATAGCCACGACTACACCATCATTGCCTGTGATGTGCTGGACGCCCATTCTTTCCTTGGGTTGTCCAGTATATTACATATATATATATATATATATATATATATATATATATATATATTTATTTATTTATATATATGTATATTCATTCTTGGGCCCGTATTCTTCGGATACATGCTATCCCACCCCGTAAGGAAAGGATTAATGAATCATGTTCTAGTTCACCCAAATGTATCATGTCATCAATTCTCTTTTTACACCGAATACCCCCCTCTTACCCACATTTTGTTTGCGTAGGTTATTTCAAAAACATTCATTTAAATCTTTTACAAACCCAGAAGTTTCATCCTCAAACGTGTGTAACCGCAACGTTCGAGATGATATTCTTAACGTTTATAAATTTCTCCAGAGGACATAGAATTTTCCTTTAGACCACGTCGTTTCTGCAAAATAGATTTTCTAACCGATGCCTCCGCATTTCTTATGAATTTTAGATAGACTCATATTTCCGTGTCAGACAAGATTGAATTTAATTTGAGTAAGACACAAAATTTATAGCATATGTTAGCTGTCCAGCAAATTGATAAACCAATTCACAAAAACTTGCTTTAAGTACAAATCAGACTTCGCCTTATAATATGAAACGTCACTTCCAAAGGTTTTCTCTCTGATTACCGGCACCACTCAGAATGAGAGCAGACGATCCCAGGTCCTGTCAAAATAGATTGCGAGACTCGCAAAAGAGTCCATTACTCGATAAAAAAGTCTTCGTGCAATTTATAAATTTTAAACATTTTTCTGATTTCAAAAAAGAAGAGCTGAGTTCAAAAGTAAAATTGTATATTTCATACATAAAAATTTGACAGAATATCCAATATAAAAAAATATAAAAGTATAATTAGATGCTCCATGCATTAAATTTTACTTTATCTGCACATTACAAAAACCATTCGAATAAAATAACTAAATTAATTTAAAATAATTAAAAGAGCGACAAAAGCGAAAATTAATCCTGTCTCGATATGAAGCCATAAAATATTTATTTATATATCGTAATTCATATTTATTTCCTGATTTACAGAACACAGTAGATGTAGAAAAAACAGTTAAATCTTGAAAATTATAATAATAGGTAAAAAAAATCAGAAGTATTGCAAAAGTGACATTTCATGAGACTCTTTCCTGCTGTATGAACAGTGTGATGATAGTTTTTTTTTACTTCAAACACTTTGGTGCATCAAATATCCCCCAGAGATCGTAGGTGATGACTGATATCGCATTGATATATTTAAAAAAATTAAATATTTTCATAAAACACTAAATTAATTCCAAAACATTTATGTGCGATATCTCCTCTAAATAAATACCATCAAACCTGAGATTGAATTCCTTTTTCACCACATACGGTGGGACAAAAATAGTTCTTTGCGCCCAAAACTCACGTTTCATACGATAGTACACAGTTGATTGCATTCCTAAATAGGTAGGGAGATGCGTATTTCATCTGTTCTAAAGCCTATCCCTCATACACTGCAGTTGGAAGGGTTTTTCATTTTAAATTACCCACTCCGAAAAACCTTTCGATTGCACTATATCTCACATATAGTGCAATCGAAAGGTTTCAATACTGTAAGGGTACGGAGATGCGTTTTTAAAGCACACTGCAAGGAAAATCTCTCTCACAGAGAGGAAGAAAGATTCCTCTGTGTAGGTGTAAACATGTTTTATTTTAATCATCGAGTTCAGAAAGCTTTTTATGACATACCGTGCGGACCAAAAGACTTTCCTCCGTGGATAAGGAGATGCGCTTTGAAATTCCCCTGAAATGAAAATATTTTCTCACAAAAAGAGTGTATGAGAAAGGTTTCTCTCATGTGTGGGTGCGGAGATGTGTTTTTAAATTACCCTGTGAAGAACAATTGCTTCTGCTAAGATGTGCTCTTAAATGACTCTGCTGAGAAAATCTTTTCTCACATAGAGTGCATTCGAAAGGTTTCAATTCTGTAAGGCTATGGAGATGCCTTTTTAAAGTACACAGCAAGGAAAATCTCTATCACACAGAGGAAGAAAGATTTCTCTATGTAGGTAGAAACATGTTTTCTTTAAATCATCGATTTCAGAAAGCCTTTTATCACATATCGTGCGGACCAAAAGACTTTCCTCCACGGATAAGAAGATGGTTTTCAAATTCCCCTGCAACGAAAATCTTTTCTCACAAACAGTGCATGCGAAAGGTTTCTCTCATGTGTGGGTGCGGAGATGGCTTTTTAAATTACTAGGCGCAGAAAATGTTTTCTCACAGACATTGCAGGCGAAGGGTTTCTCTCCTGTGTGGGTGCGGAGATGACATTTTAAAGTTTCCGGCTGAGAAAATCTTTTCTCACATACAGTGCAGGCGAAAGGTTTCTCTCCTGTGTGAGTGCGGAGATGTGATTTAAAACGACCCTGTGAGGAAAAACTTTTCTCACATACAGTGCAGGCGAAAGGTTTCTCTCCCGTGTGGATGCGAAGATGTGCTGTTAAATTACTCTGTTCAGAAAATGTTTTTCCACATACAGTACATACAAAAGGTTTGTCTCCCGTGTGAGTGCTGAGATGTGTTTTCAAACTACTCTGTACAGAAAATGTTTTTCCACATACAGTGCATTCGAAAGGTTTCTCTCCCGTGTGGATGCGGAGATGTCTTTTTAAACTAGTCTGTACAGAAAGTTTTTTCCCACATACAGTGCATGCTAAAGGTTCCTGTTCCGTGTGGATGCGGTGATGTCTTTTTAAACTACTATGTAAAGAAAATGTTTTCCCACATACAGTGCATTCGAAAGGTTCCTCCCCGGTGTGGATGCGGAGATGTCTCATTAAACTACTCTGTGCAGAAAATGTTTTCTCACAGGCCTTGCAGGCGAAATGTTTCTTTCCCGTGTGTGTGCGGAGATGTGTTTTAAAACTACTCTGTACAGAAAATCTTTTCTCGCATACAGTGCAGATAAAAGGTTGTTCTGTCTGGGTACAGCCAGGATTATCAATAGTGTGGTATGAATGATGCATATTTAAGGCGGCCAACTGTGAAAATGTTCCATCACACAAATTACATTTGAAGATGTCTTCTTCGGTGCGAAGGGGAATCCGTGCACTGGAACTTTTTACATATAAACTAATTCTACACTATTCATACGGAGTGCATTCATTGTCGGCTTGAGCAGGAATGGCATTCGTTGGAAAGTATATTTCTGCTGGAAATGCACGACATTTGCTCTGCTGGGAAGCCGACGTTCCTTCACAGGATGATTAGAAAACTGTAACTGCCAGCAATACGTTGACTTTCTGAATTTTTAGACACCAGAAGCGCTTTAGTTTCCCATCTGACAATCTGTACGGAGAACCTGAAAAGAGAGGAGAAAGGAATTTGAATAGGATATATTAACACTGTGCCATCACGCTTTTTTTCTTATTTTTCATGTGAAATGAAAAGCAATATATAAAATGTTTGTGCTAGGAAATGAGATATATATGAACTACGATGTTACAAATTACGTTCTGGATCAATTAAAGTACTGAGCATTTTAAATTTATTGTAATTAGGACACGAGGTTCGTTAGCAATTCTTATTGTTTTGTCCTGGTAGATCATAAGGACTCGCACGGATTTGGTATGTTTCGGTTTGCAGGAATCTCCATAATACGAATATCGACCCGATCAAAAACTCATAAGCAATATTAATATTATTCCCTTTATATTCATTTTAATTAACCGCAATTAAAAATAATTTCAACATCAATTCTTTAGTTTAATGCTCCGAGAAATTCCACGAACATTTGATGAAAAAGCTCGGTTACCATGAGATTAAAAAGTTTATAAATGTAATAAGATATATAAAATTATTACGGGAAATAGGAAATATGCGGCTTATGGATTTGTTAAAGCACATTTGTTTGAATTGTAGTTTGGTAATAACTGCTATTTTTCACCACGCTCCCTCATTATTTTAATCTGAATGCTGTGTATAGAATATGTTAGAATTGGCAATAGAATAAATTCTTCAAATTTCGGTACGTTCATCTACTGTACAATAGTGCTTTTTATGTGATTCTTCACATTTTCAAACGTTTCAAAACAGTTATCTGTGGAACTCTTGTGGTCTATGTGATATACGTCAGGAATACATGGCTAATAAGATCTTTTTCAGACCGACATCTTTTAAATATTGTATTATGAGAATATAAACACGTAATTAAACTCTAAACAACATAAATCTATACTTCTATCATGCGATGCTCCTTAAAAATTACTTATAAAATCAATTTTAAATTTTCTAATTCAGAACTGCTTAAACAAGTTTTACCCTAGTTAGTATCTCTCACGCCACTTATATTTGAAAATATTCCCCGGGTTGTAAACAAAATATGCCAAATGTGGTGTGTGACTTCAGACTCAACCAGTCACATACTGATTTGATACAGCTCGGTAATTTAGTAAATAAGCAGAATTTCCCAGCCCAAACAGAAAAATTACATATATATATTAGCTGAAAACCCGCACTTCGCTACGGAGTACAATAAAATTAAATACAACGGTCAATGTATACAATTAATGCCAAAAATATATATATATATATATATTTATAATAAATACGACGATCAATGTATACAATTGATGTAATATATATATATATATATTTATAAAAAAATCGTAAGGGATATTTATTTTTTTTGGATAATATTCAATCGTCTGCCGCATTAGAAAGAAAAAATATATTTTTTTTTGTCTATTTAGTTGTTATGCACGTGACGATAAATTTATTTAAAGTACCAGAAAAAGAAATCACGTGATCGGCCTTTAATAAATTAAATTCTAAAAATGAATCTTTAAAAATTCCCCAGAAATCAGAAAATCGAGGTAAATATTCGAAAAAGATTTCATTTTAAAGGAATTTTTAGGATCTTTCTCGTGATATAAATTTTATAACCCTCAAATTATTATTTTAAATGCAAACATAAAAAAAGTTGCAAAAATAGATTAAAAATTTAATTTTAAAAAATCTAAGAAGAATTTTTCAAAAATCTTTCTTAGTGCACCCCTACACCATAAGAAGAATCGCCATGCAAAATGTCAGCACTTTAGGTCCAGCGGTTTGGTCTGTGCGTTGCATGTCAGTGAGTCAGTTACGGAACTGTTTTATATATATAGATGAGTAGAAAAATATATTACATTCTTTCTAATTAAAATTTTGGTCGAAGTACGATACTCATACTCATGCGCGAAGTGGGGCAGTAAAAATTTCTCTGCGGTAACCGTACTCACTCATTTCATGAAGTGCGGGAGGGTGTTTGTTTATAAACGGGATTTTCTTCGTACTGAAATGCCGGCTTCTCCGCTCTGTAATAAATGATTAATGAATAGATAACAATTGTTTTAACGTTGTATTTGTACATTTAAAACATCTTTTCCTATTGTAAATAATAATTTTGAGAATAAAAAAGTTTTCAAGAGGGAGTGCTGGGTGATTGCTGCTAATTAAAGTGTAACATAATTAAAGATATTTTTGGAAAAAAAATGGTATTTTTTGGTACTTCTATATTGAAAAATTTCGGTGTATTCTAATTTTCTCATATTTTTCATTATTTACTATCAATTTTTCTAAAAAAAATTATTTTTGGAGTGGGGTTGGAGGGAAGTGTTTAAATTTATGTAAGGTTTCTAATTAAAGTTAAATTTTTCAAAAAAAAATTATGTTTCTGCCTTTTGGTATATTTTAAAAACTTTGCAAACAATTTTTTATATATCCTGATTTTGGCACGCCTTTCTCATTTGTCCTTTTTTAAAAAATTTCTCTATTTTGCGGGATTAATATTGAAGTTACATAAGCTTCTAAATTAAAATTCTTTCTTAATAATGATCCTTCATATATTTCCATGGATAAAATGTCTTCGTTTTCTATTATATTATTCACAGTGGATATTAGGCCAAAGAGCCCTTAACAAAATATAGGACTAAACAGAAATTCTAGACATTTATGACACTCTTTAAGATTGTGTGATTAGAACTGCAAATATTTTTTTCAATTCTGCTTTGCATACATCTACTCAGCGAGCTATGTAAGCACAAAGGAGACTACCACATAAGAAATACACTAAAAATAAATATGCATGCGTATAAAAATGTACACTGGGATTACAAATGTGAATTGGGGAATTATATTATCTTAAACACTCTCCAAACTTATTGTTGATAATATTAAAATAGTTTTGCTATAAATCTAGCAAACATAAGAATTGGAATTATAAAAATAAAATTAGATAAATTAAGAATAATTCGAATTACATTATGATTATCTTAAGTTACTTTTATACTAGCTATTAAAATAAATAAAATAATTGTGTGATTCAGAGAATATTGGAAAACCATTTTGTTCTTACAGGACAAGATAATCTCATAACATTTTTCCTTGTGTGTATCAAGTCAATTGATTTTAAAATATCCACATAGACAGGAATTCTTTTCATCAAAACTCTACAATACACTTCAGTGCTACAGGAAATCAGATGAAGATTAAGCTATACCTATTATAACATTTCTTGGTTAGAGAAAATCCCACCTACCTTTTCATTAACAATGAGATAGAAAAGTAATTGTCAATATAAATATTTTTTTATGATAGAGTATGAAATATTTTATTCTGCAGTCATGAATGTATGCATTTAGAGTAACAGCAAAAGTTTAATATCATATTTAACAAAACAATGATTTAAGATACATATATGCATATTATACAGAACAGTAATTCTCACATTAATTAAATCTTTTAAAAAGCTAAGTAAATTTTAAAAAAATCTACAGTGATATAAAATTACCTACATGAAATTAAAAATGTTTAGTTCATATACAAACATGTTATGGTATTGTTACAAATTACTTCCCATACACAATTTTTCCTTTCCGATATCCTTCCAAATTGAGGAAACTTCAAATATTTAATATAATAATAAATTTAAATCCTTAGAAGTAATACATTTGACAGGAATAAGAAAAAGTGATTTTTCTATATTTTGTACACATAAGCTCAGGTGAGGATATTAGCAAAACATTTATTATCTTTTATTTTCAGCACATATGACAAAAAGAAAAAGATAGTCCCTAACAAATGAGTTATTATTCAATCTAAAAATAATTTGTATGCCAAAATTATTTCATAGGAGTATCAAATATTTACACAGAGGAATAAGGCAGTTAACAACAATGGATTGTAAATCAGAAAACTCAATATATTTGGGGTATAGAATTTTGATTTGGAGCATTTTGAACTTTTATAACTAACCATTTTTTGAAGTAGAGAATTAAAATCTGCAACACTTAAGATTGGATTAGAGTACAAGACAGAGAGAGAATTTAAAGTAATTTTATTCAAATTTCATTAACTTTGTCTACAAACTTCATGTTTTCATTAAAAGATTTTCATAAAATCCAGTGCCACTTTCAGGTTCCTCAACAAAATCATCACTTATAAATACATCTGATATAAAAGCAGTAAAATGGCCACACAAAAACATGAATAAGCTGACATAAATTTGTATTAATAAAGCCATGAACACAACTGCAGTTAAACCTATGAACACAAAACTCCCATTCTGATAATTTTTAATATCAATGCTCACAAAAGGTTAGATTTTCAAGGACATACTACACATAATTCAGAATTAACTGATTTCCCGACATACGATTACTAATATTTTTTTTCACCTTGGTATTTTTATATCTAGGAAGCCTTCTGTCATCTATATTTATTAATACAGAATTAAAGCGAGAAGTAAATCTCACATATTAGTCAGAAGTGAGAGGAGATTATAATCTCAAAATTCTAAAAATAAAAATCCACTAAAAGCTTAAAATAACTGACTTTGTGACTCAGACACTGTGATAACAGACTTTGTGAATCACAAATCATTGTATTCAGATTACAGAGAAAAATGGAGGTTAGCTCATAAAGTTTTTTCAGGTTATGAATTTTTTACTTATTCTTGTAGCAAGTTAAGAGCAATTAAAACCAGAAGCTGATAATAGAACATCTACCACAAAGATTCTGTTGTGACAAGAAGCCCGCAAATTTTGAAAGTTTCTGAAAAACTCCTTTAAATAGTTGAAGGGTTTAATAGAGCTAAATACCTACTGAAACTTGACTTACCAAATGATGAATCAATGAGATAACATGCAATGTGGAAGATGAAAAACACCCACAATTTTTCTGCCCTCAGTAGATTTACGTGGCTATATCGAACCAACAAATTTTAGCTACTAGTCAGAGTTCTCATAATAAAATTTTTAAAAGTCTGTGAAACCACTCTCCACAGTTCAACACAGAACTAAAATGATATGAATAATCATAACACAACCTCAGGAATACTATGCATAAAAGGATAGAAAATATGTAAAAAATTAATTATGAAAGGCAGGGCTTGCTTTAATATGATTGGATTTATTTGAAGCAATTAGGCCCCATGCTAGTAAAAAGCGCCACATGAAGAAAAATTTAATATTTCTGAAGGGAAGTCCTACAATTATTTAGAAACCTGCTAGAAAGCATGACAAAATATAGCCACTTTGATTTTGAACAAGTTTAACTCACAGTCACAAAGCTTGTAACTGATTTAGAAGTCACTCTAGAATTTCTGGGAACACATTTACGAAAATGAAAAAGGATATTTAATTACGATTATTAACGAATAAGTAACTGGAAAGAAATGTTTGAAAAAACCCAATAAAAATTCTACAGTTGTATAAATGACAGCTACTGGCTTCATAAATGCTTTTATATCTTTACGAATATGACTAATATGTAACTGTAGCATTGGAAAAAGAAGTTTTCAAGATTAAAATTGATTAAAACATACCTGAGGTCAACAATATCACAGAAGAGACTGAACTGTCTTCCAATAGTTTCTACAGAGCATGTAGAAACAAGGAAATTAAAATTTAATCAATTTATTAATGATCTTGTTGATAAAAAAATCTAGCAAAATTTGATTGCCAATAATTTTGTTCTGTAAATAAAATATATGTAGTCTAGCTACTTTTTAGTTTTTCTTTTCTTATAAATGTACATGAAAAAGGAAATATGACCACCTTCCTAATTTTTGTCTTTTATACTTCTCATTAAATGTTTATCATTTAATGTATTTATATCACAATTTTGAAGGACCCAACCGAATTTTCTGCAATTTGGACTTACAAGGACAAAGGCTGACCCTGATCAAAGACTTTAATGATATGAACTCGGATGTCAAATTTTCGAGTGCAAAGTAATGAACTGTCATATTCTGTTACTTTAATGCATTAAATCAATGAAGAAATTTCCAAATTTTTAAATATTAATATGTAGAATTCAAATAAAATCTTCAAATATTTTAATCTATCAGGTTCCTATAAATGGGCTATGGCAACCTTGTGGTAAGAACACTGGCTTTTGGTGCTGAGGGTGCTCATTCAAAACCCCTGCATGCGGCACTAAAATGACTCCATCTGTATCGTCCCTTCATAGGAGGTAATGCTGATAACCTTACATGGTGCCCCCATAACAAAATGGCCACAGCAATAAATTGCAGTTAAAGACAACAGTCGAATGTCTATCTGTCATAGCACCTCTGTATTGGAAAAAACAAGGTTTCTATAAATTATGTTTAAAACAAAGTTATATGTAAACTAATTGTCAAGAAAACAGATAGTGAGTAATTCAGTTCAACATGAAATGCAAAGCTATGTATATGACTATAAAGGAAAGAAAAATCTGGCAAATGATTGACTTCAATTCAGAATTTTTTTAAAAAACAGTTTTCATTAAAGAACTTGTACAAAATATTCATGCATGTTAGCCTCATACAAAGCGAAAACTTATCACCTACAATTTTCATGTTTTGGGCAGAGTTATTTATTACATAAATAGTGAAATATAATCCTCAAATGCATGTTTTAACTTTTTCCATCAAAAAATATAAATCATTTCATGCATATTCTATCACAGCACAATTCTATAACATATTTCTAGAGACTTAAATGTGGTTTTAAATATCAAGTTATAGAAGATATACTGAGGAAAAAAGAGCATAAGAATTTTCAAACTGTACTTTTGACACTTTAACTCCAGTTACTTTCAATTGAACGAATATTTTTTACCTCTAGGAGTTGGGGGGGGGGGGGGGGGGGGAAATGTAGGAAACATAAATACTAACACAACAAACATCAATTTGACTAACATTGATCTTAAGAAGGGAAACTGAATATATTAAATACTTATTCCAGACATGAACAGCAAAAATTTAGCTATATATTTTTGTCAAATTTGCAGAATTTTTGTTCAAAATATCTATTCAGAAAAAAGAATATGCAGGTAAGAGAGCAGATAATATAAATCTAGTTCTAAACTATCCCAAGCACAATTTTTGCACTAAAAAATTTTAAAATATCATATCAAGGCAGTCAGAAATATCAGTGAATTCAGATTTTTTAAATCTTGAAATGTTTCTAACAAAGAAGTCTTTAGAATACATAGGGCAGAGAAAATTAAACATTTTTATATATAATATACTAATAAACGTGTAGAGTTTTGATGTGTAAATAATATATTTTTTATAAAAGAATTTAAATTTTAAATATCAAGTATTACTTTTAATAATCCTCTTTGAAATACATTCATTTAAAACTTGAAACAAACATATTATAATGAATGTGTACCTAAAATGATGAATATTTAAGAGTATTGTATTTAATGCTATTGTCTTTATCTTTGTTATAATAAAAGATAAGAATGAAAGTTATTTACTAAATGTTGTCAAGAAAATTTTAAAACAATAAATACAGAAACAAATAATTAAAAAAAAATTACTTCAAATGTAATTTTAAATAAAAAGTTCTGCAATTAACATGCTTTCAGCTCAGACGTTATCTCCAATAGGGTATTTGCAGTTGATATTTCTAGAAATAGTCTCTTTTTTGACTGATTTCTAAGGCAATGTTCTAACTGTTTGGTGAGTTTCCAGCTTTTGTTTCAAGAAGAATGAAGATTATTAATAATTAACTTCAATATTTTAAAAAAACATCACCGGATATTTACAAGACAGTTTTATTTATACATTTCTTTATACTCTTATTTTATTATAAAAGTTTAATAAATAAGCTGTTTTGCATGTCATCCGACGAGTAGCGCAAAGGGGCAAGGTTTAAGAACCAGTCCTACTCACTTGCCGTGTGGAGCGCTGGGGTAAATAACAATGGCACCAAAGTTGGCAAGAAAAAATTGGCTTGGCGAGCAACCGGGGCAATTGGGAAGCTGTTCCCTATTCTTTCCTTTGCCCTACTCATTTTGCTATGAGCAACTATGATTTATTGGGACCCACGTTCTCACTTGCCCCAAGTGTGGGAGCAAGTGAGAATGCAAAACACAAAAACTTTCAATATTTACGGAAAAAAAAAGTTCTTAACAGATTTAAAAAAAAATAAAACTATAAATGTAGAACATAACCAAAAGTATGTATGCAAATTTTCATACAACAACTTGTTAAACACTTATTTAGATTCAAAGTGGAACTACATGATTTTGCGTTCACAATTACCCAATTTCACGCTAATCGACTTATGCTGAAAACCACAAACTATGCCTGAACATACAGTTTTTAACATTTTAATAGTTATAAGAATTGTATTAGAATTTAGCTTCACTCACAAAAAAATAGAGTAAAATATAGAAATCATATATATCATTTTCAACAACTTAACAAAACAGTTCTGTCATACAATACATAAAAAAAATAACCTGTAAATTAAACATACTTAAATAGCTGTTTATTTTTCCAGCATCATCTGTAGTATTATTTAAGACCGTCATTCATCCGAAAACCTGCGAAAGTTTCTCGCTAAGGGCAACACCTTTTTATATTTATTTACTATGATTATGGAGAGCTGAATGCAATCAGCAACATAACATATACTACGCGCTTAAGAGATACTGTTGCCATTAAACCAACAAATAATGAAAGTTAGTTACTGGTGATTTATCACTGCTATCTGCTACCAAGTCAAAATCATATGGTTAACAAAGTATACCAGTTTTCGGTTCGCGAAGTTTTACTCTTCTTTCCTGTTATCTTTTCGGGGGGTTACTTGGCTAGCCCACTTCCTCCCATTTGATTAGAATTTGTCCATTGATTCAACTAGAAGCACTGTTGATACAGTAGTTATACATTTGCCGTTTTCAATAAAAGGCGAGGCCGAGAATTTTCGCTCTTAATTATCGAAAGCGTTTGAGAGGAGGTAAAGACTGTTCACTTTGTAATTTAAAAAACAAAATGCATAAATTCTTTTACTCAAAATTCATTGATAGTTTGAGTTACTCTCTCTATATTTTTTTCAAATAATTTATAAATTGGTGATATGTGCTTATGTGACTAAAAATAATTAATATAGGCATTTACTGAACTCTGGCCGACTGTGCAGAACCAATAATAAAAGATGTCATTCTAGAAAGTTTTTTTTTCTTATATTCACTCTTTGTTATTCAAAGTATGCAAGTATAAGTAATGTATGTTTGGGGACACTTAAGATTTCTAAAGAATGTTTACATTCCGCTCCGACTTTGTCAATGAAATTTTTTTAATTTATTATTTATTTTGTTTGGTGTCTGTAAAAAAGGACTTTCCTTACTGAATTGTTACGAGAATGACTTAATGAGTGTGACAAATTTAAAGATATTGTAATTAATAAAATTATGAGAATAGTACCCATAAGTTTTTACTTAAATTGATTTATCTATATTATAGAGTTTTTTTTGTCTATTTGTGTTATAGATTTCATATGATCTCTCGTAAAAATCGTGCCAACCTATTTTTATTGAGGTTCCATTCTTTCTTTTAGTTTTATAGGGCAGTGTCTCGCAGCATGTCACATCTCAACTCTTGCAGATTTTACTTCTTGTTTGGCGAGTAGTGGCAAAACATTGCATAATTGAACAAGGTGTTCAATGAGCATTCTTACAGCTTGTTGAATAAAATGCTCTCAGATTACGCAAAGTCTTTAGATACGGTATCTAAACAAAGGTGCATCACTAAATTAAACATTCGGGTACAGCCCGGAAAGGTTTATTCAGTATGTGACACGTATTTATTGATAGAGGAAGACTCGAGTTACGATACAAGACGTTGGCCTGAAGTAACTTATCCTGATATCTATACATATCTCAACACAATAATAATCATTCTCAACGAAAGAATGATTATATTCTCTTAAACCTTGCGAAATATTGAAAAAAAGTGTTAAAATACCTGTTACATACAACTAATATGAGGAATTTTATAAATAAACTTAAATTATTTAACTCAAAATGAAGGTATCGTCCAAAAACACGTGCAAACGCATAGGAACGGCTTCTGTTTTCTGCCACCCGATAATCACGTGATCTATAGTAGACGAAAACTGACGTAGCCAGTGACGTTGCGACGTTTCGCCTTATTCAAGTAGCAACCGTAACCCCGTGTTGCCACACAGCTCTAACCTAATTTACTCCTCTGTTATTGACCCAAGAGTAGGATTTATTATTTACCCCATGGAAGACGCTGAACGGGCAAAATTATGGTTTTCGTTTATCGTAAATTCAAAACTTCGCGTATTGGCGACAACACGCCAAGTTAGCCCTAAACTCGTAACAATATTTTAGAGTTTTTGTTTATTTCTGTTATAGATTTGATATGATGAACAGTATTTTAATTTATTTAGTTTTTTAATAGTTGTTTCTTTTATTCAGATTTTAAGATCTATTCTTTCAACCCTCTGACGGTCACACCCGTGATATCACGTTCAGTTTTAGTGTCGCCTGAACAGTCACGGACGTGAAATTAAGTTTAATTTTTGGTGTTTCTGAATGGTCACGGGCGTGATCTCACGTTCAGCTTGGGGTGCGTCTGAATGGTCACAGCCGTGAAATCACGATTGTGCTTTCCCCTCTTAGCTGCAAATAGGAGTGTCTGGGGGCATTGTTGAGAATACAATGGATAATGATATCCATACAGGCCCATATCGCACAAGGAACTTCCAGTTCCCAATCCACCGCAGAAAGTAGAAATTCGAGACTCACTGATTTAAATTTGAAAAAATTAATTCTCGAATTTAATCCAGATAAAACGGACATTAGTTTATATTTAGTACTTTTTGAGCGACAGGTTAAACGCGCAAAAATACCTAAGGAGAATTGGGTTTCGCACCTTGTAGGACTCCTACCGATTGATTTAATTAGCGTTATAGCCAGAGAACCAGAAGAGTCCGCAGAAAATTATGATCACATAAAACAGACCCTCTTACTCCGTTACAAATTAAACCCGGAGTCTTTTCGCCAGAAATTTGTATCCCATCAAAATAATCCCCTGTCAACCTGGAAGGACTTTGTATTCTAGTTGCGGAACTATTTACGAGAATGGCTAGATGGTTTAGAAGTCGATAATTTTGAATCTCTGAAAGATCTTTTGGTTGCGGATCAAATAAAGAAAAGGGCAAAGATGGAGGTACGCGAGCACTTCATAGATAAATGGTCCGATATAGTTGAGTTATTAGATGGGTATGACAGTGTAAGAGCAATGGGCCCAAAATTTAAAGATGCGAGGGATAGTAGGGTAGAGAGAACGCGTCCGTTCATACAAGAGAAGCCCCGGGAAAATAAGCCAAAGTTCTATCCCCCTGGTGCGTCAGCAGCACATGGTCCAGTAAACCGAACTAGAGCGTTTGAACGGAGAGTAAATTTAAAGTGCTTCGGTTGTGGCTCGGAAACGCACCTTCGCTCATCCTGCCCACGATTTCAGAAAAAACAACGTCGGGTTCCGTAAACAATGTGCAAGAAAGGGAAAAGCCTGATCTGTTAGAATCCTATACATTCCCAGGTAAGGTGAATGACCAAAAGATTGAAATTCTTAGGGCAGTGGTGCAACTCTTGACATTGTTAGTAAGAAATTCATTTGTCCACAAGAATTTACAGGTGAGACAGTTTGGATAAAACAACCGCTGAGTTTAGAGTTAATTTGCTTACCTTTAGCTCGTGTGGAGATAGCGGGAGATTTTGGAAAAATTACTACTAAGGCTTCTGTATGCGGAAATCATTTGGACCAAAATCGGTATTTATTAGGTAATAAAACGGCCGAGATGGTACGAGAGAAATATGGATATGATTTTTTTCGGTAGAACAGCTAAATGCCGTCCAAAGGCGCTCTCATACGAAGAGCTTACGAAAAGAGGCCGAAGCGGTCAAACGAGATACAGAAAGCACGGTTGAATTAAGGGTAGATAATCGCGAAGAGGAAAATAACTTTTCCGATAGAAACGGAAGAGCCAATAGTAATTCCAGCATTGGAGGCAGAAGCTCCAGAATTAGACCTCTTAAAGATAGATAAGAAAGGTTTTTTGGAAGAGCAGAAAAAGTGTGAAGAAGTTAAAGAATTAGTTAGCCGAGTAAGCGAAACAAGTGCAGGAAAAGCAGATAAAACTTATTCGTGGAACTAAATCAAAAGATAAATTGATTAGATATTTTTACTGCCCAAATTGCTATAAAGACATGAACGAGTTCGTGCGTAGTTGTGACCAATGTCAAAGAGCAGCGTGTCCGAACGAGAAGAAAAAGGATCCATTGAAACTGGTCCCGGTAATTCAGGAGGTTTTTAGCAGAATTAATATTGACACGTGCGGACCCTTACCTTTGACCACAGAGGGACACCGTTACATACTGACTGCAATATGCATGACATCTAAGTACCCGGAAGCGATTCCGCTAGCAGATATTAGCTCAGTTAAAATAACCGAAGCGTTATTAAATATTTTTAGCCGTACAGGATTTCCTCGCGAAGTGCAAAGTGAGCTAGGAACTTCTTTCACTTCGGCCCTAACTACAGAGTTCTTGGATAAATTCGGTATTAAGGTACACCATAGCTCTGTACACCATCCGCAAAGTAATCCTGTAGAACATTTTCATCGAACTGTAAAAAGACATTTGAGGGCATTATGTCTTGAATCAGGTGCGGATTGGGATAAACATTTACAAGCCATTTTATTAGCTCTCCGTACGGTAGTACATGAAAGTACAGGCTATACACCATCTGAATTAGTATATGGTAAGAACTTACGAACCCCTGAAACCTCGTTAATGGAACGTTGGTTAGATCCGCCCCCTGAAAGTGACTTAGTAACAGAGTACGTTTTTAATTTAATAAATAGGTTGAAAAGATGTCGAGAATTAGCGATAACGCGAGTAGAGGAAATGCAAGGGAAAAGAAAAGTCTGGTACGATAAAAATGCAGTGAAACGGGAGTTCAAGGAAGGAGATTTAGTCTTAGTTTTGGCGACGACTCGACCTACTAAGCTTTCATTGAATTGGATAGGTCCTGGAAAGATTAGGAATAAAATATCGGAAACCAATTATGTAGTAGAAATTCCTGGTAAGAAAGATAAGACTCAAATTTACCATATTAACATGCTAAAACCCTATTACACTAGACCCGAACATGTAAATTTGTTGAGTTATGAAGGCGATCTTGAAGTGAAGGAATATCATGATTTAGATATCCCGTATTTAGAAAACAATCCTACGAATTTTGATTTTCTAGAATTAGTTTGACTTAGTGAGCTAGAGAAAAATTTGACAGCTGGTCAAATTGACCAATTAAATGAAGTATTGGATAGGTTTGCTTCGTGTTTTTCAAATGATCCTGGTACCACAAATTTAGTAGAACACGACATTACTTTAATCAGCGATAAACCGATAAGATCAAAACCCTATCGCACTTCACAGAGACAAACGGAAATATTAAAATCAGAGATCCAAAAAATGTTACGGTTAGGGATTAACGAAGTAGGTGGGTCGGATTACACCTCACCGTTAATTTTAGTAGAGGCCCCAGGTAAAGACCCTAGACCATGCGTAGATTACCGAAGGCTGAATGAAATCATTAGGACAGAGTATTTCCCCCTTCCAAACATCGAAGAGCGAGTGGAAAAAGTATCATCGGCTAAATACATTACAGTATTAGATTTGGCAAAGGGATACTGGCAGATTCCTTTAAGCGAAAAGGCGCAAAGATATACTGCGTTCTGTACAACATTCGGAACTTTCAGATGTCTAAAAATGAGTTTCGGTTTAAAGAATGCGCCATTTTTCTTTAGTAAACTTATGTCGGATGTATTAAAGGAAATGGAAGAGTTTGCCGTCCCCTATTTAGATGACGTTGCTATATTTTCCGACACTTGGGAAGCCCATTTGAAACATATAAGTTTAGTTCTAGAGCGAATAAGAAGGGCGAATTTGAAAATCAAACCCGCTAAGTGTAAATTCGCTCAAAGCCACGTAAAGTATTTGGGTCATATCGTTGGGAATGGAGCGCGTACTCCAGCGGAAGCAAAACTTGAAAGTGTAAAAAGTTTCCCGACGCCGCGAACCAAGACTCAAATCCGTGCGTTTTTAGGATTAGCCGGATATTACAGCAGGTATATAAACAATTATTCCGTACTCACAGCTCCGTTGACGGATGCATTGAAGGGCAGAGCTAGAAAAGGTGAAGTTTTTTGGACTGATGCATGCGAAAAAGCGTTCCGCGCATTGAAAAAGAGTCTTACGGATAAGCCCGTGTTACATGCCCCAAATTTCAATCGTGAATTTATCGTGCAAACCGATGCTTCGAATACAGGAATAGGAGTAGTTTTGAGCCAAGAGTCAGAAAACGGAGAAGAACATCCTATTCTATACCCGAGCAAAAAGTTTTCAGACGTTACAGTACCACTGAGCGAGAATGCGCCAGTATAGTGTTTGCAATAAAAAAATTACATTATTATTTGGATGGTCGAAAATTTACAATCATAACCGACCACAATCCTTTACGTTGGTTACGTACAAACGCCAATTCAAACCCCCGACTAATGCGCTGGGCACTTGCATTACAACCGTATGAATTTGAAGTAAAACATAAATCAGGCAAAACTCACAAAAACGCAGACAGTCTTAGCCGGGTAGGGTCCGACCCGAAAGAATTGGGTCAAACCACCGCAAACCCCTCTAGTGACAGGAAAAGAGAATTCGAACACGAATTCCCCCCTTGTGGATGGTATACTCACGAATGATGTTAGCCTTGAAGAGATAAGAAGGCAATAGTACCTTATGTTTTCTTATGTTATTTTGTTTAGTGAATCATGCAATTGTGCATTTTTGTCATAGTAAGGAAAGTAACTTTTGCGTTTATTTTGTTCTTGTAGTAGATAACTAAATACTTGATATGTCGAGATATAACAACGTGAATGTTTGTATTCAAGGGTTTAGAAAGCATAATATGTATGAGAATTTTGATATTTTGCTGTATAAGAAGTTTTTTTTATGTTGTATGCTTAATGTTTAGATAAAAGAGTAGATTTAAAGAATGTTACATGTTATACTTACTTGTTAATACTCAGTTATAATTGTATTAGACATGAAATGGAGTTATTAAGTGTTAGTTGAGGAATATGAGAAATTATGAAAATGTGTGTTTATTGTCGTCTGTGAATTGGATTTCTCTCTAGCACTTTTCAGAAGGTCATAACGTTAAAATTGTTAACATTTTAAGACAAAATTATGGCTTTGTACTTATATGCAATAACTCTGAATTTAAATGGAGTGACTCTAGGATGGAATTTTTCAGAGGAAAATTTCTTTTAAAGAGGGGAGGAGTTGTGACGTTGTCTCCATTACTACACGAAAATTGTAATTATATAAGTATGTGATGTCCGTTCCTACCCCTCAACGTGAACATGTCATCTATCGGCGAAATGTTAAACTGAGCGGTCTCATAAACTCTAGGATAAGAGGCCATAAATTTCGTGTAATATGCGGTTCTGACGTTATAAAAGGCATAAATACACCAGAGTGGTTCGAGGTCTCTCCAGAATTTTGACACTATAGCGACATGTGGAATCCCATAAACTTTGGACATTTACGAGCACTTAAAACGCCGGAGAAAGCTTTTGAATTCGCCGACCGTATAAAAGAAGACCCCCAATACTCCACGAGAGAGAGATCTGTTTTGAGTGCCAGAGAGGACGCAGCTCTCCTGGTCTTCGGCCTGATAGGCCGAGTTGTCTGTGAACCCGAAGCCGTCCTGACATATCTAACTGTAAATTCTAACTTGCTGTACATACTTGCTTTTTGTAGTTGTAGTGTTTAAGGTAGCGTAGTAAAGTAATTGAAGCGAAACGCTTGTCTTATTATTGACTACGTTACACTGTGCATAAACAGAACTTATGGCTCATCCCCAAGTGTTCAAACTCAAACTTTAATAGAAACAAACAATAAAATTAAAACTTCAAGTTTTATATAATATATGAAATAGTGCATACATAATACAACATAAAATAAAAAATTAAACAAACATAAAACAATTATTTGTTGTAAAATAGAACTTATGGCTCATCTTCAAGTGTTCAAACTCAAACTTTAATGCTAAGTTTAATTTTTTTTAAAAACGATTTTCATAATCATGTGAAGGATGAGTTTTCTGTAGGATAAGTTACGTGTTTAATTGTTTGTTTATAAAATTGTTATAGAAATAAAATATGTTTGGAAAATAAAACTTATAACTGGGACTTACACTTGCGAAATAAAGGCATATTAAATTTATTGTTATAAGTAAATGTATATTTTAGAAGTCGCATTGACTTTTAGGCAAAGTTATGTATATATTTATGATGAATGGTTATTTATTTATTTATTGAAGGCAATATTTATGATAATTTTGAGTATTTATACTTACAAAAGGTTTATTTAATAAAGAATTTGTGGAATTCAGTTGTTCCTCTCTAGATGGCTTGTTTAATCTTTTTTTTTTGTTTTTTGCCTTTTCATTGAAAAAAAACCTTTTCTGTGGCACTATTTTCTTGTTGGCAGGTTCTTGGTTGTCTTTAGGAAGTAACTTTTGTGGTATATTGATATTAAGTATATTTTCCACTGTATTTAGAGAATTCATAAGTTGTTGAGCAACTAAAGGGTCTATTGATGTTTTTGAGTTAATTTTTGCATGTATCATATTGATTTTATTTAAAATGCTTTCTTTATTTATTTCAGAATTATGTTTGTGATCAATAATTGTGCTTTTTGTTATTTGTGGAGAGGGTGTTACATGAAGAGGACCAGAGTATGATGTATGTTCATTATATTTTTTGTTAACAGCATAAATATGTTTGCACATGTTATTTAAAATTACTAAATCATGACATGTGCATTCATATGCTGACATACAACTTAGGCATTCACGACAGATGATGTTACAAGTTTCGGTGCAAGTGTGTATTTTTGTGACTGTTGTAGCGTACTGGAATTATGGTTTTTTCCCGAGACCCCACAAGGGCTGAAACACAGCTGCGTGCTTTTCAAGGAATGTGTTGTTCGGTTCCACCAGTTCGGAACACGTGGGGGGATTAAAAACCGTTTTCCCTACAGATGCAGCCACTAAAGCTGTCATCTTGGACGTTTCTGTAATGTAGTAAAGTTCGGCGACTAAAAATAGTTGTCAGCCGATAATCTGCCGCCCCCTCCACCCCTTCTGAAAATCCAGACATTGAAGAGAGACGCTGTATAAAATCCGAGCGGGATAGACGTGTTTTTGCTAGGCTCCTGTGTTGTTGGGCCGATAATGGGCCCTGGAGCGTGTATCTGTGAATCTGCACGTAAATTAAGTAATTATGTCGGAAGTGTTTAAGGTTTAATTCTTTTTGTAAATAAATCTACTTGTTATGTTTTTGTTTTAAAAATTTGGCTTTCGCTTTTAATTAGAACTCTGTCTTTCTTTGGTATGGGTCAATAGTTGTGAAATTTCTTCAAAATGCCTCAGAGAGTTTATCAGCCTTGCAGTGACGCCACACTGTGTATGTTTTGTTTGGGAATGTTTCGGATTTAATAATCCATCTGTCGTTGGATATTTGGAGGCAATCTGAAATTATTCTTCGGCCCTCTTTGTGACGGTGATATGAACTAGTGTGTTTTTTGGTAATTTTTCCTTTATGAAATTTTACAAGTCTTTCAAAGTGTTTATCATTTATATATGCTTTTAAGCTTTCACTGCATTTATCTACACGCTTACATTTTTTCCCATCTAAATAAATATGTTTTATTTCCCTATGAAAATGTTCTAAATGCATGTTTGTGTTTAATTTTGCCCCCCTTCCTATAACAGTATGCCCACATTTTTGTCCTATTGCTGTAGTATTTTATAAAATACATGTGAAAATCTTTAGTGTCAGGGTCATTTTCAAGTACTTTTAAAAATTTAGAAACTGTATTTAAAAATATATCTTCATCTAATTCATAAGTAATTGATTTTAGAATTGTATAAATATGTTTTCTTTTATCCAGGGCCGCCCAGAGGGGGGGGGGGGGCAAGTGGGGCACTTTGCCCCAGGCCCTAAAAAAATAAAAAATAATAATTTAATAGATTTCATTCAAAAGAAAATTCTGAAACTTGTGCCGTACTTCAAAATTCAAAATAATCTCCTGAAAAAAGGCCCCCCCCTCAAAAAAAAAAAAATATAAAATATATATATTCAATTAATTAATTTCTCTTACTCCAAAATAGTCTTCTGAAAAATATGCGATTTAGTTTTAATGAAAAATATAACTGTTTAGTCCTAACTGCTATAAAATGACATTCCCTCTAATAAAGTGAAGACAGTACTAACTACTAAAATAGACAACAAAACAAAAATGTGGATGGAAGATGTCATATTTATTAGAGAATACAACACGAGAGCAGTGCAATGAAATATAATTATTATGTTAATCATTCATGTAATAAAATTTTAAGTATGAGTAACTTAATTTGAATGTGTGTTTTCGTCTCTTTCCATTTTTTATTTTTCTTGGGGCCCCCCGACAGAAGTTTGCTGGGCCCCGTAAAGTCTCTGGGCAGCCCTGCTTTTATCCATTGGTAATGTATTTAAATGGCCTTGCCATGCCCTATCGACATGCCATGCACAGAGATGAGCTTCAACAGGGCCAAAAGCCTTCACACATGCCTGATAAAATAACTGAGCATAATCACTCATGAAAACTTTTGTTTTTATTACTACAGGTAAGGCATCTCTTATTTTCTTAAAAAAGTAAGTCATTGTGTTAATGCTTACTGTTGACGTTAGACAAAATGCCACAGGAAAGCCCTCTTCATATTCATCTACGACCATGACTGTTACAAGTTCAAACCCATAGGCAGTCATGCCATGTGTGGAATCTAGGCATATTCTGTCCACACCAAATTTTTTTAACATTTCGATTTGAATGGGCATCATGAAGGCAAGGAAAAAATCCTTATGCTCGATACTCCGGTTCTCTGTGTTTTGCTCTTTATAGTCAAATATTAATGTGCCACTATCTTTCATATTTTTAACCCATAGTTGTACACTAAGTTCATCAAAAGTTGCACTGTTCAATGAATTTGGGTTGATATTTTTTTTTTATGATGCTCAAGTCCTTCCTAGTAAAAATATGACTCCTTTCATCGCTGTCGAAATCAATGGAACCTCTGATGTCTGATGATCTTCATGGTTATCTTCAACACCATGAAATAATTTGCCTGGAAAAAATATTATAGATAAGTTATAAAATACTAATGATACATTATGTCTCTGTAAGTTACAGAAAGTTTCATTAAAAAATTTATGTAGTACAACAAATGTAATTTTCAGACTCCATTGAGTCCAGTGGCGCACCCAGGGGGCCCTGGCACCCCCCCCAAAGAAGTAGAAATATTGATTTTCCATTATAAATATTTTTATTCGTTCATCTCGGCCCCCCCATGCATTATAAATATTTTTATCCATTCATCTCGCCCCCCCCCCAAGAAAAAATCCTGGGTGCGCCACTGATTAAGTCCCAATGAGATAGGGAAGGGGAGAGGGTTAAATTCCCCTGGCCACGAGCATTAGAGGTCAGGCATATGACATATCAGCCTGATAAGTTTCTCTACCTTAGTATTAGTAGGCAACTCCCCTGACTTATACTATATGAATTTGGAATACATACATGTGTGTGTGCAATTACATATATACATTTGTATACAGTTCCACAACTAGGCAGGGGCAACAGGGGCACCCACCCAGGGCCCACTTAGAAGGGGGGCCCAAAATGCTGCATTTGTTTTATTATTTCCCCAAATAAAGAGGCCCGAATGCAAATTCTTGCCCAGGTCACAGGAATGGCAAGTTACGGCTTTGTTTGTATATATATATATGTGTGATAATAATCACATTCGGAAAATTTAACACAAGGGAATTGATGTATATGAACTTATGGGAGATGCAGTCGGGCGAAGTGTTGATCCAGGGAAGCACTTACGAAATTTAGGAGAGAAACACACACATGGAGTCATTGATGAAATACACAAATTCCAAGACGTGTTTTATTTATCAGAAGGCATTAGCTGCAGTGGCCACTGGACTTGCCCTGACGGGACACGGAGAGCTGGCCGTCGTGACCGACGGACTGTGGACAGCAGGTCCGACAGCAACGAGAGTTAGAAATGAAGAGACGAAAAGTCTTCCGCTCACGCAAATAGTAAATGAGTGTTTTGCGATATTGATGCCAGAGGGCCTAAACTACTTAATTTTTAATTGGGCGACTTTAGGTTCGGGGAGTTCACGTGTCCACTTCAGTTTTCCAAGGGATAACTTTATTGATAGATACCGCGCGTGTTAGATCTGTGACCTATTGACCTGGGCGCAGGATAAGTGGCCATGAAGTTCTTGTAAAGTGTGGTTTCGACGTTATAAAAAGCATAAATCCAGAGTGGTTCGAGGGCTCTTCAAGAATTTTGACATTACACTGACATTCGGTATCTCATAAACTACCGAACACTCGGACCAGAGCTATCTGGGGGATGTTATTGAGTTCAGATACTTCACATGCCTGCTTAATGATCTGCAGGTCTAATATAAATAATAAAATACTTTACTTTTAGGTTGCAATTTTGGAAAAGGGGTCGTGCTTTCTTAAAAAGAGAACATGGTTTAAAGTAATTTAGGAAGACGCGTTTTCTTGTTACATATACAGTCGAACCTCCATATATCGAAGTAGCAAAATGCGCGAAAAAAATTCGATATATAGAAATTTCGATATATAGAATTGAGCTTAGTCTTATCATAATTCTCCTAAAAAAATTAAAGCTAATTTTCGTATACGAAACTCCATTTCTAATTTATATACGAATCCCATTAAATGAAAGTTAATAACTATAAAATGAATTAATATGAAAGATTTATTGATTACTACGTATATTTAAAAAAAAACAATAATGCAGACAGTGGTTACAATGATCACAGTTACATTCTTTAAAAAAAAAACTACGAATATCTTGCTGAACAGTTAGTTTTACGGAAAGTTCAAAGAAATGCTCGCATTTATTCAGTCCACTAAAAACTTCATCAGAGACATTATCCGCGAATTGAAGTCCACGACGTATTGTTTCAAATGCCAAAAATTAGGAGATTTTATTCTAAAGTGGAATAAAATCTCCCAATTTCTATTGAAAAAAATTTCGATATACAGAGATTTTTTCGATATATAGAAGCAATTTTTCTATGTAATGAACATGGAGATTTGCTAAGAGTTCGATATATAGAAAATTTCGATATAGGGAAGTTTGATATATGGAGGTTCGTCTGTATATATACATATATATATATATATATATGTACATTTCAATTTCATGTAGTATAGTATAAATTCTGAAAAATTTGTAGTTCCATGCAATTGTTTTTCATAAAAATGTGTTTTCTTACCAGCTACAATGTCATTTGTTTCTTGAGATAAAGGGAGATGGCTCAACCGAAAGTCGTGTTTGTACTGCTTTATAAAATATTGTATGGTAATAAGCTCTTTGTTTTCCTTTAAAATTACTTGTGCTGTTCAATGATGACCAACTTTCTTTGAACCCTGGGCTTTCAGTTGTCTTTTTCCTTTTGAGTTAGAGGAAAACTGTCTGCTTCTACTGCACATATATTCTTGTCTGCCATTATCTCTTTCTCCTCGTGCCAAAACAAAATTACAAGAATTATTCTGCTCTTCTTCAGACAGCCAATTTGGAAAATCTGAAAAATATTCCATCTATGTTAAACTGTCTCTATTTGTCGTCAAAAACAATAAAAATCTATTTATTCATTCGTATATTGTTATAAAATTACATTTAAACTAAAGTAATAGTGAGTAAAGTAAGAATTTAAATGGTTGTGAGATTGAACTTGATGGCATTCTATCTAAATGTAGATTATATTGTCATAGCTTTGTGGTTTGATTACAATCTGCACTAAGTAGAGAATGCATGCCAGAAATTTATTCCTTTTGATAAACTATCTTTAGTATGCTGGTAATTACTTTTTTGAAAATATACTTTATCTGTAATCTAGCAATTTTGTATAGTTCTAAAATGCATTTCAACTTATTCTTTATTACAGTTGCGTTCATGTAAAATCAGAATGATGAATTTATATGACTTATCAAGTGAAATGGCTTTATTATGAACATCTTCGTTGTACGTATGTTTATGATACAATTGACAATAATGAGTTATGTTGTATTGTTAGATTTTTTAAAATTGAATAAACTGATTCATTTATGCCTATTTTAAAATTCATCCACGCATATCTTTTTGTGTGTTATGATATACAGAAGTGAATTAATTTAAATGAAATGAATTAAATAACATGATTCAGTCTACATGTGCAAATTGAGGTTTTCTCCGAGATTTCAACGAGTATGAATAAATTTCTGTTCAGAAGTAAAAATTTACTGGCTTTTGCATAGAGATCTACAGTACATTGCAATGATTTCCATTTTTTTCACTAATGACTAGAAATAATGACTAGAGATAAAGTAAACTTATAAAATAGATATTGAAAAATATGTGAAAAAAAATTAGTGAAGTCATTCTCAAGATCTTCTGTGCATACAATATCAAGCAAAAATTGAGTGGTCTTCTATAGTTGTATAACAAAGGGCTACAGAGGCTGTTCGCACATTTTTTAGATGATTTTGGTAAGCGGTAATAAAAAATCGTTTGCTGCAAAAGAAATAATTGCAATTGTACTATGTTTTTAAAAGTCAAAATTATCGTCTGCGGCTTGAAAGTTTTGTTTTTATTCAAAATGGCGTTTTTAACAAACCAGTGGTTCGAAGGCTACATATATGCTCTTTCCGAAGAGAAATATGCATACTCCGTTATCCAAAAACGATGTGAGAGTCATGGTTTTGTGATATCTAAAGCGTCGATAGGTAATATCGTCAACAAGAAAGGAAAAAAACGTCAAATTGGAGCCTCAAGTGGGACAAAAATTCCAAACAAGTATCCAAGGAAAAAACGGACATCTTCGACTATTGCAAAGGTACGTTGTTTAATGTTAAAAGAAAATCCCCCTAGTCAAAGGACAGTTGCAAAATCATTAAAATGCTCGGTGTCCACTGTAAACAAAATGATAAACGTTGATTTAAATCTTAAGAAAGCGAAAAAAACGCAATGTGCATAGTATTCTTCCAAATCATATCGCTGAACGCAGGACACGCTGCAGAATTCTATATGAGAAACACTTATGCAAAGAAAAATGGAAAACAATTGTCACAATAGATGAATCATGGGTGTATTTAAATGATTGCAACAAAAAAGAGCCATTTATTATCATAAAAGGGGAGAAAAAAATTTAAGTACATGGTTCAAAGAATCGAAAGAAAGTTTTTCTAAGGGATTCATGATTGTTGCTGGTTTTTCTTATAATGGCAAGTTAAAAATAAAGAGAGTGGAAAAAAATGTCAAGATTAACTCCAAATACTATCAGGAACATATTTTATCGCCAATTTTTCTGAATGAAATACCATCGCTTTACCCACAATGCCATCAATCTGTGAGACTCCATCAGGACATAGCTAGCAGTCACACATCAAAATCCACTGTAAATTTCCTAAAAGAAATGGAACAAAAAACTGGTATCAAGGCCATACCCTTCACTGATATCCCTACTAAATCTCCGATGTATCGCCTATGGATTTTTGTGCTTTCGGACTTTTAAAATCTGCATTATCCAAACATCGCCCCAAAACCGTTACAGGACTCTGGAAAGCTGTTCAGGAGGAATGGGATAGAATACCTCTTCTGACACTTCAAAAGGCATTATTATCCTGGAAATTGCGGTGTCGAAAGATAGTTCAGAATAAGGGATGTCAAATAAAACATTTAAAACACAAGAATGTTATGTAATTTAGTTTTGTGAATACTTTATACATCGTCTAAAAAATGTGTGAACAGCCTCTGTAGTTATAGCCATTATTTCATCGAATTTTCAATGCAAGTTTTTGAAGACTTTCAGAAATTATATAAATAAAAAATCTATGTGATTAAACAATTGTGTTCATTTGTAAGTTCAAATAATGTTATAGAATCAATGTTAATGTTATAGTTCAAATAATGTTCAAATAATGTAAAATTAGAAAAACCGTCAATAGTTATTTTAACCTTTTTTCTCATGTGGCATAAAAAATTTAATAAAATATCAATTTTAAAAAGCTGTAAAATGCAATTAACAATTAAAGTTTTAAATCATTTTTCTAATATAAAAACACTTCCAAGGAACTGGTAGATAATTTTTCTGTCCATTTCCTTGATTTCAGGATTGGTCAAAACTACAAAATCTACATACACATGTACAATGACAATTTTTTTTCTTCACAGGGTTCTAAATTAATTCCAAGTCTATTTAATCCTTGTGTAAGAAAGGCTGTGACATTTCAAAAACAAAACACCAGCCAAAAATGAAATTTTATTCCCCTTAAATGAAAGATCACTGTTATTTGTACCCAAAATAAATTCTTGGATTTTAATGCAAGATCTGAAGACTGGTATGTTCTCAGATTATACATCTTAAACTGATGCTTCACCTGAGACAATTGAAATCAAATTACTTTTTATTAATTTGATTTCAATTAATGTCTTGGATTTTAATGCAAGATCTAAAGACTGGTATGTTCTCAGATTATACATCTTAAACTGATGCTTCACCTGAGACAATTGAAATCAAATTACTTTTTATTAATTTGATTTCAATTAATGTCTTGGATTTTAATGCAAGATCTAAAGACTGGTATGTTCTCAGATTATACATCTTAAACTGATGCTTCACCTGAGACAATTGAAATCAAATTACTTTTTATTAATTTGATTTCAATTAATGTCTTGGATTTTAATGCAAGATCTAAAGACTGGTATATTCTCAGATTATACATCTTAAACTGATGCTTCACCTGAGACAATTGAAATCAAATTACTTTTTATTTATTTGATTTCAATTAATGTCTTGGATTTTAATGCAAGATCTAAAGACTGGTATGTTCTCAGATTATACATCTTAAACTGATGCTTCACCTGAGACAATTGAAATCAAATTACTTTTTATTAATTTGATTTCAATTAATGTCTTGGATTTTAATGCAAGATCTAAAGACTGGTATGTTCTCAGATTATACATCTTAAACTGATGCTTCACCTGAGACAATTGAAATCAAATTACTTTTTATTAATTTGATTTCAATTAATGTCTTGGATTTTAATGCAAGATCTAAAGACTGATATGTTCTCAGATTATACATCTTAAACTGATGTTTCAATTGAGACATTAGTTGAAATCAAATTATTTTTTATTCATCACATTTTTTTTCGTTATGGGAATACAGTTACTGATCTTAATGCATCGACTCACAAATACGCAAGTTTCTACATAAAAATGTATCAAAATTATGTTAAAATGAATCATTCTTACCTTTCTTAGAAGTAAAACTCTTTTCTTCGCGTTGTTCTTGATCTTCATAATTATGTGCCTCTCTTAAATGGATTTGAAATACATTTAGGTTCAGAAATGTATGGTAACAACCTTCCTCCTGACAGGATATATTTCTTTTATAATTATATTCGCCGTGCGTGCGTACACGGTGTTTGCTCTCGCTGTTCTTTGAGTAGAAAACTTTTTTACAATACGCACATGGGAAGAGAGTTTTACTTTCCCCACTCTCTTGAATCTTGTGCTTTATGTGCACTCTTTTAATATGTGCTTGTAGATAACGCTTTTGATAAAAACTTTGTCCACACTCTCCGCAATTAAATATATCCATCGCTGCAACACGCGTTTGATCGGGCGTAATCTACATTTCAAACAGTCTCGCGCCCGCGCGAAACCTGGTTTTATTTTCGTTCTCGTAAATACGTCACAGCCAGAAAAGTGAGCAGCTCCGCCGATCGACCAATCAGAGTGCGTATTGTCGAAGGGCAGATTCTAGCCGCCTGTACAATTCTCGCCTTGCTCTGAGACATGCACTTTTATCCTCCTCGCAAATGACGTATTCCGACTGTAGTGCCACTAAACCTTTTCTCACATAGTAAAGGCGAAAGGCTTCTCTCCCGTGTGGATGCGGAGATGTCTTTCTAAAGGACCCTGTTGAGAAAATTTTTTCTCACATATAGAGCAGGCGAAAGGTTTCTCTCCCGTGTGGATGCGGAGATGTGTTCTCAAATGACCTTGTTGAGAAAATCTTTTCTTACATACCGTGCAGGCGAAAGGTTTCTCTCCTGTGTGGGTGCGGATATGTCTTTTTAAATCACCCTGTACAGCAAATTTCTTCTCACATACAGTGCAGGGGAAAGGTTTCTCTCCTGTGTGGGTGAAAAGATGTGTTTTTAGCTCATCCCGTCGACAAAATCTTTTCTCACATACAGCGCATGCGAAACGTTTCTCTGCTGTGTGGGTGCGGAGATGTGTTTCTAAATTACACTGTTGAGAAAATCTGTTCTCACATACAGTGCAGGCGAAAGGTTTATCTCCTGTGTGGATGCGGAAATGACTTCTTAAATGACCCTGTTGAGAAAATCTTTTCTCACATACTGTGCAGGCGAAAGGTTTATCTCCTGTGCGGGTACGGATATGTTTTTTAAAATCACCCTGAACCGCAAATTTCTTCTCTCCTGAGTGGGTGTGGAGATGTGCTTTTAAATTACCCTGTAGAGAAAATCTTTTGTTACATACATTGCATGCGAAAGGTTTCTCTCCAGTGTGGATGCGGAGATGTGTTCTAATTTGACACTGTTGAGAAAATCTTTTCTCACATACCGTGCAGGCGAAAGGTTTCTCTCCTGTGTGGGTGCGGAGATGTATTTTTAACTCACACTGCCGAGAAAATCTTTTCTGACATACAGTGCATGCGAAAGGTTTCTCTGGTGTGTGGGTGCGGAGATGTGCTTTTAATTGATACTGTTGAGAAAATCTTTTCTCACATACAGAGCAGGCGAAAGGTTTCTCTCCTGTGTTGATGTGGAGATGTCTTCTTAAATGACCCCGTTGAGAAAATCTTTTCTCACATACCGTGCAGGCGAAAGGTTTCCCTCCTGTGTGGGAGAAGAGATGTGTTTTTAGCTGATCCTGTCGAGAAAATCTTTTCTCACATACATTGCATGCGAAAGGTTTCTCTCCTGTGTGGGTGCGGAGATGTCTTATTAAATTACTCTGTACATCAAATCTTCTCTCGCATACAGTGCATGCGAAAAGGTTCCCTCCTGTGTGGGAACAGCAAGTATTATCAGCAATGTGGTAGGAATGATCCGTATTTAAGGAGGCCGACTGTGAAAATCTTCTGTCACATAAATTACATTCAAAAATTTCCTCGGTGCGAGAAAGAATCTGTGCACTGCAACTTTTTATATTTAGACTAATTCGACATGTGTTACATGGAGAGAATTCATCTTCCGCTTTAGTAGGGTTTGGTTTGTAGGAATGGCTTTCCTTGGAAGGCTCTTTTATACTGGAAATGCCCGACATTTCCTTTTCTAGCCTGTCGACGTTACTGTACACGATGAGAAAACTGACTGCTAGCAATACGTTGAACTTCCAAACTTGTGGACAGCTCAAACATTCTAGTATTGCATCGTCCAATCTGTACCGAGCACCTGTAAAGACAGGAGAAAGAAACTGAATCATATATATATATATATATATATATGCAGTATGCCCACTAAAGTCCCTTCCCACCCTCTTAACTTCGGAGCGGCTGCTGCTATATTCATAAAAGTGGTGTCTAGGTATAGTAAAGTAACCATGCGCTACTGAATGAAACCACATACCACGCCACCTGGTGGAAAACTGCGGAGTTAGCATTCCTATCTCGAAACTGGAACGAGATAGGGAAAAAAGTTATTTACAAAGTTGTAGAAAATCATCAATTTAGTACGAAAAGATACCTTGTGGACATTAATGAGAAGACTACAACGGTTAAAACGCGCATTTGATTTTTCGTGATTCCCTACACTGTGACGTGACAAAAGGATCTGAGAAAGAAAAAAACAACTAATTTTAACAATATACCTTTATTTGAGATGTTCAAACTTCTCACCGTCAGCTGCAATACACATTTGGATCCTCGTTTGAATCTCACGTTGCACACTTTGGAGCATAGAGCATACGTTGCACAAGCGTCCGTAGTGCATAGTTTAAGGACCTGCAATGTTTGTGGAGGGGTCGCATACACCTGCTGTTTGAGGTATCCCCACAGGAAAAAGTCCAGTGGAGTCAGATCAGGCGAACGTGGAGGCCACTCTTCGAAACTGCCATACCCAATTATTTGTTCCCCGAATTCCTTGACGAGGTATTGCTTCACTGGTGATCTCAGCTTTGGAATACTCAGTCATGGCCACGAGCATCAACATACTACAGCTCCAAGAAGATGTCTCTTTTATAGCTGTCTCATGTGAACAGGCATGACGTTTCTTACGTATTTGCATACTGCAAAAATTTAGAACTCCAAGCGCAAGTTATGTTGAGTTGATGCGACACTATTTTACACGATCTAAGTATTGTCTACTCTGTTTATAAAGACAATCCGTACAAGGATGAAACCCTCGAGGTTTGAACCGCGGTCCTTTTCATTGGGGATCAAAAACGATATACCACTGTGCACATTCAGGTGTCGTGTTTTGCCCGAAAGATAATCATTTCTCCTTTCGTTCAAGTTTCGTGACGCCACAGTGTAGGAAATCACGAAAAAACAAATGCGCATTTCAACCGTTGTACTCTGCTCATTAATGTCCCCAAGGTATCTTTTCGTACTAAATCGATGATTTTCTACAACTTTGTAAATCACTTTTTTCCCTATCTCGTTCCGTTTTCGAGATACGAATGCTAACTCCGCAGTATTCCACCAGGTGCGCGGTAGGTGGTTTCATTCAGTAGCGCATGGCTACTTTACTATACCTAGACACCACTTTTATGAATATAGCATCAGCCGTTCTGAAGTTAAGAGAGAGAGAAGGGACTTTAGTGGGCATACTGTATATATATATATATAAACATTTTGCACGCCAATGTTCCATAAATGAAAAATCATAATTCTGAGAAAAATACTATTCGTATTCTATAAAAATTATTAAGTCGAACGGTGGTTGGTTGGTTGTTTAGGGTTTAATGGCGCAAGGTCCAGAGAGGACATACTGCGCTAAACACGTGGTAAAACCCGAAGAACACTATATAAGTCCGCATTTTAAAACCACAATCCTGTGCAAACATGATAAAAACGTGATGCATAAGCAGAAAAGATATACAAAGTTGATGCAAACAATGATATAAAAAGGATAATGATATATAAAAGGTGACAAAAACGATGATTCAAAATAGTGATAAAAGGATTCAAAGGTATGAACGATGATATGAGGGCAGATCAAAAAGTAAGTTGCACTTCCAAGTTATGGCCATTTATAAAATAACGTATACAAAAGCAACACGGCTATGACAGCATACAATGTAAGTTCACATTTACACATAGTTCCCAAGAGACTAAACATTTCTCCCAACGGACTACCAACTTTTCGATTCCGGATGTATCGAAATCTCCTCCAGCGCTATGTAACCACACGGAAACAGCTGCTTACACCTCCTCACCATTTCGGAATCGTTGTCCACCGAGATCCTATTTGAGCTTATGGAAAACGTTGAAATCACATGGCGCTAAGTCCGGACAGTATGGAGGTTGTTGTCATACCTCCCACTTGAATCTCTGCAGCAGTTCGCACGTTTGGCGGGCCTTGTGCGGCGAGTGGAATTTATGCCGAAAGGAGCGACAATCAACTCGGCTTCGTATTGTTAAACGTTGAACCAGTTGCGTAAAGCAGTTAAAGAGAAACGCCGGGGGAAATTGAGCGACGGTGTGATTTTATTGCACGATAACGCAACACCTCACAAGGCCCGCCAAACGCGCGAAATGCTGCAGATTCAAGTGGAATGTATGGCAAACTCCTCCATACAGTCCCGACATAGCGCCATGTGATTTCCATGTTTTCGGTAAGCGCAAATAGGATCTCGGAGGACAATGATTCCGAAATGATGAGGAGGTGAAAGCAGCTGTCTCCGTGTGGTTACATAGCGCTGGATGAGATTTATATGCATCCGGAATCGAAAAGTTGGTTGTCCGTTCGGAGAAATGTTTAGAGTCTCTTGGGAACTATGTGGAAAAGTGAACTTACATTGTATGCTGTCATAGCCGTGTTGATTTTGTATAGGTTATTTAATAAATGGCCATAACTTGAAAGTGCAACTTACTTTTTGACCTGTCCTCGTATTTATAAAGGTTTCGCTGGAGTTTTCTGGCACAGAGGATAAATGCTCGCCAAACACTCGTCGAAAGTAGAAATAATGCACAGGAAAAAAGACACAAAACTAGCAACAGTGATAAAAAGGGTGACAAGGAAAAAGGAAGGTAAAATCAGTGAAACGTGCACGGTGGCAGATGTTAAGGACAGTCCTATATAACAATATGTAAAATACAGTCATTAAGGCGACAGTGGACTTTCATAACTAACTTTTTTTCTTTTAAATGAATTTCCTTGAAAATTGATTATGTTATTAGCAGTACAGTTATATAAATGTTTCTAAAATTTCAAGGTAAAATATGAATTAGTTTTGGAGTTATTAATTATTAATTGTTTCAAAATTAGTTTAATTAAAAATGCTCCAGGCGTATCAATTTTGCATAAAATATGATAGAAATTTTTTTAAGTATACCTTTTTGACCTTAGAACAAAACTTGGTTGTTGTCGTAAGCATTCATAGAAAATATAAAGAGAAAAAAAATAATAATTGTGATAATACCCATATTTCGCAGAATAAACAGCAATAGTGGTTAATTAAAGTGCATAACTAACATATTATATGCTTCAAAACATATCTGTTTCAACTAACTTTTATTTTATATACTCTAACGGAAATAATTCTGGAATTTCAAAGACAATGATCTATTTTCAATACGCCTGGAGCATTTTAAACTTTTGTAATATATGAAAATTTTACTTCTGAGTAAACAGCATTTTAAGTTATTATTGCCATAAATCATAAAATATTAATTTTTAAATACTGTATAACAAGTGAATATTACTTACCTTAGATATATATGGATGCACATTAAAAATTAAATAAGCTAGAACTGTAAGAAAATAATATTTTGGCAAAACAAAATCAGTCGTTATTGAATCAGAAACCTTTGTAACAACGCTTTACTTTATCTGGTCAAAACATCAATGCTGCGACTTATAAAAGATTACGACTTTTACACTTTCATACCAAATTATAAAACGTTCATATTTATGAAATAAAAAATATTAAATTTATTTAAATTGAGCCTCTTTCCTCACCACACAAATGAGGTAAGACTCATAGGCACTTTTTTTTATTATTGTGGTTTGTGGTAAATTAATTTTTAAATTCTGTATAAGAAGGGAATATTACTCGCCTTAGATATATATGGATGCCCATTACAAATTAAATAAGTGAGAATAGTAAGAAAATAATATTTTGGCAAAACAAAATCAGTCGTTATTGAACCAGATACCTTAGTAACAATGCTTTACCTTATCAGGTCAAAAAATGAATGCTGCGACTTATAAAAGATTAGACTTTTATAATTTCATACAAAATAATGAAAAAGTCCATATTTATCAAATAAAAAATATTAAATTTATTTAAAATAAGTATTTCCTCACCACCCAAATGGGGTAAAACTCATAGCCACTTATTTTATTGTGGTTTTCCCCAGAGGGCTAATCCACAAGTCTACAATTAAAATAAACCAGGACCATAAGTGGTACCTTCATGCTTCTCTTTTTTAGAATTTAAAGCTTTTTTTTTTAAATCTTTTTGAAAATGCAGGCTTTAATTCTAAAGATCGCTGAATTTTTTGATGGTTTCTGCGACTGTTTCTCCTTTCAGCGATTGTTTTTGAGTCCACATTAGTTTGTACATTTTTGTACAAAATTTTAAGGGATTCTATGCACCCAAGATTATATTCACTGACAGCTGAAGTCACTGCCAGTTCTAATCGTTTTTTGGACACGAAAACTTCTTTGGGGCACTTATTCCATATAACGCTATGCAACGTCTCATTTGCATTCTGCGTTTTTGCAGAGATGCAACGTTGCAGAAGATCATCAGATGCCAACCTTTGGTACACTGGTAAAATTTTTGCAACCACATTCTCAGCCAAAGGGGTTTTCATCATATCATGGCTTCTTGGAGTTTCACCAAGAGCTATTGCTCGTTGATAAAAACACCATGAAGAGACGCCAGTAGGACACTTTGCATGATTTGGTTTTCTATCTGTTGACATGCAGTGATATAATGTGGCGAATACTGAGGTTTTCATCTTTTCCACATTCGGCGCATTATCTTTTATAGCTTTTCTATAAAAGTTTTGGAGTTTTAGTATAGTTTCATCTTTTAAATTACCTCGTTTACGACCACTAATTGTGACGCCTTTTACTCGCCACTCTTTAACTTTATTTCTCAAGGCAGTTCCCAATCTTTTAGATATGTGATTGACACATTCTTCTTTAGAAATCGGTTTTTCTGCCCCATACACATTTGCTTGCAAAAGATGCTGATACGTTTTTGCATCTCCATCAGAAAGCACTGTTGTATAGCGCATTTTATTTTTCATAATAGAGCGTTTCCACAAAATAAGTGCTGCACACATCTCCATGCTTCCTGAGGAACCGTCAAAATTTTTTTGACAGTTTGGTTTGTGGCCATTTTGCCAAATTGCAAATTCTGCACTTTTACCCTGTAAGTCACGAGCAGCTGACACACAATCAGGGCAGTATTTGGAAAGAATTTCGTAGTCCACAACAAGTCCTGTAGCTACGTCAATAACTGCGCCAATGCCATATAAAGAGGCATGTCCTCTTTTTTGCCAGGTGCCATCATATGATACAGTTATATCTATGATGGCATCCTCGTCTACAGTTGACTGCTCTTCAAAATGGGCTTTACGCACCATTTCTTGAGATTTTAGCAGAATCTCATCTTTTGCGGATTTATTGCTCTCAGATAAATCCTCTAAACATTTAGCAAATGTTTTTTTATCCATGCCTGGCATTCCCAGAATCATGGAAAAATTTTCAAGGGCAGCATGGCCTTTCCCAATGGCAAGAAATGCATTGACAATATTTTTATTAATGCTAAATTTTCTAGAAGATATTTCTCTAGAACTTGAGAAATTTTTAGCATAAATGTGTCCACATTCGGAGCAAAACAGTTCTAAGCTTTTGGAAAATCCATATGACTGTCCAGATGAAACATTCAAACAGTTTATAGAATTGCATTCACTGCATGGGACTGTGCTTAGTAAAGCAGACCACGAATAATTATCCATTAGTGTATAATCTGCTAGTGCACAGCTCTCACTAACAGTGTTTTCAATAGTTATTGAAGACGTTTTTCCATCAGTATCACTACAGAAACGCTTCATTGAATTCGCAGCTGCAGCATTCCTTCGTTTGCTAGGACGCCCTTTCGGCTTTCGCCAACGTGAACTAATGCTGTGCATTGCAAACTATTATCTACAGCAATAATTACAAAAGAAAAATATATATATTTAACTTCAAAATTAAAAAATCAAAGATAAAAATCTCAGAGATAATTCGAGCAAAAGTAAGCTGATGCTGAACTAGAAATGATCTCTTACACGTGAAAACTAGCGGTCACATGTAAACAAACTACTGGGTGAAACACAGTCATAGATGCAGTTAAGTACTCGCTTACGTTCGACGCTAAATAAAATTAGAAAATCATGGGGTTTGAAATGAAAACTTACGAAAAGGAGGTTTGTTTACATTTGAGTTGCCATTTAAAAGGGGCGTGGTCAGTTTGTTTACTATTTTTAAATGCCAATAAATAATGATAAAATGATCGGAATAAAAAAAAATTTTTGCTCCTTATTCCTAATGATATATTCTTCCATTATTCACTAAAATCGAAAATTCGAATTTTTGGTCAATTTTAGCCAATTTGAAAGTCCACCATCGCCTTAAAACGGGTAATGAAAACTGTCATATAATGTAACCATTCGAAATAGTCATAGAAAATGATAAAATAACAGTGATAGAAAATAATGAGTAAAAATAGCACGAGCAAATATATACAAAAGTGATAAAAGTAGAGTTATGCTGATAAAAGCCACAAAATTAGAGAAAAGAAAAAAGGGAGGAGTTATGCCTCCTCAAAAACAACATCATTGTCCGAGACGTCGAACACAGTTTTAATTCCGCATTGTCCGTGAGCCTGTGGACATACTGATTACTCTTTAAAATATAATCAGTCTTTCGCCTTCCTAGAAAGGCCAACGCACTTTCTAGGAATGGCCCCTTTTCTTCTATTTCTGTTTGGAGGGATTGGAGAATTCGTATCTATGTGGTATGAACATGACTGTTTGCTTTCTACAATATTTTTATGAGTGGTCAGTTGTGATAGGGATCTACTTTTTTCCCACGTGCCGGATGTGAACCATTCAAATTTGGTGGAATTGAGGTTTTAAGGGAGGTTTCAGCAGTTTTTTCATGGTTGGAGTTTCCACCTGAGTTTGTTTTTGCGTTATTTGTTTTACCATTCTTTTGGGTCCTTAAAGGTCCAATAAATTCGGGTTCGGTTTGTGTACCAGTTGTTCTTTTTCGCCTGGGGGCAGTTGTTACGGCGTAAGACAGACTTGGAGTGCTGCTGTCCACAATATGCCGTGCTTCCATGTATTAAATTTTACGAGTGATTTTAAGGGTTTGGATTTCTTTTTCCATCTTCCATTTGGGACACGCTCTAGAAAAGGAGGTGTGATCTCCCTTACAATTTACACAGGATGGTGTTTCCGTACATGCCTCACTTTCATGGCCAGGTCGAGAGCATCTGGCACAGGTGATATTTCCTCGGCAGGAGTCTTTTGCATGGCCGAACCTCTGGCACTTAAAACAGCGTAGAGGATTCGGCACATATGGTCTCACACGGCAATTCAAATACGCGGCCGTCACCACGGATGGCAAAGATGGTGAATCGAAGGAGAGTAAGAGGTGTTTTGTTGGGAGAATTTTACCTTCCCGTCTAATAGCTATCGTCGGACTGAGGTAACGCCTTGGTCCTTTAAGTTCTCGAGTATTCCCTCCTCTAGGCATGTAAATAAGTCTGGTTCTGATATTACTCCTCCAGATGAGTTCAGTGTCCTGTGCGATGTTATAGATAAATTGAAGGGTCGAACGAAAAAGACTAAGTCGAACGATTAAGTCGAACGAAAGTATGCATTGATATTTTAGCATCATGGTTACGTTAATAAAATAAGTAGTATCTAGGGGAAAATTGTAATTTCGGCTTTTTTCTAATTTTCGGCGAACAAAGTTCGAAAATTCATATAAAATAAAAAATTTATCAATCATTTTATAAATGTGAGTAATTAAAAATCATCATTTTTTTGGTAGAACAAAAGTTATGACAAAAACGATTAAATTTTGTTATTAGGCAAGAAATTTGCTTGTTCCAGAAATGGAACATTGGCGTGCAAAGGTTAGTTTTTTTAACATAATAAAGTTTTATTAATTACAGTGCATAGAATTAATCATCAAAAGTTTTCGAATTATCGAGAGGTTTTAGTAAGCGTCGACGAAAGATGTTTATGACATTGATCTACTTCCGATTCCCCTGTTCCCGTTTCACAAACACACGTTCTACGACGGATCTGAAGCGAATTACGCATAGCTGACCCTGAAAAACGTGTTTGTTGACAGACGTCGTTTATGACTCAACTGGAGAGGCACATATATTGGAAATTAACATTATACGGAGTTCTTATTCTTTACCTTTGCTCTGCGAATTTCTTCCGTTAGTAAGGATACGTCACACTGATTAGATTCAAAACCATTACGGACTGTAGAAGAGGCACTTGATTATTTTTTCACATTATCTAATGATTGTGAAAAAGAAGAGTGTATTGATATTTGTCAACTGTCTCCAGAAGAAAGTGGATGTTTAACAGATGAGAAAGATATAAAGGAGGATATTTTGGGGCCTGTTCTGCCAGTAGATGCTTGTGGTCAAGTCGAAATAACTACAAAAATAGATGTTAATGGAATATCTAATTAAGACGAATTTGATCCTGAAGTACTTTCAACTTCAAAGGAAAGACCGAATTTGAAGCGAAACCTAAAGTCAAAAGAGAAAAATATCCAACACTGCTGGGAAAAAATGAAAGTTTGAAAAAAATCCTAAAAACTGATAGCATTGAGAATATTTCTGAAATGATTCCTAAGTTGGTTACCTTATCTCCAGTTGAAATATTTCACAAGTTCAGAGCAATAGAATATCTATTGCATTTATGAAATATCTTGGATCCTCTTGGATCTAGAGTTAAGTGAGAGCATCTATCCAGTGTTGAAAATACAGAAAAGCATGACATTTTCTTTGACAACTCTCATTACATAAGCTCTTTACTGAGTTGTCTGAAAAAGGTTTCAAAGGAACTGGCACGATACCGGAATTTTTGACAGGAAGATGTCCTCCCAGATCACCAAATAAAGCCTCAAAATGGCAAAGAGGAAATTTTTAGTACTGAAGTGACTGTCAATATTCCATTTGCCGCTGGAAAGACAGCACTGTTGCAAATATAGCACCCAATTATTCGACACATGAGCCTATCAGTAAAGCTAAGCGATTTTGTCCAGCACAAAAAAAAAAGAGAACTGATGTTTCTCATCCACATCTGATAAAAACGTATAGTGGGAAGGGAGGTGTGGATTTACCAGACAGATTTCTTGGATCATATTGACATTATGTTTAGAAGCAAAAATTGTATTGAAATCTATTTAACAATGCTCTAAACATGGCTGTCACTGCTGGATGAATTTTTTATTTACATTTGCCCAAAGGTACAATAGCAGAGCAATCATATCTCAATTTTGGGAGAGAAGTAACTTTGTGTTACCTGAATAACATTTAGAAATTTACTTACAACTACTAAAAAATTGTGCACAGAAACTGAGATTTGAATTTAAATGTCTTTAATCATATTTCATAAAACAATGTGAAAAAACTAAGTGTTTCCCACCAATGTTCCATTTCTGGAACATGTTATAAATCATGTACAATTTTTTTTAATTTACTCATAGTTCTTATGTTTGATTTTTAATGTGATTTTTATCAATAAATAGTTTGTGTTAACGTTCGATCATAGTTCGGCGTGTAAAAGGTTAACACTGTACCATACCTCTTTTGTCGTATTTTTCACGTGAAATCGATAGCAATATATAAAAGTTTGTGCTAAGAAATGATATATCTATAAACTAAGATGTTCTAAATTATGTTCGTCTAATTAAATTACTGTTCATTTTAAATTTATTGTAATTAGGGCACCAGGTTCCTTAGCTATCGTCATTCTTTTGCCCTGGTAGATCATAATGACGTGCTCAGATTTGATATGTTTCGGTTTGTATGACTCTCCACAAAACTACTGCTATTGGCCCGATCAATAATAGATAAGCAATATTAATATATTTGCCCCTTATATTTAATTTAGTTGTATGGAATACATAATTTCATCGTTAATTATTAAGTTTAATGCTCCGAGAAATTCCAGTGATAAATATCTGTTGAAAAACCTTGGTTGCCAACAGATAAAAAAGTTTATAAATCTAATAAAATATGTAAAATCATTACAGGAAATAACAAAGAATACGTGGCTTTAGGGTTTATTTCGGCATATTTCTTTCGATTGTAGATTAGTGGCAATAGATATTTTTCACCACACTATTTCCACATATCAATCTGTGTGTTGTGTATATAATACATTAGAATTTACAACAGTATATATTCTTCAAATTTCTTTCCGTTTATTTACTGTGTAATAATGCTTTGCTCCGATTTTTCACATAATGTGAATCAAACATTTCAAAACAGTTATCTGTGGACCTCTTGTACTCAATCAGACACACGGATGATAAGGTCTTTTCCAGACCAACAGCTTTTAAATATTGTATTACGAGATCGTAAACACGGAATAAAAATTCTAAACAAATAAATCCACACAGTTTCAATATGATATTCCTTAAAAATTACTTGTGAGAACAATTTTATATTTTCAGAGAAATATTAATTCAGGACTGTTTAAAGAAGTTTTACCCCTGTCAGTTCTCCCGCAATTTATTTTTGTATTTTTTCTTTGTACTCTCCGGGTTGTAAATAAAATATGCCGAATGAATGTGGGGTGTGACTTGAATCTCAACCTGTCACATACTGATTGGACACAGCTCGGAATTATAGTAAAGAAACAATTTCACAACTGTCACAGGAAAAAAAATTACGTATACACTCTTCAGTACAACAATAATTACATTACATATCTGTCTAACTAAAATTTTGACTGAAGTACGATACTCGTACCAATGTGTGAAGTGTGGCAATAAAAATTTCATCGCGGTGACCTCAGACTTCAAGGTAACCAAACTTGCTCGTTTCATGATGTGCGGGAGGGTTTTTGTTTATGGACGGTATTTTTTCTTACCGAAATGTCTTCACCACTTCGTAATAAATGATTAATGCATTGATAGATATTGCTTTACCGGTTTATTTGTACATTTCAAAAAATTTTTTCGCATTGAAATTTTTTTCAGACTAAAAAAAGTTTTCAAGTGGGAGTGCTGGATGTTTTCTGCTAATTTAAAGTGTCAGATAATGAAAGAAATTTTTGAAAAAAATTGGTATTTTTTTTATATTTCTATATTTCAAAAATATCGGTATATGATATTTTGCTGATATGTTACATTTTATATTATATATTCTTTTAAAAATTTCATTAGTTTTTCGGGGGAGGTGTATATGCTTAAATTTATGTAAGGATTTTTAACTAAAGTTTAATTTTTCTAAAAAATTATGTTTTTGGATTTTGGCATTTCTATAAAACGTTGCAAACAATTTTATATATCCTGATTCCGGCACGTCATCCTCATTTGTCATGAATGTTTAAAACTTTCTCTTTCTTGAGATATGGATATTCCATGGTTACGCAAGCTTTTATATTAAATGTTATTCTTATAAATTCTCATTTATGCATTTCCTTGGATAAAAGTCTTCATTTTCTACTGTATTCACAGTGGACGTTGGGCCTAACAGCTCTTCACAAAGTCTGACTAAACAGTAATGCTAGCGATTTTCTTTGCGACATTCTAGCGACATTCTTTGAGACATTCTTTGAGATTGTGTGATAAGAACCGTAAACATTTTTCCAATTCTGAATCGCATACATCCCCTAAGCCAGCTATGTAAGCACAAAGGGGGACTTATTATTATGTAATAAATGTGTAAGAAATAAATGATCTATTTCTATAAAAATGTACTATAAAAATTATCTATACCTAAAAAACTGTACACTGGGACCAAAAATGTGAATTGACTTATATTATCTTTTAAATACTCTTCAAAGTTGTTGTTGATAATAATAAAATAGTTTTACTATAAATCTAAAAAAGCTAAGAGATAAAATTTAAAAAAAAACTAAGAATTATTAGAATTAGATTGATTATCTTGAATTACCTTTCTACTGGATAACAAAATAAATAAAATGATAGTGTGATTCAGAGAACATTCGAAAACCAATTTGTTCTTACAGTATAATGTAATCTCATAACATTCTTCATTTTTTATATCAAGTCAAATGATTTCCAAATAGACTTGAAATACCTAGGTCAGAACTCCACAATACAGTTCAGTGCTACATGAAATCAGATGAAGATTAAGCTATACCTATAATAGCCCTTCTTGGTTAGAGAAAATCACACCATCCTCCTCATAAACAATGAGATAAAAAAAGTAATAAATCATTTTTCATGATAGACTATGAAATATTTTATTCTTTAGTCATAAATGTCATATGCACTGAGAGAAACTGTAAAAGTGTAATACCATATTTAAGAAAACGGTGATTAAAGAAACATATATACATACTATACAAAACAGTAATACTCCCACAAATTAAATTTTTTTAGGGATAAGTAAATAAAAAAACAATCTACAGTCATATAAAATTCCCTACATAATAAAATTTAAACTGTATAGTCCATATACACACATGATTATGGTCTTTTTATAAATTACTTCCAATCAAACTATTTTTTCTTTCCTGGGATATGAAAAAATAAATTTTCTGTATTTTGTACACATAGTAAGCTCAGGTGAGGATAATAGGAAAACATTTACTGTCTTAATTTCCAGCATATATAACAAAAAGAAAAAGATATTGCCCAACAAACAAGTTATTGTTACTTTCAAAATAAATTCTATGCCAAAATTCTTTTATATAAATCTCATTGGAGTATCAAATATTGACAGACTGGTATAAGGCAGTCAACAATAATAGAATGTTGAGGGACGAGATTTTTTGCCAGAATGCAAAAAATCAGAAAACTCAAATTATCTGGGGTATAGGGTTTGGATTAGGAGCATTTGGATCTTTAAAACTCATTTCTTGAGGTAGAGAGTTACAATCTATAACATTTGTGATTGGATTACACAGTACAAGACAGAGAGGATTTAAAGTAATTTTATTCAAATTTCATTAACTTTGTCTACAAACTTCAAGTTTTCTTTAAAAGATTTTCATAAAATTCAGAGCCACTTTCAGGTTTCTCAACAAAATAATCACTTAAAAATAGATCAGGAAATATAAAAGGGATAAAATGCGGTGAAAAACAATGCCACATGACATCATGAATATGCCAACATAAATTTGTATTAATTTAATTAAGTTGTGACCACCACTCCATATATACCTATGAATACAAAGAACACATTCTGCCCATTTTCAATTACAACGCTTAGGACATGTTAGATTTTCAAGAAGGAACTAGACATAATTTGGAATTATCTGATTTCCCAAGAAATTATTACTTTCCCCCCCCTTCGTTTTTAACATCTTGAAAGCCTCCTGTCAGTGGCAACTCTAGTTAGAGGCAAAATAGGCAGAACCTAGGGCCTTGCGTGGCTGAAACGAATGAAAGTACTTATTTACATGCATATTTTTGGTATGAGTTTAAATGACATCTGAGAGTGAAAGAAAAATATTTTAAATCCTAATGAATTAAATTTTAATATGAATTCCTCATCTTAGTAGTAGCATGGTATGATATATTGGCAAAAATTAACTTCATAAGTAAGCTATGGCAAAGAGAATACATGGAGCTGCTCTCCGCTATAAAACACTTCGTACAGTTTATCACTTTGATAGCAGAGTGCAGAAAAAGTGGGATGGTGTCAGCAATGATCACAGCAAATGAAATTGCTGAAATACTTAATGTTTTAAAAGAATTTAAGGAAATTCAGAAGAGGAAGAAATAAAATATTTTTTTAGTACAAAATACCAGATGACAGTAGGAGTGAAATTTCAAAAGACATGTTCAAAACAGAGTATTTTTAGATGATTATTGACATTTCACAGGGCTGTACTTCAATGGTTTGAGCTGAAGAAATATTAATAAATTTTTAGGGTTATTCATGACTTAAATCAGTTAAATAAAAAAACCTGAAGATATTCTCCATAGTTGCCAGCAACTTCTGGAAGTTTTTACTGTGTGAATTGAGGGAAAATTTTACTCTGTTATACTAGCAGAACAACTTTACCAAGAACTGAAGATGTTTAGAATAACTATATCTATAGACTTAAAAGTTTGTCCCATTCTAAAGTACATGATTGAGAACAGTATTGACCATGTTTATCCAAAAATCTACGTGGTTATAATTATTTTGAAAAAACCAGTATTTGTAGCTGAACAATTGTTCTCAAAGTTAATCAAGACCTATTTGAGATCCACCATGTATGAAGAAAGTTACCTTGCAATATTGTCAATTGAATGATACTTTGCTTCAAAATTGGACTTTCCCACAATTATTAATGATTTTAAGGTTGCTAATAGTAGAAAAGTTGTTTAGTTAATTCCAGGTAAATTCCTTAGTTTTCTATACTGTTAAGTCCTAAATGTATTGTAATTTTCATTTCATAAAAATAAATTTATACTAGAATAATTATTCTATTGTATAATCATTATCTAACTAAATAATGGCACAAGAGTACCAATGTGGACCAAGGCCTGTGTTGCCCATCTCCACTTTGGCTTGGGGTACCATACAGAATATGTCTCGGTCAGGTAGTACGAATATTGTACTTCAGACATCTTTTCTAAAAACAAATTCATTGTATTCAAAGTACAAAGACATGTGGTGGCTAGGTCATAAAAATTTTTCAGGCTAAAAAGTTATTGCTTATTCTTGTAGCAAGTAAAGAACAATTGTCTTCCCCCGCATTTTTTCTGAATTGCAAATAAAATATATTTACACGCCTTGCAGTACATAACTTCTCTACAGAAGAAACTGAAGAATTGAAGAGAGAAAATACCAAAATTGGCACTTTGGAGTTAAATTTAAACACAACACCATGAATATAGTACTGCAGGTTCTCTTGTGAACAGAGGCCTGCGAATTTTAAAAGTTTCTGAAAAACTCCTTTAAATAGTTGAATGGTTTAATAGAGCTAAATACCTACTGAAATTTCTCTTACCAAAAGATGATTCGGTGAGATAACATGCAAAGTGAAAGATACAAAATACCCAAAATTTTTCTGATGAAAAGATTTACATGTCGAAATCAAGACAACAGATTTTGGCAACTAGTCAAGTGTTCTCTTTATAAAATTTAAAGAAGGCTATGAAACCAAACTCATAACAGTCCACAACAGAATTAAGACAATATGAGTACTCATCAGACAGCCTTAGGAATACTATGGATAAAAGGATAGAAAATATGTATAGAATAAATTATCAAAGGCAGGGCTGCTTTGATTCAATTGGACTCGGATTAGATGTCACTGGACCCGAGCTAGCACAGAGCCAAACACAAAGATATATTTAAAATATGTTTGAAACGAAGTACTGTGATCAATTAGAAACCTTCTAGAATGCCTGATAAAAGATAGGCACTCAGGTTTTAAAAAAGTCTTAGTTGGAGCCACGGATCTTGCGACTTATTTAGTAGTCACTCTTGAATTTCGGGAAACATATTTACAAAAATGAAAAAGGATATTCAATTATGAGTATATGGATGAACCAATACGTAACTGGAAAGAAATGTTTCAGGTGCATTGTTTTTAACAAATACAATAGAAAAAAGACAGGCTAGCGAAGTTTATTCCAGACAATTCCAACGAACAAACATCGAAAATATGCTTAGAACTAGAAATTGTTTTGACAGATGGAAAAATAATTCAGAATAATGACCAAATAACATAAAAGAAATGGAAGTATTAAAACCTATTGTTCGGGAAACCTATAAAAATTCTATAATTGCTACAAATAACTGCCATTGACTTATGAAAGTTTTTTCTTTTTTTGTATATTAGAATTTCAGAGGACCCTGCCAAAATTTCTGCAAATGGGGTCAACAATGACTAAGGCTGGACATGATCAAAAGCATGAATGACAAGAAGTCGGATGTCAAATTTTCAAATTCCAGCAAAGTAATTTATTGTTATACTCTGTTACCTTTATATATTCAGATAACGTAGAAATTAAAAAAATTTTAAATTTTGAATTGTAGAAGTCCCACAAAATCTTCCAAAAAAAAATGTTTTTAAAGATTTCTATAATGTTTAAAACAAAGTTATTAGTAACTAACTGTAAATGAAACAGACATTGAGCAATAAACTTCAACATGAAATGTTAAGCTATCAAAATGACTGCAAAGAAAAGTAAAATCTTCTGGTAAATACTCGATTTTTATTGAGATATTATTTTCAAATAGTTTTCATAAAAGAACTTATAAAGAATGTTTAAGCAAATTTCCCTCAAGCAAAATGAAAACTTAACAAACCATAGTTTCACATTTGGGAGAAAGTTATGTTTTACATAAATAGTTTAAAATAAAATCCTCTAATGCCTTTTTAATTTTTTTCCATCTAGAAATATAATTCTTTTCATGCATATTCCATCACAGCACAGTTATACAACACATTTCTGGAGCAGTGAATAAAATATAGAGCAACAAAATTTTCAAAACTATATATTTGACACTTATACTTGAGTTACTTTCTATTCATTAAATGCTTTTTATCTCTAGGAAGGAATAGGATACATAAATCCTAAAACGACAAACATCAATTTGGCTAACATTGATCTTAAGGACCGAAAATATATATACAGAGGCTGTTCGCACATTTTTATACAATTTTGGTAAGCGGTAATAAAAAATCGTTTGCTGCAAAAGAAATAATTGCAATTGTACTATGTTTTTAAAAGTCAAAATTATCGTTTGCAGCTTGAAAGTTTTGTTTTAATTCAAAATCGCGTGTTTAACAAAGCAGTTGTTCGAAGGCTACATATATGCTCTTTCCGAAGAGAAATATGCATACTCCGTTATCCAAAAAGAGTCATAGTTTTGTGATATCTAAAGAATATGCACATAAGAGAGCAAACAGTTAAAAATCTAGACTGACCCAAGTATAATTTTTACAATAAAAAAATTTGAAAAACCATATCAAGGCTGTCATAAATATCAGTTTAAACAGATTTTATAAATCTTGAAATGTTTCTTCTGAAGAAATCTTTAGAATGCATGGTGTAGAGAGAATTAAACATTTCTATATATAACATAATAATTGCATACAGTTATAAAATATTAAATAATGTATTTCTGCCTGAATAAGAATTTCAATTTTAAATATCAAGTATTACTTTTAAATCATTCTCTTTGAAATACATTGATTTAAAACTTTAAACAAGCAAATTATAATGAATGATGTACCTAAAATTATAAATATTTAGGAGTATTGTATTCAATACTGTTAACTTTGTTGCAATGAAAGATGGGCATGAATGTTATTTGTTATATCTTGTCATCAAAAATGTTAATACTGAATGAATACAAAATTAAATAACATAATATAAAAAATAGTTTCAAATGCCATCATAAATAAAAAGTTCTAATTTAGAACCAATTCATAATTAATGTAGAAAAATTGATTATTATAGATTTATCTATAAGTTTTGCATGAAATTAACAGTGCATATCAATTTCATTGTAATTTTTAAATATTTAAAGCACATAAATGATGGTTTGTTGACTTCGATAAGACTGGATGTTTTAACAATTTTAATATATTTTAAACATGGAATGAAATTAATAATCACCAAACACATGAATAGTGACGAAAATGCTGAATGTTTTTATAGCCTCGAATTTGGTGACTACATAAGTGGATCCTTTATTTATGTTCTGCTAAAATTGGGTTGTAATCTTTATAATAAATGTTTTATTATTCAGTTTAATGGCTTAATACTCTGCAATCCTGATCTAGCTAAGCTCCATGCTTACATCATCAAATTTCAATGATTATATCTCAGAAATGTCACTTAGTTTTTTTTCAGTTTTAACAAATCGAATCTGAATGACGATCATTTAGATGTTTTTTGTCAATGACATTTTAAATTACCTTCAGATAACAAATTATAAGTTCAGTGAATGAAAAATCTTCTGAATTCTTTTTAAAACATTTTTATTTTCTTTCTTTTCTAGGAATACAATCAGGAAGAACAGCTTAACCTTGTTATTCATACCTGGATTATTACTTTTATAAATTGAATATTATACTTTGGAAATAATTTAAATTTTAATTTTTGTTCTAAAAATTAGCCTGTAATAATATTGTCATAACTTTCTCATTCTTCTATATGTGCTGAAATTATCTTGCTACAAACTCTTAAATTTTATGTACTATATTTATTTTTTACAATGTTTGTATTCTTATGTGTCTATCTTGAAGTAACCACATGTTTATTTTCTACCTTTTAAGAAATTTTATGAAAATAACATTCTTGTATTTTTACTTTCTTGTTTCCACACTATCCAATGACATATCTTTTAAAAATTTAAAATTTGACCTACTTTTAGAAACCGATTGATACATTTTGGAGACTTTGGAAATATTTGGGCTATTTTAATTATTTACTCCAGATGAATATAGTATTCAATATTTTTTAATTAAATATTCTAATGTTGTTTATTAGCTGCTTATTGTTGAATTTTCATAAAAAGTGACGATTGTCTGGCTAAAAGTTTTTAAACAGTAAGAAATAGTATTTTCCTGAATGAGAACTCCCCTTGGTGGCAGGCCCTGATTTTCCATTAGGCCCGGGCCTAGGGGCCCCCCTAAAATTTTTATTTTAAAAGAAAAAGAAAAGAAAAATTCCCAATTCAATTATTTTTTTTTTTAATTTTACCTTTTTTAAATATCCTTTCATATTTGATTGGTTCATCATATGTATAGTTATATGTATAGTTCATCATATGTATGTTATAGTGCATATAGGGGATTAAGTTTTTCTAGTTGCATTGTATTGGTGTTTCAATGATGAAGTTAATATGCTGTATTGATTTTTGTTATTTGATAATGTTCTAGGCTTCTACGCTTCAAATAGCCAATTCTTGGTAAAATAGTACTTTCACAATGATTCATGATTATATTTTGTATGTCAATTTCGGAAATTTTACACCCACATCAGTGTTAGGGGGCCCCATCCCGAGTTGTGCCTATACTAAAAAATTTTCTAAATCGGGCCCTGCTTGGTGGAGTGTGACAACTTCCGGAACATGCAGTACCTAACGATTTAATAGGTATACGTATTGAATTAACATTCAGCTTCACTCAAAAAAAAATAGCGTAAAATGTAGAACTTATATAAGAATTTTCAACATCTCAACAAAACAGTTCTGTCATACAATAAAGAAATAAGAACGTACAAATTAAACTTACTTGAACACTGTTTATTTTTCTTAGACCTGGATCAAAGTTATTTCAGTACATGATCCATTCTAAAAGGTAGGAAATTTTGCCGCCAATGATTTTTCTCTTTTAATTATTTAGATTACAGAGAATTGAACACAATAAACAAAATCATGAAGCTATAACTCTGTAGCTTCATGGCAAATGACAACATAAACAACGAATGTAAGCGATACCGTTGCCACTCATGAGTATAAATATACTCCGGTGTACGCTACCGAAGTGTAACATCACAAGTGCCGTTTACGTAGGGAAACGTTTACATAGGGTTACGATAGGGGAAAATGCAGGGTGGAATTTCGACCCTGTTTCGAACTGGGATAAAACCCGCTAATTACCCATGATGCATTTAGAAGCAGGAAGCTAGTAGTAAACAAACATGGCGGATTTGAACATGTGCGAATGCATGAAAATGCAGCCAAACGATCGATGGAGGAATCTGGAACCCCTTAACGATCGTATAATTTTGAAGAAAACAGTATAAAAGTGCCTATTTTTTTTTCCGGAGGATTTCATTTATTTCTTGATCTGCCACATCTAGTTTTTAAAAAAACCCATCCCCAATTACATTATAAATAGACTGGTACTGCCATCTGGTATGTGAAATAAGAAATAAAATTTAATTTCAATAAAATTTCAATAACATTTTCATTTAAAGTGTTATGGTAAAATTAATAAATTTAATAAGTATAATCAATAATTAAACGTAACATTAAAATTTATAAATTAATTATTTTTAATTTAGCGATGAAGCAACAGATCGTACGATTATATCTAATATCCGCATCAATCTTCTTGTTCTTATATTCTTTTTTCCAATCTGTTTTCAAAATTTATTTATAAAAACAACAGAAAAAATCGTAAACGTTCCATGATTATCAACAGCGACTGATATGTGCTGCATTTAAATAATAAATAGACGCAGACGTAATTGTGTTTTAGAAGAGGAGTACGTTCGTCGTGTCGACTTTATCTCCTGTAAGCACGATATATGTAATCAAGGTGGGAGTGCTCAGTAGTTAAAAATTTTAAGTAATAAATTGAAATATTAAGGTAAAAATAACACAGGTAAAAGGAAAACAAATTTAACAGTAGAGTTAAATTAAGACAAAAAGTTAATTTTATGAGAAAAAATATAGAGTTACGAGTTAAGAAAATTTAGAAGAAAAATTAGATAAGACTAATGATCCACGGAAAACAAAAAAGTAATGTTAAGAGGCCCAGAAAAGCAGATATCATAAGAGTACAAAAAATATTTTTGTAAGTTTTTCAGTTTTTTTTTTATTTTTAAAGTTTTATGATTTTTTTTTGTTATTTTTAAAATTTGAGAATACGAGGTCAAAAGAACAGCAATTAAAAAAATAAAAGGCCCTCCCCAGAACCATACACTTCGTAATGAGATAAATGCGGAGTTCGAAGGTGGAAAGCTAAAAATAGAAAGAGTGAGTTTGGAAAAGTACGACACCGGCTGGGGTCGAACCCCCAACGTGATTTACAAGGAATGATGGTATATGATGATCACTTCCGCCGAATCATGTGATGGCCTTTACTTCCGGTAAGACGGGTAAATGCAGGACGAAAATGTTGCCCCGTGTAAACGGACTTCAAAAGATTTCCCTGTTAGCGGGTAAATCCCTGGTATTATTGTTGTCGATGTAAACGCAGCTACAGAGGCCATGTTAGACACCAGAGAGGAAAAAAATTAATATGTTTTAAACTAAAGAATATTATATCTCTGCACGTAATGAAATCTAAAATGCAGCAAAACTTACCCTAGCACAAATCATTGAGGAATGCGATTTGGTACGGGATAAGTGCAGATGATGTTTTAAAATTTCATTCCTCTAGACCAGGGGTGTCAAACTCAAAGGCTAACTTGGGCCAAACAAACAAGGTTAAACTATAGGTGGGCCGCAAGAAAAAAAAAACAATATTAATAGAAACGTAGGTTTATTACAGTATATTCAACCTAAATATACTCATTTTGTTTAATAATAGCAAAAAAAGAGTATAATTAAAAAACATTTAGCGAATTCTTCCTATCTTATTATAATTCTGCGTTGGTTATTTTATTATATATTATTGTGGGCCAATATATTTGCCAGGCCGCCAGTTTGACACCCCTGCTCTAGACGCTACTTCGACAAATCCAACGTATACGCCATCGGAGTGAGCCAACACCTTTTCTACTGCACAGTAGAATGGAATAAATTAAGAAATTTAACAATTTTTCTTACTGATTTACCACAACTATGATGAAAAATTATCAATTTTCGAATGCTGCTTGTTGTTTCTTTACGGCAACGAGACATTTTTAAATAATAAATATAATATTACGGAGTAGCCCAGCAAAAATTAAAGCCAAACGATATTTTGAATGCCACCACAATTCAAAAATAAAAATAGAGCACCAGACGATAACTTTAATTATGAATTTATCCGAAAATATTTCAGTGTACGATGACTTTTGTGAGATAAAGTTTTTGTCACTTTTTGATTACTGGTTTCTTAAAAATAAAGTTTTACTGTGTTTTCAAAATATTTCATGTAGTTTTCCGTAGAATAGATTATAGATCTTCTTATTAAATACCCATTCTGATATATTCATCTTAATAAATGGATAGACCGCAATTTCATCAAAAATCGTAAGTGTATGAAGCTTTTGGGAGCCACTGTATATATATATATATATATATATATATATGTAAAGGATTTAGTGGGAAAAGAATGATTATTCTAAATTTAAAGGGGGCTTAGGAATTAAATTATATTCGTGGCGTAATTCGCCTCTAATTGTTCGTATTTCAAGACGCGAATTGGGAAAGGGAAATTACCTTTTCATTATATAATCTTGGCGCGCCTCTGGGTTCTGCGGTCGAGGAGGAAGCATTTACATTTTAGCCTTGAAAGATGTCTGGTTCGGGCTCTGCGCATGTGCAGGGAGAGTTGGCGCGCGGAGATGCCCGCTATTTTGGGCAGAGCGCGGAATAGAAGTCGATGATATCAGATGTGTATTTCGCCGCGGCTCTAAAAAAGAAATGGCGCAAAATGAACGCACTGAGTTGGAGCTGTGGTGTACCTGACAAAGAATAAAACTGGATTAAATTGAACTGATGCCTGCTCAATTATTGATTGGATTACTTATTGCTACACCACCGGATATACCATGACTGCCATAATTTGTAAGATGACGGGCGTAGCCCTACGCGTGTCATATATATATATATATATCTTGAATGATTACATTTGTCTACAAAAATAAAAAGGAAACTTTTAAAACACTAAAACGGGAGATCCTCCTTTATTTTGAAGTATTTTAAAACATCCTTTGTTTTGAAGTATAATGCTTTAAGTATTACCCCCCCACACACACACACACACTTTCGTATACAAGCCACTGTCAAGTTGAAGACCTCTGCTGCGCAGCAATTTCTGCAGACTCAGACGAGGGTTATTTTCCCATGTTCGGCGATGTTGCTTATAGGTCTGGGTGCCGGACGGACAGAACATATCTGCCGATCAAATTGGTCAACCCTGGGCCCCTGTTTTGAAGTATAAAAAGTTTTGTTTCAGAATCCGCGGTGAAGCACAATTCAAACAAAATCAGAGTCTCAGATGCATGAGGATTTAATAACGCGCCGCATAATTTAATCCTTTAGTACCATGCCACATTTTATTTTAAAAACACTTTTTTCAAAAACATGGGCGTTAAGTAATCCTAAGTGCTCTCACGCTACTTCGACGAGTCGTCTGCTGAAGGGTATATGTACAGTGCATGAAGCTAAAGAAGGAGCATAAGCTTCCATGGGTAATTCTACGAAAAATGGACCAATTATGGTCGCTCACCGGCAGATGGCACGACATGTTAACAAAGGGCGGATTTTTCATTGCGTTGTATGGCCGTGCGGTTTTTAAAATAATTTTAAAAATTTTAAATATATATATATAAACTGCTCAAAAAAATTAGGGGAGCAAGCAAAGAAGTTAAGAAAACCGTGCGAGACAGCCACGTATTGGCATAAAATGGATAGTACACGCGTATCAATGCGCAATACAGAAAAAAAAGACGTAAAAAAATTTGTAATTAAGCTTTAATTCTTTGAAAATATGGAAAAAACATGAAAAGATGATTTAGGACAACAATTTGCTTACATATAAACGATAAAAAAAAGTATTGTTTACAAATGATGCACGATTTTTAATATGGCGTGTGGTCTCCTCCAACAGCTAAGACTGCTGCACACCTGTTTTCCATGGATGCGATGATGTTATCGATAAAACTTTGGGGAATACTCTTCCACTCCTCAAGAAGTGCAATCTCCAAGTCTCGGACAGTAAAAGGAGGCCTTTGTCTCGCAGCAATGCATCGTCCGAACATGTCCCAAACATGCTCGATTGGATTCAGGTCAGGAGAGCACGCTGGCCATTCCATACGCTGAATTGTTTCAGTTACAAGCATGTTCTCCACAACACGAGCTGTATGCGGTCTGGTATTATCATGCTGAAAAACAAAGGAATCTCTAATGGCTGCAGCGTAAGGTATGGCATAAGGTCTCAGTATCGTCTGCATACCTTCGGGCCGTAAAAGTACCATTCCGAATGATATGAAGGTCCGTTCGTCCACCTATGCTGATTCCACCCCATACCATAAAACCAGCTCGTCTGTATTGTGACCTTTCACGAATGAACGAGGGGTTATTTCGATTGCCTCTTTCCCTCCATACCAAAACACGTCGGATGTCACACTCCAGACTGAATCGGAACTCATCTGTAAACAGCACTTGGCTCCAATCATATTGCTCCCAATCTCGATGTTCAGCGGCCCATCTTCTTCGAGCCGCACGGTGGCGTGAGGTCAACGGAATGCAGACCATTGGCCTATGTGCATGCAGACCTCCCTGATGAAGCCTAATACGTACTGTTTGGTTGGAAACCCTTCGTCCTGGTGCCAAGAGCAACTGTCTTTGCAGCTGAGTAGCATTGTCTGTTCTGTATCGACGAGCAGTTAACAGTATATACCGGTCATCAGTTGCTGTAGTGGCGCGTGGCCGACCTTGCCCTGGTCGACGTCTAACATTCCCTGTTTCTTGGAATCGATTCCACAGCCTTGCAACGACACTTCTGGCGAATCCAACAGCGTCCGCGACACTACGTTGTGTTTGCCCGGATTCAGGTCTGCCTATAATTGCCATGCCATGAATTCCAGTAAATCACGTTGTTGAGACATTTTCAAGTCACATTTTATCAAAAAGAATAATTGAGCAATCGAATTTCACAGTTAAGTCAGTGAAACAGACGTTTCTGCAACATCCCTATTTCCGCCCTTATGTACCTTTTCTGGTTTTTGACGCATGAACTTTGATTTGCATATGAAGTTTTCTTCTTCTGTTTCCTGCTAGGCTTTAAATTATGGATCATTTATTTTATGTTACTTATCGGTGCAAGTATTTGCGTAATTTCGTTAAAACCATATGTTCTCCTAATTGTTTTGAGCAGTGTATATATATATATATATATATTTTAAGTTAAATAAATGAATTCATATTAAATACGCACTTAAAAAAACAACACGTTTTCCCTTGAAAAATGCGAAACATATATATTATGGTTTCTCTGTCAAAGCCCTGAGCTGTGCGCGCGCGCCATCTAGTGGCGGCGACCAAATGTGAGACAAATTTTGAAGACTGAGCTACTCTTCGTTCTGTAGCTTCACGGAACAGTCTTACCTTTCGCCCTGCCACCAGATCCCAATGCTTGTAATTTCCCTAAATCGAGTTGCGCGCGCTGTTCCTGCAGCCCCAGCGGACCGATAGGGGGTGCAGATCTGAGCGTCTTTATAACATCGACAACATCCGAAAGGGAACTGAACGATGGTAGAGGGAACTTGCATACGATAAATGTAGGACGCCTTTCAATGTAATTATTAGTTTAGTTTGCAATTGTAACGTGTTCGTGTAGTTAAATGCTTGTTTAATTGTTAGTTATAGATTTTTTTCGAGTCCGAATTACGGCATTAGATTCGAGAACCGACCGCCCTAGGCACGAGCTCAGATGGTAAGTGGATCTCTCTTACGTAATGACGAAGATTTGGAAGTAGGGTTTATCATTCTACACAATTTTGTGGCGCCCAAAGTGGGGCCGCTTGGTTCTTAATATGGATAAAATTAAAATTATCTCTAAGAACAGAGGCCTCTGTAACGAAAATAATGAATACGATAAAAGAAAATATAGAACTTAATAATGAAAATCCCGCAATTCAAGATTCTTTAGCTCTGCGAATCGACAAAGAAATTTGTGGTATAATTAAAGATGAAAGAGAGCTGGATAAAGAAATTTACACAACTGTGAACAACGTGACAAGCGTGTTTTTCAGATTCTCGAGGAAAGTAAAATTATGAAGGAAACTGTTTTGCAAAAAAGTACGAGAAATAGCAGGAGGTTACCATAAAATACTTGATCTTACATTTGGCGAAGATGTCATTGACATAGGTGTGTCGTATAATGGAACGTGGCGAAAACGAGGACACAGTTACTTATATTGCATTGGATGTGTCGTTGACATTTTGACAGGCATTGTTATCGACTTTGAAGTCATATCAAAGTATTGTCAAGACTGCGTCAGAACAGCAGCTGACTTAGGGAAGAACTCTGCTGAATTTCTTATTTGGCATGAAGCTCACACAAGTTCGGGTACGTGTGAGAAAAATTATGATGGCTCATCTGGTTCTATGGAAATGTTTGCAGTTGAAATACTGTGGAAAAGATCAATTGCACATTGTAAAATGCGATATACAGTCCTTCTGTCAGATGGAGACTCAAAGACATTCCTGCATTTGTCAAAATGAAAAATTCATGGTGACAAAACAGTTATAAAAGAAGAATATATTGATGAGGTGGCTAAAATAATGGGTACTGCACTGATTAATAAATTGAAAGAGTGGAGAACAAGAGGTGTATGCCTGCGGGGAAAGAAGAAAGGCAATTTGACTGATGCAATGATAACTAAATTAACTAACTATTACAGGAAAGCCACTAAAGATAACATACGTGATGTAAATAAAATGAAATCTGAACTATTTGCATCTCTATCACAGCATGTCAATGAATAAAAAACCTCAGCACCAAAAATGCCCTTCAGGTTCTCAGTCATGATGTTTTTATAGTCGAGCTTTAGCAGAGGGTTCAGAAATTCCTGACCATAATAAAATGAAGACAAAACTATCAGAGGATGTAGTCTCAAAGACCAGAGGCTACCTAGTGGTGAAATTCTAAACAGATGTACTGCTGGGAAAACTCAGAATTCCAATGAAAGCGAACACAGTATTATATGGAAGTACTGCCCAAAAGAAACATTTATTTCCAGGAAGCATTTAGAACTTGCTGCAATAAGTGGAATAAGCCAGTTTAGTATGGGTGTTGAAGCAAGTTTAACTGTAAAAAAAAGTGAAACAATAAAAAGTCGAAGTTTGTTGAAAAAAGATGAGCCGCGGCTAAAACATAGTGTGTATATGAATAAAACCACTCATAAAAATGCTTATAAAAATCAAAGAATCTTAAAAAGGCAATTGCAAAATGAAGGAACATCATATGCTGCAGGATTATTTTGATAAATTTTACTATCAAATTCTTTACGATTAAAGGTATTTCAGAATTGTTTTATTTAAGTTGTTGAAAAACTCAGTAAAATTTAAATTTCTTTAAAATAAAATTTTAAAATTAATATAAATATTATGAATTTTTAAAGTAAATTTCTTTAAAATAAAATTTTAAAATTAATATAAATATTATGAATTTTTAAAGTAAATATATTGAAATTATGATTACATGTGATTTTAGTTTAAAATAAGTTGTTTTTTGTTGTATTTGGTCATGTTAAATCTTAAAAACTGTTTTTCCCACTTTTATATTTTTCTTGTAATTCATTGTTTCTAAATGTTCCATGCGTGTTAATTTTCTTCTGATTTCTTCCAAATTTCTCTGGACTGTCAGTGGATGTGTTTGTCACAAAACGTTGCATAATTCTTTGAAACCACAAACATTTGCTAAATTTATGCACCGTGAAATGAAGTAAAAACATGCGAAACATTAAAAATTAAAAGGAATATTTAATTATTATTTTATGGATTTGAGATAAATATTTGGCAACTTCAGAATAATCGTCTGCTATTGTTTTGCTTTGATTGGAATGTAAAGTAAAAGATTTATTTTGAAAATGGCTCCTAAATTTGTTAGATGGCTCGAAGGTTACATAACTGCACTTTCAGGGGAGAAATCATCGTATCAACATCGGTTATGGCATTTCAAAAATAGGTATTTATAATATATTAAATTTGAAAGGGAAAAAATGTCTAACTGAAAGTAAAAATGAAAACGTGACCACTTAAACTCTTCCTAAGACTGTTCGAACGTAGGTAAATATCAAGAAAGTGAAGTCTCTGATCCTAAAAGAAAATACGCCGACTCAAAGATCCATTGCATTGAAACTAGGAATATCTTCTGGCACTGTAAGTAAAATCATTCATAAAGATTTGAAGTTAAAAACGATGTTTAAACCTAAAGTTCATCTGCTTTTGTTAAAGCATATTGATGAAAGAAAAAAGAATTGTAGAAAATTATATGACAAACACCTAGGTGCTGAAAAATGGAAATGTGTGGTAACACTCGATGACGCATGGGTGTATTTAAGTGACTGTCACAAAAAAAGATGAATTTTCTATTGCTCTGGCTGACGGCACATTAAAAATCAAGAAATTCTCAAGTAAAGCGAAAATTAGTTCCCTCTACTATCAACAGAATATTTTAGAATCAATTCTTGAAGAAATTCCGGACTTATATGGAAAGGACATTGATAAGGTTAAGCTTCTTATGGACAAAGCCTCTAAACACACGTCTAAATCAACTACCGCGTATTTAGCAAAGAAAGAATCAGAAACAGGAATAAAACTTATCCCATTTAATGAAATACCTGTAAAATTACCTGACTCTTCTCCGATGGACTTTTGCGATGTCGGTTTTTTAATATGAGACTTAGGAAAACGGCATCCAAGTACACTGAACGGACTTAAGAAAACGATCCAAGAGGAATGAGGTAAAACTGACATGACAGTACCAAGCAAAAATTTACTTTCATAGAAAATTCGAGGTAGAGCTATTGTCAAGAACCATGGCTATGAGATAGAAGCAAATCGCCGCATAAAATACGGCATTTATGCATAAAACTTAACTATCAAAATCGTTTCCATAAAGTGCGAACGACCTTCTGTAAGTGTCTTCAAAGTAGTAAAAAAGATTAATTATTCTCATTTGGTCTATACCGGGTGGCCATAATTAAACTGACAGTGCTCACAGTGTTCTGTAGCGCGATCTATTTGCGAGAATGACGCCACATTTTGTAAGAGGAAGATTAAACAAGACGGGGGACGAAGGATTTCGCGAAAAAATAAATTAGTTTCAAAAGTCACCGCTAGGGTAATATTTGGCGCTGTGTAATAGAAAATAGAGTGTTAACAAATGCAAATCAATACGGAAATTACCTTTTATTTTGCATTCAAATGAGGTTCAATGTGGCTGCCGTTGTTGTGGACCACATATTGCACAGTATGCACAACAGCAGAAAGTAACATGTCTGCAGGAATCTCCCGTACAGTCCGTGATATGTTATCCTTCAACGTAGCCAGGTCCTGAACCACTCCTTGATAGACCTTGGACTTAAGGTAACCCCATAGCGAGAAGTCGCATGGGGTAAGATCAGGCGACCGAGGTGGCCATGCAGTTGGAAAGTAGCGGCTACTGACTCTTTCTGTTGCGATATTTCTCTCCGGTAACAGAACAGGTTTCCGGTCCTGTCGGGGTAATGTTCTCATAGAAGAATGGACCTACGATAAATTCCGCTGTGAACCCACACCAAACAGTTACCTTTGGTGAATGTAAGGGAATTTCTGTGACTGCATGTGGTGATTTGTCATCCCAAATTCGACAGTTCTGGGTATTCACAGTTCCATGCAGGTAAAAGTGGGCCTCGTCTCCCCATAAGATTTTCCACGACCAAGCATCATCCACCTCCATTCTGGCAAGAAAGGTGAGAGCAAAAGTCAATCGCTTATCATGGTCGGGGTACAGTAACTCCTGTACACGGCTGATCTTGTACGGATAGAAGTTGATAATCTTTCGTAAGATTTTCCATGCCGTACTGTAAGGCATATCCATATTCCGAGCTAATCCACGAGCGCTAGAGGTGGCAGCAATATTGGTTGGTCCTCTGTCGACAATCGCCGTGGCAACTGCTTCGATTGTATCCTGTGGTACAGGCTTTCGTCCTCTGCCTGACTGAACCTTCAGAGAACCTGTTTTCTCAAACGTCGCAACCATTGCTTTTAGCCCATTAACTGACACAGGACCGTTACCTTTACGCATTTTTTGTGCGTTCTAAAAGCACGAAGAGCGGCTGACGCGTTGCACTGGTTGAGGTAAAAGAATTTGACTAGTAACGCACGCTCGACTAAAGAAGGAGACATTGCACATAAACTTTCAATCCGATTGATTCGAAACGTAACACATTGCCTTTTAAAACCAAAGCAGCTGGCACTGTGCCAATGGATGTAACGTGAAATCTGAATAAAGAACTTCTTATGCTCAGCGTACGTGATATTGCAGATCACGAGACTTTATCGGTGTTTACGTAGAATTTACGCTTTTTTAAAAGTGTTGCCATATTGCACTTGAACTAAATAAGAAAATGTGCATAATAAAAGGTAATTTTATTCCGTATTAATTTGCATTTCTTAACATTCTATTTTCTATTACACAGCGCCAAATATTCCCCTAGCTGTGACTTTTGGAACTAATTTATTTTTTCGCGAAATCCTTCGTCCCCCGTCTTGTTTAATCTTCCTACAAAATGTGGCGTCATTCTCGCAAATAGATCGCGCTACAGAACACTGTGAGCACTGTCAGTTTAATTATGGCCACCCGGTAGAGTTAAAAATTGAAAATTAAAAATAACGAGTTTGAAAGTCCCTTGTCCCCTTAAGGTTACTCGTGTGGCTGTTTGTCGTGTCCCCTTCTACTTCACGTGGTTTCGTTCTAAAATTTAACCGTAGAAAAGATTCAGAAAGGGAAACTTCAATTACAGATATTCTTAATTATTCCAGGAAATAAATAGAGTCCCACGAGCACACATTTTCTTTAGATCAAAATGTACAGCAGCAAAGTAACACTTACCCAACCCCTGTTTTGAAATTAATTTACCAACGGCATAAAGAAATTGCAAATAGAGTCGAAAGAAATAATCTACCCGCCGCTGCCTCATGAAATGCAAACACAGGAAACCGAAATTGCTTATTCTGCAACAGCAAAGAACATACGCCCGACCAGTGTTCCATGAGCGTAGATGAAAAAAAAAAGAATTCGCTACGTAAAGCGGGCAGATGTTTCAAATGCTTAGCGAAGTACCATATTGCTTCAAAGTGTGAAAAAAAAATAAAACGTAAAAATTGCAATCGGGATAATCATAGCCGTTCGGAATCGGCGTTAAGCTGTAGGTCCCGGTCGAATTCGCCCCTGTGTAGCAAAAAATTACCGTAGAGCTCCAAACCAACATGTCTAAATACGCGGGTCACTTCAAAAGTAATGCATACTAAATTAATTTTTTTATACCTACTTGATTTATGAAAATTTCTCTCGACAGTCCTTCTATATAGTTTCCCTGCTTCTAAAAAACAGAGTCCTAACATCTAGGAAATTATTCATTCCTTGCTGAATGCTACTCTAATAAAAATATTTATAATGCAAAATCAATATTTCTACTTCTTTGGGGGGGGGCAGTGCCCCCTGCCCCCCCTGAGTGCGCCACTGTAGTAGTGATAGAGACGTTTTTTCATGAAAATAAAAAAAAAACTGCTCAAGTGATACCCCGTTTCAACAACACCCCCCCATCTCCATCAATGTTAGAAAAAATCAACGGTAGGTGGGAAATCCAAGATTTTACGAAGGTAACAAGCATCTACTTTTGATCTCAAATGCCGTGCCACTCTTTCAGCTAGGATTTGGGGGGGATAAAAATCATCTTTTTAATTTTTTTTCTTACAGCTTTCTTGTATTTGCAACCTAAGACAATTATCGCTTTTATCACCGTTTAGCTGCACTTATATGAAAAATGTAAATTTTCATTACCAAAAAATTTGAAACATTACCTCTATGTATGTGTTATATGAAACATTAATAGTGCATGGTTTTGACATATTATCAGTATTTATTTCAATATAATATTGCTATAATATATCTTTTATCGCTTAAAAATTAAATTTCATATTATAAAATTTATCATTTAAAAAGTGGCATATACTGGAACATTAATCATTTGTTATTATTAACAGTTTATTGTAAAACTTAAATAAAATAATGCCAAAAGTTTATAAATATATATATATATATATATATATATATATATATATATATATATATATATATATATATATATATATACATAAATATATATACATACATACATACATATTGTGTGTGTGTATATAGAATTTAATGCGTTTAAATGAACCAAATTAAAGTAATATACTAAACATAGACTCAGTATGTGGTAAAAATATTCATTTTAAATCAGATTAAAAAAAGAGACGTGCTGGTTAAATCAGACATTCAATCACTTGCACATTTCTGCTTTCCGTTAGAAAGATCGCCTCACGTGTCTACCCTCTCTTTCACTGAATTTCTCAACCTCTGTTGTCTGTCACTCCACCGTGACAAATTTCAGTACAATAGTCAGAATGTTCTGTGGTGGAAGGAAAAGTGGCTTTCAGTCTTGGGCCGGTTCGGTCTTTTGGGGTAACCTGCAAAATGGGCCTCCGGTCGTTAGAGGGTTAAATAAACACCGTCAAACCGGAGTTTGAATTTGATTTTGAAGGACATTTACCCCACGGTGGAACAAAAATTAATTTTCATAAGATATTAGAAAGTGGGTTACATATCTGAAAGTGTGGGGTGATGCGATTTTAAAGCCCACAGGAAAGAAATCTCCTGTGGGCTTAGAAATCTAATAGAAATCTTTAGAAATCGAATAGAAATCTTTCGTCTCTCACACAGTGAGGACGAAAGATTTCTATTCTGTGCGGGTACGAATATTTTTTTCCATGGTTGATTTCAGAAAACCTTTTCTTACATTTAGTGCAGCCCAAAAGTCTTTCCTCCATGAACAAGGTGATGCGTTTTAAAGATACCCTGGAAAGAAAATCTTCTGTAACATGCATTGCATACAAAAGGTTTCTCTCCCACGTGGGTGCGGAGATGTATTTTTAAACAACCCTGCCCAGAAAACGTTATCTCACAGAGTACAGACGAAGGTTTTCTTTCCCGTATGGATGTTCAGATGTCTTCTTAAATGACTCTGTTGAGAAAATCTTTTCTCACATACCGTGCAGGTGAAAGGTTTCTCTCCTGTGTGGATGCGGAGATGTGTTTTTAAATGACACTGTTGAAAAAATCTTTTCTCACATACCGTGCAGGTGAAAGGTTTCTCTCCTGTGTGGATGCGGAGATGTGTTTTTAAATGATACTGACGAGAAAATCTTTTCTCACATACCGTGCAGGTGAAAGGCTTCTCTACTGTGTGGATGCGGAGATGTACTCTTAAATGACCGTGTTGAGAAAATTTTTTCTCACATACAGTGCAGGCGAAAGGTTTCTGTCCTGTGTGGATGCGGAGATGTGTTTTTAAGTCACCCTGTAAAGCAAATTTCTTCTCACATACAGTGCAGGCGAAAGGTTTCTCTCCTGTGTGGATGCGGAGATGTGTTTCTAAAACAAACTGTACAGCAAATTTCTTCTCACATACAGTGCAGGCGAAAGGTTTCTCTCCTGTGTGGATGCGAAGATGTATTCTCAAATGACCTTGTTGAGAAAATCTTTTATGACATACCGTGCAGGCGAAAGGTTTCTCTCCTGTGTGGGTGCGGATATGTCTTTTTAAATCCTTCTGTACAGAAAATTTCTTCTCACATACACTGCAGGCGAAAGGTTTCTCTCCTGTGTGGATGCGGAGATGTATTTTTAAATTATTCTGCCGAAGAAATCTTCTGTCACATACAGTGCAGTCAAAAGGCATCTCTGGTGTGGGTGCGGAGATGTCTTATTAAATCACTATGTACATCAAATATTCTTTCACATACAGTGCATGCCAAAAGGTTCTCTCCTGTGTGGGTACAGGAAGTATTATCAGCAATGTGGTAGGAATGATGCGTTTTTAAGGAGGCCGACTGTGAAAATCTATCAGAAATTATTCAAAAAATTTCCTCGGTGCGAGAAAGAATCTGTGCACTGCACCTTTTTATATTCAGATTAGTTGTACGTCTTACATGGAGAGAATTCCTCTTCAGCTTTAGTAGGGTTTGGTTTGTAGGAATGGCTTTCGTTGCAAGGCTCTTTTAGACTGGAAATGCACATTTCCATTTCTGGCATTCCGACGTCACTGTACACGATGATGAGAAAACTAACTGCTGGCAATACGTTGAACTTCAATACTTGTGGATACCTCAAACATTCTAGTATCGCATCGTACAATCTGTACCAAGCACCTGTAAAGACAGGAAAAAGAAACTGACTGATATATATATATATATATATAACCATTTTGCCCGCCAAAGTTCCATAAATGAAATCTCTTAATTCTGAGAAAAATACTATTCGTATTGCTCTAAAAAATATTAAGTCGACGAAAATTTGGATTGATTTTTTAGCATCGAGGTTACGTTAATAAAATTTATAGTGTCTAGGGGGAAATTGTAATTTCGGCTATTTCCTAATTTTCAGCGAACAAAGTACAAAAATTCATATAAAATTCAAAATTTATGAAATTTTTTTATAAATGTGAGTAATTAAAAATCATCATTTTGTTGGTAGAACATAAGTTATGACAAAAAGGATTAAATTTTGTTACTATTAGGCAAGAAATTTGCTTGTTCCAGAAATAGATCATTGGCGTGCAAAGGCTAGTTTATTTAACATGATAAAGTTTAAATGACTACAGTGCATAGAATAATCATAAAAAGTTGTCGAATTATCGAGAGGTTTTAGTATGCGTCGACGAAGGATGTTTATGACATCGATCTATTTTCGATTCCCCTGCTCCCCCTGTTTCACAAACACATTCTACGACGGATCTGAAGCGAATTATTCATAACTGCCCCTCAAAAACGTGTTTGTTGACAGCCGTCGTTTATGACTGAACTGGAGAGGCACATATATTGGAAATTAACGTTATACGGAGTCTTATTCTTTTCATTTTCTCTGCGAATTTCTTCCGTTAGTAAGGATACGTCACACTGATTAGATTCAAAACCATTTCGGACTGTAGAAGAGGCACTTGATTATTTTTCCACATTATCTAAGGATTCTGAAAAAGAAGAATGTATTGATACTTGTCAACTGCCTCCAGAAGAAAGTGGATGTTTAACAGACAAGGAAGATATAAATGAGGATATTTTGGGGCCTGTTCTGCCAGGAGATGCTCGTGGTCAAGTTGAAATATCTACAAAAATAGATATTAATGGAATATCTAATGAAGACGGATTTGATCCTGAAGTACCTTCAACTTCAAAGGGAAGACCCAATTTGAGCGAAACCTAAAGTCAAAAGAGAAAAATATCCAACATTGCGCTGGGAGAAAAATGAAAGTTTTAAAAAAATCCTAAAAACTGATAACATTGAGAATATTTCTGAAATGATTCCTAAGTTGGTTACCTTATCTCCAGTTGAAATATTTCACAAGTTCAGACCAATAGAATATCGACTGCATTTATCAAATATCTTGGACACTCTTGGATCTAGAGTTATGTGAGAGCGTCTATCCAGTGTTGAAAATAGAGAAAAGCATGAAATTTTCTTTGACAACTCTTTCGCATTACATAATCTTTTCACGTAGTTGTCTGAAAAAGGTTTCAAAGGAACTGGCACGATACCGGAATTTCGGACAGGGAGATGTCCTCCCAGATCACCAAATAAAGCCTCAAAATGGCAAAGAGGAAATGTTTAGTACTGAAGTGACGGTCAATATTTCATTTCCAGCTGAAAAGACAGTACTGTTGCAACTATAGCACGCAATTATTCGACACATGAGCCTATCAGTAAAACCAAGCTATGCTGCCCAGCACAAAAAAGAGAACTGATGTTTCTCAGCCACATCTGATAAAAACGTATAGTGAGGGAATGGGAGGTGTGGATTTGCGAGACAGATTTCTTGGATCATATTCACATGTTTAGAAGCAAAAAATTGTATTGAAATCTGATTAACAGTGCTCTAAACATGGCTGTCACTGTTCGATGAATTTTGTATTTACATTTGCCTAAAGGTACAACAGCAGAGAAATCATATCTCAGTTTTGGGAGAGAAGTAACTTTGTGTTACCTGAATAACATTTAGAAATTTACTTACAACTACTAAAAAATTGTGCACGGAAACTGAGATTTTAATTTAAATGACGTTAATCATATTTCATAAAACAATGTGAAAAAACTAAGTGAATCCCACCAATGTTCCATTTCTGGAACATGTTATAAATCATGGAGAATTTTTTTAAAATTTACTCATAGTTCTTATGTTTGAGTTTTAATGTGATTTTTATCAATAAATAGTTTGTGTTATCGTTCGATCATAGTGCGGCGTGATAAAAGTTAACACTGTACCAAACCTCTTTTGTCGTATTTTTAACGTGAAATTGATAGCAATATATAAAAGTTTGTGCTAAGAAATGATATATCTATAAACTAAGTTGTTCTAAATTATGTTCCAGTCTAATTAAATCACTGATCATTTGAAATTTCTTGTAATTAGGTCACCAGGTTCCTTAGCTATCGTCGTTCTTTTGCCCTGGTAGATCATAAAGACGTGCTGAGATTTGATATGTTTCGGGTTGTAGGACACTCCACAAAACTACTGCAATCGGCCCGATCAATAATAGATAAGCAATATTAATATATTTGCCCCTTATATTTATTTTAGTTGTCTGGAAGACATAATAATTTCATCGTTAATTATTAAGTTTAATGCTACGAGAAATTCCAGAGATAAATATCTGTTGAAAAACCTTGGTTGCCAACAGATTAAAAAGATTATAAATCTAATAAAATATGTAAAATTTTTACAGGAAATAACAAAGATATGTGGCTTTAGGGTTTATTGAGGCATATTTCTTTCGATTGTAGATTGGTGGCTATAGATATTTTTCACCACACTATTTCCACATATAAATCTGTGTGTTGTGTATATAATACATTAGAATTTATAACAGTATATATTCTTCAAATTTCTTTCCGTTTATTTACTGTGCAAGTGCTTTTCTGCGATTCTTCACATAATGTGAATCAAACATTTCAAAACAGATATATGTGGACGTCTTGCAGTATATGAGATACACGTCAGGAATACACGGCTGATAAGGTCTTTTCCAGACCATCACAAATATTGTATTACGAGGTCTTAAACACGGAATAAAAATTCTAAACAAAATAAATCCACACAGTTTTGATGTGATACTCCTTAAAAATTACTTGAGAACAATTTTATATTTTCACAGAAATACAGAGGCTGTTCGCAGATTTTTTAGACGATTTTGGTAAGCGGTAATAAAAAATCGTTTGCTGCAAAAGAAATAACTGCAATTGTACTATGTTTTTAAAAGTCAAAATTATCGTCTGCGGCTTGAAAGTTTTGTTTTTATCCAAAATGGCGTTTTTAACAAAGCAGTGGTTCGAAGGCTACATTTATGCTCTTTCCGAAGAGAAATATGCATACTCCGTTATCCAAAAACGATGTGAGAGTCATGGTTTTGTGATATCTAAAGCGTCAATAGGTAATATCGTCAACAAGAAAGGAAAAAAACGTCAAATTGGAGCCTCAAGTGGGACAAAAATTCCAAACAAGTATCCAAGGAAAAAACGGACATCTTCGACTATTGCACAGGTACGTTGTTTAATGTTAAAAGAAAATCCCCCTAGTCAAAGGACAGTTGCAAAATCATTAAAATGGTCGGTGTCCACTGTAAACAAAATAATAAACGTTGATTTAAATCTTAAGAAAGGGAAAAAACTCAATGTGCATCGTCTTCTTCCAAATCATATCGCTGAACGCAGGACACGCTGCAGAATTCCATATGAGAAACACTTATCCAAAGAAAAATGGAAAACAATTGTCATAATAGATGAATCATGGGTGTATTTAAATGATTGCAACAAAAAAAGAGCCATTTATTATCATAAAAGGGGAGAAAAAAAATTTAAGTACATGGTTCAAAGAATCGAAAGAAAGTTTTTCTAAGGGATTCCTGATTGTTGCTGGTTTTTCTTATAATGGCAAGTTAAAAATAAAGAGAGTGGAAAAAAATGTGAAGATTAACTCCAAATACTATCAGGAACATATTTTATCGCCAATTTTTCTGAATGAAATACCATCAATCTGTGAGACTCCATCAGGACAAAGCTAGCAGTAACACATCAAAATCCACTGTAAATTTCCTAAAAGAAATGGAACAAAAACTTGTATCAAGGCCATACCCTTCACTGATATCCCTACTAAATCTCCCGATGTATCACTTATGGATTTTTGTGTTTTCGGACTTCTGCATTATCCAAATTAATCTGCATTATCCAAACGTCGTCCCCAAACCCTTACAGGACTCTGGAAAGCTGTTCAGGAGGAATGGGATAGAATACCTCTTCTGACACTTCAAAGGGCATTATTATCCTGGAAATTGCAATGTCGAAAGATAGTTCAGAATAAGGGATGCCAAATAGAACATTTAAAACACAACAATTTTATGTAATTTAGTTTTGTGAATACAGTATACATCGTCTAAAAATGTATGAACAGCCTCTGTATTAATTCAGAACTGCTTAAAAAAGTTTTACCCCTGTCAGTTCTCCCGCAATTTATTTTTGCAATATTTTTTTGTACTCTTCGGGTTGTAAATAAAATATGCCGAATGAATGTGGGGTGTGACTTGAATCTCAACCTGTCACATACTGATTGGACACAGCTCGGAATTATAGTAAAGAAACAATTTCACAGCCGTCACAGGGAAAACAAATTACATATACACACTTCAGTACAAAAATAATTACATTACATATCTGTCTAACTAAAATTTCGGCTGAAGTACGATACTCGTACCAATGTGTGAAGTGTGGCAACAAAAATTTCATCGTGGTCACCTCAGACTTCAGGTAACCGAACTTGCTCGTTTCATGATGTGCGGGAGGGTTTATGTTTATGGACGGTATTTTTTCTTACCAAAATGTCTTCACCACTTCGTAATAAATGATTAATGCATTGATAGATATTGCTTTACCGGTTAATTTGTACATTTCAAAGATTTTTTTCGCATTGAAATTTTTTTTTAGAATAATAAAAAAAAGTTTTCAATTGGGAGTAATGGGTGATTTCTGCAAATTTAAAGTGTCAGATAATCAAAGAAATTTTTGAAAAAATTTGATATTTTTTTTTATATATTTCTATAATTCAAATATATCAGTATATGATATTTTACATTTTATATTATCATTTTTTTAAAAATTTATTATTTTTTTCGGGGGTGGTGTATGTGTTTAAATTTATGTAAGGATTTTTAACTAAAGTTCAATTTTTCTAAAAAATTATATTTTTGGATTTTGACATTTCTATAAAATGTTACAAACAATTTTATATATCCTGATTTCATCTTCCTCATTTGTCATGAATTTTTAAAACTTTCTCTTTCTTGAGGGATGGATATTCAATTGTTACGGAAGTTTTTATATTAAATTTTATTCTTATAAATTCTCATTTATGCATTTTCATGGATAAAAGTCTTTATTTTCTATTGTATTCACATGGATGTTCGGCCAAAGAGTCCTTAAAGTCTATGACTAAAGAGTAATGCCAGCATTTTAAGAAATTCTTTGAGATTGGGTGATAAGAACCGTAAACACTTTTCCAATTCTGAATTGCATACATCCACTAAGCCAGCTATGTAAAAACAAAGAGGGACTTATTACTACGTAATAAATGTACAAGAAATAAATTATCTATTTCTATAAAAATGATCTATACCTATAAAAATGTACACTGGGACCATAAATGTGAATTGACTTATATTATCTTTTAAATACTCTTGAAACTTGTTGTAGATAATAAAATAGTTTTACTATAAATCTAAAAAAGCTAAGAGATAAAATTATAAACTAAGAATTAGAATTAGATTGATTACCTGGAATTACCTTTCTACTAAAAAATAAAATAAATAAAATGATAGTGTGATTCAGATAATATTGGAAAGCCAATTTGTTCTTACAGTATAATGTAATCTCAAATCATTCTTCATTTTTTGTATCAAGTCAAATGATTTCCTAATAGACCAGAAATATGTAGGTCAGAACTCTACAATACAGTTCAGCACTACAAGGAATCAGATGAAGTTTAAGCACTTCTTGGTTAGAGAAAATCACACCATCCTCCTCATAAACAATGAGATAAAAAAAGCAATAAATCATTTTTCATGATACAAATTAAATTTTTTTAGGGATAAGTAAATAAAAAAACATAATCTACAGTCATATACAATTCCTTACATGATGAAATATAAAACTGTATAGTTCATATACAAACATGGTTATGGTCTTTTTTAAATTACTTCCCATCAAACTATTTTTTCTTTCCTCGGATATGAAAAAATAATTTTCTATATTAAGTACACATAAGCTCAGGTGAGGATAATAGCAAAACATTTATTGTCTTTATTTCCAGCAAATGTAACAAAAAGAAAAAGATATTGCCTAACAAACAAGTTATTGATACTTTCAAAATAAATTCTATGCCAAAATTGTTTTATATAAATATTAAATTTTAGCTACTTCCAGGTTTCTCAACAAAATAATCACTTAAAAGTAGATCAGGAAATATAAAAGGGTTGAAATGCGGTGCAAAAAAAAGGCCACTTGACACCATGAATATGCCAACATAAATTTGAATTAATTAAGTTGTGAACACCACTGCATATGTAGAGACAAAATAGGCAGAACCTAGGACCTTGCGTGGGTGAAACGAATGAAAGTACATATTTACATACATATTTTTGTTATGAGTTTAAATGACATCTGAAAGAAAGATTTTAAATGCTAATGAATTAAATTTTAATATGAATTCCTCGTTTTAGTAGTAGCATGGCATGATAAATTGGCAAAAATTAACTTCATAAGTAAGCTATGGCAAAGAGAATACATGAAGCTGCTTTCTGCTATAAAACACTTCGTAAAGTTTATCACTTGGATAGCAGAGTGCAGAAACAGTGAGATGGTGCCCGCAATGATCACAGCAAATGAAATTGCTGAAGTACTAAATGTTTTAAAAGAATTTAAGGAAATTCAGAGGAGGAAGAAATAAAACATTTTTTTCAGTACAAAATACCAGATGACAGGAGTGAAAATTCAAAAGACATGTTCAAAACACAGTATTTTTAGATGATTATCGACATTTCATAGGGCTGTACTTGAAGGTTTTGAGATCAGGAAATATGAACAAAATTTTAGGTTTATTCATGACATAAATCAGTTAAAGGAAAAACCTGAAGAAATTCTCCATAGTTGCCAGCAACTTCAGGAATTTTTTACTGTGTGAAGTGAGGGAAAATTGTACACTGTTATACTAACAGAACAACTTTACCAAGAACTGAACATGTTGAGAAGAACTATACCAAGAACTATATAAAGAATATGACTTAAAAGTTTGTGCCGTTCTAAAGTATATGATTGAGAACCGTATTGACCATGTTTGTCCAAAAATGTACGTGGTTGTAGTTATTTTGACTATTCCAGTATCAGTATCTAGTGCTAAACAACTGTTCTCAAATTAATCAAGACCTATTTGAGATCCACCATGTGTGAAGAAAGGTTGTCTTCCATTGTAATTTTGTCAATTGAATGATAGAATGCTTCAAAATTGGTGTTTTCAACAATTATTGATGATTTTAAGGCTGCCAATAGTAGAAAAGTTGTTTAGTAAATTCCAGGTAAATTCATTAGTTTTCTATACTGTTAAATTATAAATGTATAGTAATTTTTATCTCATAAAAATAGAATTATACTAGAATAATTATTCTATTGTATAATAATTATCTAACTAATTCATATAACTATAGAATTGGGAAAACTAAGCTTTTCTACATAAATATCAATTAAAACATACCTGAGGTAAACAATATCACAGGAGAGACTCAACAGCCTTGCAATACTGTCTATAGAGCATGTAGAAACTAGGAAATAAAAATTAATTTGTAAATGATCTTGCAAATAAAAAATCTAGTAAAATTTGATTGTAAATAATTTTAATCTATGAATAAAATATATGAAGTCTATCTATTTCTTAGTTTTCTTTTCTTATAAATGTACATAAAAAAGGAAATATGACCACCTTCCTAATTTTTCTCTTTGATATTTCACATGAAATGTTATTTCTTTTATTGTATATTAGAACTTTAGAGGACCCCGCCTAAATTTCTGTAATTGGGCTCCACAATGACTAAGGTTGGCCCTGATCAAAAGCATGAATGACAAGAACTCGGATCTCAAATTTTCCAGTTCCAGCAAAGTAATTTATTGTTATACTCCGTTACCTTCATATAATGAGATAATGTAGAAATTTACAAATATTTAAATATTAAAATGTAGAAGTCACAAAAAATCTTCCCAACAAAATTTTTTTTTAAAGATTTCTATAATGTGAAATAAACTTCATCATGAAATATTAAGCTACCAAAATGACTGCAAAGGAAAGAAAAATCTTCTGGTAAATCATCAACTTTTATTGAGATATTATTTTCAAATAGTTTTCATAAAAGAACTTATAAAGAATGTTCAAACAAATTTCCTTCATGCAAAATGAAAACTTACCAGCCTATATTTTCACATTTGGGGCAAAGTTTTTTTTCACATAAATGGTTTAATATAAAATCCTCTAATGCCTTTTTCAATTTTTTCCATCTAGAAATATAATTCATCTCATGCATATTCCATCATAGCACAGTTATACAACATATTTCTGGAGCAGTGAAAAAAATAAAGAGCAACAGAATTTTAAAAACTATATATTTGATACTTTTACTACAGTTACTTTCTATCCATTAAATACTTTTTATCCCTAGGAGGGGATAGGATACATAAATCTTAAAACAACAAACATCAGTTTGGCTAACACTGATCTTAAGGACCGAAAATATATATATTAAAATATTACCTTAGACATGAACTGCAAGAACACAGTTATAACTTTTACCAGTATAAAATAATCTATTGAGTATTAAGAATATGCACATAAAAGAGCAGACAGTTAAAATCTAGCTCTAAACTGACCGAAGTATAATTTTTACAATGAAAAAATTCGAAAAACCTTACCAAAGCTGTCATAAATATCAGTTTAAACAGATTTTATAAATCTTGAAATGTTTCTTCTGAAGAAATCTTTAGAATGCATGGTGTAGAGAGAATTAAACATTTTTATATAAAACATATTAATTGTATACCTTTATAAAATGTTAAATAATGTATTTCTGTCTTAATAAGAATTTCAATTTTAAATATCAAGTATTACCTTTAAATCATTCTCTTTGAAATGCATTGATTTAAAACTTTAAACAAGCATATTATAATGAATGATGTACCTAAAATTATGAATATTTAAGAGTATTACATTTAATGCTGCTGCTGTTAACTCTGTTGCAATGAAAGATGGGCATGAATGTTATTTATTAAATCTTGCCACCAAAATGTTAATACTGAATGAATACAAAAACAAATAACATAATAAAATAAAATAGTTTCAAATACCATTATAAATAAAAGTTCTAATTTAGTACCAATTCATAATTAATGTGGAAAATTTGATTATTTAAATAGATTTATCTATAAGTTTTGCATGAAATTAACAGTGCATATAAATTTCATTGTAAGTTTTAAAAATTTAAAGCACATAAATGATGGTTTGTTGACTTCGATAAGACTGGATGTTTTAACAATTTTAATATATTTTAACCATGGAATGACATTAAAAAACCACCAAACACATGAATAGTGGGGAAAATGCTGTGTGTTTTTATAGCCTCGAATTTGGTGATTACATAAGTGGTTCCTTGATTTAAGTTCTGCAAATAGTGGGTTGTAATCTTTATAATAAATGTTTTATTATTCAGTTTAATGGCTTAATACTCTGCAATCCTGATTCAGCTAAGCTTCATGCTTACATCACCAAATGTCAATGATTATATCTCAGAAATGTCACTTGATATTTTTTCAGTTTTAATAAATCGAATCTGAATGACGATCATTTAGAGGTTTTTAGCCAATGATATTTGTCATTACCTTCAGATAACAAATTAAAAGTTCAGTGAATGAAAAATCTTCTGAATTCTTTTTAAAACATTTTTATTTTCTTTCTTTTCAAGGAATACAATCAGGAAGATCAGAGCTTACCCTTGGTTATTCATATCTGGATTAATACTTTTATAAATTTAATTTTATACTTTGGAAATATTTTAAATTTTAATTTTTGTTCTAAAAATTAGCCTGTAATACTATTGTTACAACTTTTTTTCATTCATCTATATACCCTGAAATTTTCTTGCTATATACTTCTAAATTTTATGTACTGTATTTATTTTTTTGCAATGTTTGTATTCTTACGTGTCTATCTTGAAGTAATTACATGTTTATTTATACCTTTTAATTATTTTTATGAAAATAAAATTCTTGTATTCTTAATTGCTTGATTCAATTCTATCCAATGACATATTTTTAAAAAAATTTAAATTTTGACCTACTTTTAGAAACTGATTGATACATTTTGGAAATATTTGGGCTATTTTAATTATTTACTCCAGATAAATGTTGTATTCAAAATTTTTTCATTAAAATATTCTAATGTTGTTTATTAGCTGCTTATTGTTGAATTTTCATAAAAAGTGACGATTGTCAGGCTAAAAGTTTTAAAACAGTAAGAAATAGTATTTTCCTGAATGAGAACTCCCCTTGGTGGAGTGTGACAACTTCCTGCCAAACGGCACAGAATATGGATCTGTTCCCGGTATATTTTATCTTTTATCGGAATGATTAACAGTTCAAAAACTTTTGTATAACTCATAACCAGGAAAATTGCTAAACACGGTATGTCTGACTTGTATGATGATATATTAGTACATTTTGGATAAAAATTGTAAATAAAATTATCAGTGCAACTTTTAGCAGTCTCTTGAAATCGATAAGCGTATATTTTAATAGCATGCCAACATCGACCGGAAAGTAATAATCTACTAATTTGCTGAAAATAACATACTATAGCAGAACAGGCAGTACCTAACGATTTAATAGGTATACGTATTGTATTAACATTTAGCTTCACTCAAAAAAAAATAGCGTAAAATGTAAAAATGATATATATCATTTTCAACATCTTAACAAAATAGTTCTGTCATACAATAAAGAAATAATAACGTAAAAATAAACTTACTTGAACACTGTTTATTTTTCTTGCACCTGGATCAATGTTATTTCAGAACATGATCCATTCTAAAAGGTGGCAAATTTTGTCGCGAACAGTTTTTTTTTTTAAAAAATAATTTAGATTACAGAGAATTGAACACAATAAGCAAAATCATGAAGCTATAACATCTATTGATGCATGACAAATGACAACACAAACAACTAACGTAAGCGATACCGTTGCCACTAGTGAGAATGAATATATTACCGAAGTTTAACGTCGAAGAGGCAATGTTAGGACCAGAGAGGGAAAATATTAAGATGTTTTAAACTGAACAATATTATATCTCTGCACCTCCTGAAATCTAAAATGCAGCAAAACTTACCCTAGCACAAATTGAGGAATGCGATTTGGTACGGGATAAGTGCAGATGATGTTTTAATATTTCATTCCTCTAGCCCAGTTATTCCGAAAGTGGTCTATATCGACCCCTGAGGGTCGATATATAGTTGCAAGGGGTCCATGCCAGTGAAAAAGAAAATTGGGGGTGCATGAGATGTAAATGGGGTCTACGCTTTAGACAGGCCGTCACCAAATTTTTTGCTTCCCGTAAATGTAATAATCCGCCTAACACAGATGGTACCTATGGAGGTATTTCCGTAATATGAGTACTTTCTTATAATAGATAGATACATTTCCTAATTATATGTATATTTCATAAAATTGTGTAAGAAATCTATTCACTTTTCGGCCGCAGTACGTGTAACTTGTGTTGCGACATCATGGACTTTTGAACTGGAACGGTTAGAGCGACGGTCAGCAGGTAGCCTTACAGTCGGCCGCAAAAATATATAAGCACCGGTACCCCTTTGAAATTTTACAAGATCCATGGTTTGCCAATTTTTTTGGGGAAAGGAAAGGAATAACAATGTATTATGTTTTAGAATAATCCTGAGGATTATTCTAAAGCATAATACATCGTTGAAAACAGATTGTTGACTGAAAAACACTTTGTAAGTATCACTGGAGTTGCGGTTGAATCTTTTTTTTTTTTTCTGATAATATAGTTGATATTACAGGAGGTACAATTCTTAAAATAAGCTTATATTTTTAACTCTCAAGCATTTTGTGATTAAAGGTGTTTGGATTTTTTAGGATAGGAATTCTTTCTAATGCCATTCCGTATCACTAGAGTTGTAATATGTTTTGGATTTTTTAGGATAGGAATTCTTTCTAATGTCATTCCGTATCACTAGAGTTGCAATATGTTTTAATTTAGGATAGGAATTCTTTCTAATGCCATTCCGTATCACTGAAGTTGCAATATGTTTTAATTTAGGATGGGAATTGTTGTGTTTTTTAGGAAGAACAAACAACAGATTAATATATAAAAATAAATCTTTTATTTTGTTCGTTGTTATTAAAAGGACGTTACATAGGTTTCTAAATTTTTAAAGAGTTCGTCAAAGTCTTCCGACATGTTTAAAAAGTTTGGAGTTTGAGGTTCTTCCAAGCAGGTCTGCATGATCAATTCCTCCGAATTGATTTTTTCAATATCCATTTGGCTCGTCGACAAGTCCATATCAATTTGTTCCAAATCCGTGTTCTTTGTCGACAAGTCCATAGGTTCAGGGACATAGTCTAATGTCTGGACATAATCAAGCGGAATCGGGGGTCCCAATTCCCGATTTCGAATGTCATTGTACATGTCGGCGAATTGGGGTATCAGATACAAGACTGTCTGAGGCGGATGAAAAGAAGGTATTTCAAGTGGATTCGTCTGTGATTCGGCATCCATGACGACTAACGACGACGGTCCCGGCTCCGGATCCATGACGACTGACGACGACGGTCCCGGCTCCGGATCCATGACGACTGACGACGACGGTCCCGGCTCCGGATCCATGACGACTGACGACGACGGTCCCGGCTCCGGATCCAGTTGGGGAGGTTCGAACGAGTGATACACATTACGAACCGGAGGCGGCGGCGGCGGCATCAGCAAATCATCATCTAATCTGTCCAATGCCGGTGTCATGGGGGCCATGTCGTAAACGTCGATCCTCTTCCGTTTTAATTTGGTAGTCTCCCTCCAATTCCTGCACTCGAAGGGCAATTCTAGGTCGGCTCTCACGACATCCACAGAAAAGAGAGTCTTTTGGGCAGTCACCAGTACGTAGCACGTTCCCTCCGTCACCCGGTACTTGGATTCGGGTTCCAGGACGAAAAATTTGTAGACGAACTGGTCGGCGGCTCGGAATCCCCTTTTTCTGCGGACGACATCAAAAGATCTGGTCTTTTTTTCAGGCAACACGTAGAAGAAGAGGGGTACCGTCGTGGTCTGGTAAATGTGACAGGTCCCAGGTTCCACCACACGTTGTCCAAAAGTAAAATATTGTTTTACCACGAACGTGTTGTCGTACCTGACGAAGAAAGAATGAAAGAAAAAAAATATGGAATGAGCTGCAATATATATATATATATATATATATTTTTTAAAAAAATAGGTCGTATTCAAATCCCCATTCGAAATGGTACTTACCGAAAACTCACTCGAACGTCCGTGTTTTTTTTCCTGACACGTCGATCCAATTTCAGACGAGCGGCCACGGCGTCCCAGCTGACAGAATCGTAGTCATCCCAGCGGGTAAAAGATTCTCTGCCAGTCCTGTAGAAATTGGCGATTAAATTTTCACTTCTGTCTTCGAGGGGAGCAAAAAATACCTTGTCGTCCTCCAAATAGGCCGTGGAAATCAAAAGTTTACGCGAATCAAAAATATTCCGAAATCCTCTCTTTGTTTCGGGGTGCTGCAGCAATTGGACGGTAGTCGATAGCTTGGAAGGGAAAGCGTCAGCCATATCGTTCACGAGCGAGCGAGTCGAATGAGAGAATTGCAAATCGGTGTCGTCCTTTTATACGATCCGGAACCCGTTATCTGATAAGATATGACTTTCTATTTTTTTTGTTTTGTTTTTGTTTTTAGTTGTCCAATGTTGTGAAATTGTTTTTCATATCAAACAATTTTTTTTTTCCAAGTTTGTTCTCATATTGATTTTTAATAATTGTTAAAAAAAAAAGGTTTCATTTAGGATTGGAATGCTTTCTAATACCATTACTGGAGTTGAATCCTCTGATAATATAGTTGATATTACATGTGATACCTTCAAGCATTTGCGATTTTAATAATTGTTAAAAAAAAAGGTTTCATTTAGGATTGGAATGCTTTCTAATACCATTATTGGAGTTGAATCCTCTGATAATATAGTTGATATTACATGTGATCATTTCTAATACCATCCTTTTCTAACACAATTAGCTAAAAATGTATTATAATGGACATTTATTCCATGATTTTAGGGGTCATTTGTTAATTATTATAAGGTCGTCCTGTCTATGTTTCACATCTAGCTAACATTCATAAAGTTCTAGATTAAGAGTCCATATAATTTCGTTAAGATTGTAAGTGCTTGTGGATTAAGATTACAGTAAATGAATTTGGATCCCCTTTGGATAAAAAAAAATATAGTTGATATTACAGGACCATATAATTTCGTTAAGACTGTAAGTGCTTGGAGGTATTAGATTATTTATTTTAGTATAATTATAAAAGGCATCACATTCGAAAGCCAGAAAGACAGAAAAAATCAAAATTAATAAAGTATAAGGATGTATAGAAACATGATTATTCATGTATCTGTTCATCATCGGGTGACTGATTGGAGGAAAGAAATATTGTTACTATTGAAAAACACATTTCTACAAATGAAACAAAGTCTTTTTTATTATTATTTTTCCAAAGTTGGTAATCATTTTGACGCAAAAAAATGGCCAGAGAACGTCTTTTTTCAAGACGTTCTCTGGCCATTTTTTTACCCCCTTTTTTTTTTCGAAATAAAAAGGAGAATGAAAAACAAATACAGTGTTTGTTTTTTTTTAGTTCAGGAATTTGGGATTCACATCGGACCAAGGCGGCATGTTTTTCAATCTTTCTAAATCTTTGCTGCTGGGATCGTAACAGTCGGGACAATCCCAATATAAGGATTTTCGGCGAGCACAATATACGTGGCAAATGTGCCTACATGAAAACATGAAGGCACAATGCGGCGGCACCGGCGTCTGGCATCCCCAACAGTTGAGTACCGGCAGAGCGGCATAGTGAAGAGCTACTGAACTCATTGTGATAAGTTGTCGAATGATTCCGAAGCTCAGACGGGTCGCTCTTTTTATACGATTTTCAAACCGGATGTTAAGCACCGGAAGTCATTTCAAAGTTTGTTCCACAAACTTTTTTTTTTATATATATATACATATATATACAATGTTGGAATTTTTTTTTCTTCTTCTTCCTCTGCTGTAGCAATCAATATAGTAAAAAATCCAAAATTGGTTTCCATAAATAAAGCAAAGTAGCAATCAATATAGTAAAATCCAAAATTGGTTTTTTAAAATAATCTTTTTTTCTGGAAACATCCTCATATCATCTAAAAAAGTAGTAGAGCAAAGCGTGCGACAAGTCCTTATACCAACGTTGTCAGCCCTTTGACCATAAAAAAAATGGGGGCCAAAAAGATGCTTAACTAAGCATCTTTTTGGCCCCCATTTTTTTTACCCCCTGTGAGAAAAAACAACAAATGAAATCATCCGAGAGACATTTGTTTCAAGAAACAGAGGTTGAAATAACATTCATCGGAACAGGTGTGATGTTCTCGGACAAATCCTCTCAGATGGACGAATAGAGTACGATCCTTTCGAGCCTCCTCCAAAAAAAACAGGGCAAAGCTGTTGGGATCCCATTCAGGATACCTGTGCAGATCCGGAAGAGGTTTCGAGTCTGTAAAAGTCTGAATTGTCATGCATCCCCCGGGGCAGAATCTCCCGCGATCCAATCTTTCCTGGATAATTTCGTGCACTCGCCTCAGAAATTTGCGGTTCCGACTTTTCAGAGGCTCCCTTTCCATATACATCATAAGGGTCTGGTAGTTGTACAAACTACCCAATTTTTCAAACCAAAATGTCTGATATTCTTTATAGTCGGCCCGACATACAGGGCATTGACGTATACCTCCCTTCACGTATGCTGCTGACAGGCAAACGTCGTGCATCCTATGATGTGTCGCACACTCTATCATGACAAAAAATATGCTGGATTCCAGCACGGGCTCGTGGCAAATAGCACACACGTCCTCCATCTCGAGAGTCAGAATACAAAATGAAATGAATTTTCTCATAAGCGGATTTTTATTGACGCGTCAGGAGGTTGCTGATTGGCTATGTGACGTCATGTCAAGAGGTTTCTGATTGGTCAGATCTTTAAACAATTTGAGAATCCAACTTTGGAAACAACAAAAAAAAAGAAAACAATTTCTGATAGCTGTTGATTAAGAATACAATTTTGGAAACAAATATTAATAAAAGAGGAAATCAACACGCAATTCAAGTCTTATGCAAAAAAAAAAGTCTTATTCCCAAGGTTGTCAAGCATTTCTGTGCAAAAAAAATGGCCGGAACGTCCTTTTTTTTCAGGACGTTCCGGCCATTTTTTTACTCTCCCAACGAGGATGTTGGGGGAACCAAAAAAAAAATTTAAAGTTCTTTTGGCACTTTGGGAATTTTGAAAGTCCCCCATTTTATCGGGGGTAATTTCAGAAAGTTTCTAATAGAATTTTCCTCCTTCATTCGCTCTTCTCGCGATAACTTTCGGGCATCAGGACACTGGAGAACAATTGGATTTGCAAGTTTAGCGGGGCATTCTTCTGGAATGTCGTCGATGACCGACGCCAATTTCTTACACGCCTCGACCAACAAAGGATTCTCCGGAACTGTTATTGAAAAGTCCAATTTCTTTCGACACCTGTCGGTATTCCAAAAAACGCGGCGAACGGCCGGTTTCTTCGGAGCTCTGGGACAACTCGGAGCCATGACGTGTGAGATATGCAGACTGGAGCGCGAGCAATCCTTTATATACCCAAACTGATATCGCCAAGTAGCCAACAAGTAGCGCCAAATACTAAACGATGATACAATATCTTTAAACCAATATGGGTAGAACAAGAAATGGCTGTAGACTGGAAGATTGTCGAAGGTTAAAAATCCAAGTTTGACTCTGAATCAATATTGCTTGAGACTATAGGAGATTGACTATGTATAAGATACAAAGTTTTGTGGGGGTAGTATAAATCCAAGTATGATTCTGAATAAATATTGCTTGAGACTATAGGAGGTTGAAGATGTCCAAACAATGTCAAAAGAATTTGTAATAATGTTTCTTATTTAGAATGTCCAAACAATACTCCAAGAGTTGATACAATATCCTTACTACAAACTAGCTTGATGAACCAATATCGGCAGAATAAATGACTGCAGATCAACCGCTCTATATATACTCAGAGAATAGAAAAAAAAAAACAAATTTTTATTTCTGAATTTGGCTGAAAAATATTTTCTAAGATTTCCAAATCGAGTCCAATCTAAAAATGACGTCATATAAAATAAAACTTTCAATGGCTGATCGGATCGATCGGAAATTTAATGATTCTGGATATGCCCCCGACGATAGCCTTCCATCTGTGGCAATCCTCCTCTCTGCAATCACAACAACGTCCTGCATTTTTTTTAATGTATATATTTATAAGATAAAAAAGAATTTACAAACAATGTCAAGCGAATCTTTATTCAAAAGTTGTAGGTGTATTTACATAAGTTTCCATTCGTGGTTCGAGTAAGTTGTGTTTGGCGCCTAAATGACGTCATATAAAAGAAAACATTCAATGGCTAATCGGATCAATTGGAAACTTAATTACCCTGGATATCCCCCCGACGGTAGCCTTCCATCTGTGGCAATCTTCTTCTCCGCAATCACAACAAGGTCCAGCATCGAAAGGTGTCATCAGCTTAAATCGTATGTTGTAAAAATAAATTTGAAATGATCGGGCCATCTGTTCGCATCTCCTCATGGTGTACGGGTCCACGACATGGATCCTGTTCACTTTGAATCTGTCAATGCATTTGGTGACGGAAGTGTTGTTCTGAAATCCGTCCATTGATATGCTCAATTTCCCGTCGCTTATCGTAAATCCTCCATTTTTCTCGATACTCAATACGGCCGTGGAAAAATGGCGCGTCACTTGTTTCTGAATTGGTTTGCGGTCGTGCCAGATGGGAGGGACGATGGCGAAAGGAATTATTCTGGCTATCCCGCAGATGGTCGCTTTCCACCTGTGGCAATTGAGTCGAAGGCAATACCTACAGGGCGTTACATCTGTATCTAGAATCTGTTCTGGAAGCATTTTTGGGAAATGTGAACTCTTATATCGAATCCATACATCCATGGCACACGAGTCTATGAGAAAAAGTTGTTTTATAACCATGCCGGAAACGTCCTGGTCCAAATGATGAAAAGAGTCGTCGTCTCGCGAGATGGATATTCTTCCGTTTGTGAGGGTGTATCCATCTTCCTCAATAGCTAGAACAGCCACAACATTTTTATGAAAAGTCATTTGAAACTGGTTTGTTGTACAATTGGAGTAGTAGTAAGGTTTCTCGATACGACGCTTGAAAGATCCTCGTGCAGCAGGTGTCTCAGCAGGGGGCCTTCTCGAGTCAGGTGTCTCAGCAGGGGGCCTTCTCGAGTCAGGTGTCTTAGCAGGGAGCCGTCTCGATTCCTTAGCAGCAGGGGGGCGTCTCGATTCCTTAGCAGCAGGGAGCCTTCTCGAGTCAGGTGTCTCAGCAGGGAGCCGTCTCGAGTCAGGTGTCTCAGCAGGGAGCCGTCTCGATTCCTTAGCAGCAGGGGTTCGTCTCGATTCCTTAGCAGCAGGGGTTCGTCTCGATTCCTTAGCAGCAGGGGTTCGTCTCGATTCCTTATCAGCAGGGAGCCGTCTCGATTCCTTAGCAGCAGGGGTTCGTCTCGATTCCTTAGCAGCAGGGGTTCGTCTCGATTCCTTAGCAGCAGGGGTTCGTCTCGATTCCTTAGCAGCAGGGGTTCGTCTCGATTCCTTAGCAGCAGGGAGCCGTCTCGATTCCTTAGCAGCAGGGAGCCGTCTCGATTCCTTAGCAGCAGGGGTTCGTCTCGATTCCTTAGCAGCAGGGGTTCGTCTCGATTCCTTATCAGCAGGGGTTCGTCTCGATTCCTTATCAGCAGGGGTTCGTCTCGATTCCTTAGCAGCAGGGAGCCGTCTCGATTCCTTAGCAGCAGGGAGCCGTCTCGATTCCTTATCAGCAGGGAGCCGTCTCGATTCCTTAGCAGCAGGGGTTCGTCTCGATTCTTCAGCAGGGGTTCGTCTCGATTCTTCAGCAGGGGTTCGTCTCGATTCCTTAGCAGCAGGGGTTCGTCTCGATTCCTTAGCAGCAGGGGTTCGTCTCGATTCTTCAGCAGCAGGGGTTCGTCTCGATTCTTCAGCAGCAGGGGTTCGTCTCGATTCTTCAGCAGCAGGGGTTCGTCTCGATTCTTCAGCAGCAGGGTCGATACAGGATTCCGATTCTTCAGCAGCAAGGTCGATACAGGATTCCGATTCTTCAGCAGCAAGGTCGATACAGGATTCCGATTCTTCAGCAGCAGGGTCGATACAGGATTCCGATTCTTCAGCAGCAAGGTCGATACAGGATTCCGATTCTTCAGCAGCAAGGTCGATACAGGATTCCGATTCTTCAGCAGCAGGGTCGATACAGGATTCCGATTCTTCAGCAGCAGGGTCGATACAGGATTCCGGTTTCTCTTCAAGCGGGGATTCTTCTCCTCCCTCGTCAGATGACACACTTTCATCATAGCAATTTTCTTTCAAATCGTCGGGTCCAAAATCCAATCCATCATGCTCCAATTCCATAGGCATATGGTATGAAAAATCATGATGTTCCATGTCTGACAAACTGAGCACTGGCATATCCATGGCAAAGCAAAACGTCTTGTCCTGTTAACAGTAAAAAATACAATTAGAATGAATGCCAATCCAACCGACATCAACATTTATATACTACATGATTTGAGAAGAAAGAAAAAAGAAAAAAAAAGAAAAAAAAAAGAAAAAAAGATCAACTTTCCATGGGGTGTCTCAGACCCTCGAGTCAAACAACTTCGAGGGTCGTCTCAGACCGTCGTCCTCCAGGTCCCTGGCCAGCCCAGAGGGGGGTATGCTTGGGTAGCGCCTGCCCCCCTGGACATCCAACCAGGGACCCCGGGAGGTCTCGGACCCTGAGGTCAGGACCATCCCGGTTAGTCCAGAGGGGGGTATGCTTGGGTAGCGCCTGCCCCTCTGGACTTGAGGGTTAGTTCTCCATCGGAGAACCACCCGCTCCGGCCGCAGCCGGAGAACTGAAGATTTCAGCGTTGGAGGCCTCCTTATATACGATCCGAGTGAAACGCAGCGGCCCCTGGCGGATTTTTGTCAGTATGCCTTCAGATCTCGAAGACAGAAGACGTGCTGGGATTGAACTCCCAATGTTAAAATATACTTTGCGCTATAACGTTGGAATGCATGGACTGATCGACTTGAAATTTTTATAAGGGGTAGGGTTTCGTATAAGGCTCATATTGATCCCTCTACTAGGGGGTACATGACCCTTGTAACTTTGCAAAAAATGACTTTAGAAATTTCTTTCTGTAATATCTCTCGAACCAATGATCCCAGGGGCTTGAAATTTTTATAGTATATAGAGTGTGATAGGATGTTTAAGATGACCCTACAATGGGGTCTCCAGGACCCTTGGAACTTTGCCAAAAATGGCTTTAGAAATTTCTTTCTGTAATATCTCTCGAACCAATGACCCCAGGGGCTTGAAATTTTTATAGTATATAGAGTGTGATAGGATGTTTAAGATGACCCTCTACTAGGGGGTCCAGGACCCCCGGAAGTGGGTTAAAACAAAAATTTTGGAATATCACTTGGCCGAGTTGATTTTCGTACTGAGGGGGTCGAGTAGAGTTGAATGGTACTAACCGGAAGTCTCTACTTCCGGTAAAAGTTCTTTTGGGCCTAGACCCTCCATATTTGGTCACCTTAAAGACCAAGTGAAACCCTATCGAACGCCAAAATTTCAAGTCTCTGCGACAATTAGGAGCCGAGTTATGACGGTTTTACCGTTTTTTAAGTCGTACTTCCAAATTTTTGTATGGGGGGTCTATACCCCCCATGGTCGGCTCATATCGTGAAAGATCTCGTGAAACTCTATCGATTGGCACAAATCGGAACTCTCTACGACAATTAGAAGCCGAGTTATGACGGATTGAAATTTACCGGAAGTGAGTTTTAATTTTGTCATAACTCGGCTTCTAATTATCGTAGAGAGTTCCGGTTACTTTCAATAGATAGAGTTTCACGAGACCTTTCAGATGAGCCGACCATGGGGGTCTAGGCCCCATAGAAAGAAAACCCGGAAGTGAGTAACTCGGCTCCTAATTGTCGTAGAGAGTTCCGGTTTGTACCTACGTACTCTACGGAACCCCCGCAATCCGAAAAAAATATCGGCACCACTTGACTATGGAAATTACACTTCCAATGGAAATTAATGCCTGTTGCTCTGGACCTAGACCCCCCCATGGTGAGCTCATCTGAAACGTCTCGTGAAACTCTTTCGTTTGGCACAAACCGGAAGTCTCTACGACAATTAGAAGCCGAGTTATGCCGATCTAAAGTGTTTTTAAATTTGTTTAAAATTTTTAAAAACACTTTAGATCGGCATAACTCGGCTTCTAATTGTCGTAGAGACTTGAAATTTTAACCCTAGATAGAGTTTCATGAGACGTTTCAGATGAGCTCACCATGGGGGGTCTAGACCCCATAGATCTGAACCGGAAAACAGATTATAGGATACCGGAAAACAGATCTATGGGGTCTAGTCCCCAACATATCAATCTGTGTGTTCTGTATATAATACATTAGAATTTACAACAGTATATATTCTTCAAATTTCTTTCCGTTTATTTACTGTGTAATAATGCTTTTCTCCGATTTTTCACATAATGTGAATCAAACATTTCAAAACAGTTATCTGTGGACCTCTTGTAGTCAATCAGATACACGGATGATAAGGTCTTTTCCAGACCAACAGCTTTTAAATATTGTATTACGAGATCGTAAACACGGAATAAAAATTCTAAACAAATAAATCCACACAGTTTCGATGTGATACTCCTTAAAAATTACATGTGAGAACAATTTTATATTTTCACAGAAATATTAATTCAGAACTGCTTAAAGAAGTTTTACCCCTGTCAGTTCTTCCGAAATTTATTTTTGTAATTTTTTTCTACTCTCCGGGTTGTAAATAAAATATACCGAATGAATGTGGGGTGTGACTTGAATCTCAACCTGTCACATACCGATTGGACACAGCTCGGAATTATAGTAAAGAAACAATTTCACAACCGTCACAGGAAAAAAAATTACGTATACACACTTCAATACAAAAATAATTACATTACATATCTGTCTAACTAAAATTTCGACTGAAGTACGATACTCGTACCGATGTGTGAAGTGTGGCAATAAAAATTTCATCGCGGTGACCTCAGACTTCAAGGTAACCGAACTTGCTCGTTTCATGATGTGCGGGAGGGTTTTTGTTTATGGACGGCATTTTTTCTTACCGAAATGTCTTCACCACTTCGTAATAAATGATTAATGCATTGATAGATATTGCTTTACCGGTTTATTTGTACATTTCAAAGATTTTTTTCGCATTGAAATTTTTTTCAGAATAAAAAAAGTTTTCAAGTGGGAGTGCTGGATGATTTCTGCTAATTTAAAGTGTCAGATAATCAAAGAAATTTTTGAAAAAAATTGGTATTTTTATTTTTATATTTCTATATTTCAAAAATATCGGTATATGATATTTTGCTGATATGTTACATTTTATATTATCAATTTTTAAAAAAAAATTCATTAGTTTTTCGGGGGTGGTGTATATGCTTAAATTTATGTAAGGATTTTTAACTAAAGTTTAATTTTTCTAGAAAAATTATGTTTTTGGATTTTGGCATTTCTATAAAACGTTGCAAACAATTTTATATATCCTGATTCCGGCACGTCATCCTCATTTGTCATGAATGTTTAAAACTTTCTCTTTCTTGAGGGACAGATATTCAATGGTTACGCAAGCTTTTATATTAAATGTTATTCTTATAAATGCTCATTTATGCATTTCCATGGATAAAAGTCTTCATTTTCTACTGTATTTACAGTGGACGTTGGGCCTAACAGCCCTTCACAAAGTCTGACTAAACAGTAATGCTAGCGATTTATGACATTCTTTGAGATTGGGTTGTAAGAACAGTAAACATTTTTCCAATTCTGAATCGCATACATCCCCTAAGCCAGCTATGTAAGAACAAACGGGGACTTATTATTACATAATAAATGTGTAAGAAATAAATGATCTATTTCTATAAAAATGTACTTTAAAAATTATCTATACCTAAAAAACTGTACACTGGGACCAAAAATGTGAATTGACTTATATTATATTTTAAATATTCTTCAAACTTGTTGTTGATAATAATAAAATAGTTCTACTATAAATATAAAAAAGCTAAGAGATAAAATTAAAAACTAAGAATAATTAGAATTAGATTGATTATCTTGAATTACCTTTCTACTGGATAACAAAATAAATAAAATGATAGTGTGATTCAGAAAACATTGGAAAACCAATTTGTTCTTACAGTATAATGTAATCTCATAACATTCTTCATTTTTTGTATCAAGTAAAAATGATTTCCTAATAGACTGGAAATATCTAGGTCAGAACTCCACAATACAGTACAGTGCTACATGAAATCAGATGAAGATTAAGCTATACCTATAATAGCACTTCTTGGTTAGAGAAAATCACACCATGCTCCTCATAAACAATGAGATAAAAAAAGCAATAAATCATCTTTTATGAAAGTCAAAAATGTTATATGCACTGAGAGAAACTGTAAAAGTGTAATACCATATTTAACAAAACGGTGATTAAAGAAACATATATACATAGTATACAAAACAGTAATACTCCCACAAATTAAATTTTTTTAGGGATAAGTAAATAAAAAAACAATCTACAGTCATATAAAATTCCCTACATAATAAAATTTAAACTGCATAGTCCATATACAGACATGATTATTGTCTTTTTATAAATTACTTCCAATCAAACTATTTTCTCTTTCCTGGGATATGAAAAAATAAATTTTCTTTATTTTGTACACATAGTAAGCTCAGGTGAGGATAATAGGAAAACATTTACTGTCTTAATTTCCAGCAAATATAACAAAAAGAAAAAGATATTGCGTAACAGACAAGTTATTGTAACATTTAAAATAAATTCTATGCCAAAATTCTTTTATATAAATCTGATTGGAGTTTCAAATATTTACAGACTGGTATAAGGTAGTAAACAATAATAGATTGTTGAGCTTATACCAGAATGCGAAAAATCAGAAAACTCAAATTATCTGGGGTATAGGGTTTGGATTAGGAGCATTTGGATCTTTAAAACTCATTTCTTGAGGTAGAGAGTTACAATCTATAACATTTGTGATTGGATTACACAGTACAAGAGAGAGAGGATTTAAAGTAATTTTATTCAAATTTCATTAACTTTGTCTACAAAGTTCAAGTTTTCATTAAAAGATTTTCATAAAATTCAGAGCCATTTTCAGGTTTCTCAAAATAATCATTTAAAAGTATAACAGGAAATATAAAAGGGGTAAAATGAGGTGCAAACAAATGCCACATGACACCATGAATATGCCAAAATAAATTTGCATTATTTAAGTTGTGAACACCCCTGCGTATAAACGTATGAATACAAAGAACACATTCTGCCCATTTTCAATTACAATGCTTAGGACATGTTAGATTTTCAAGAAGGAACTAGACATAATTTGGAATTATCTGATTTCCCAAGAAATTATTACTTTTTTTCCCTCGGTTTTTAACATCTTGGAAGCCTCCTGTCAGTGGCAACTCTACTTAGAGGCAAAACAGGCAGAACCTAGGGCCTTGCGTGGCTGAAACGAATGAAAGTACTTATTTACATCCATATTTTTATTATGAGTTTAAATGACATCTGAGAGTGAAAGAAAAATATTTTAAATCCTAATCAATTAAATTTTAATAGGAATTCCTCGTCTTAGTAGTAGCATGGTATGATATATTGGCAAAAATTAACTTCATAAGTAAGCTATGGCAAAGAGAATACATGGAGCTGCTCTCCGTTATAAAACATTTCATACAGTTTATCACTTTGATAGCAGAGTGCAGAAACAGTGGGATGGTGTCAGCAATGATCACAGAAAATGAAATTGCTGAAATACTTAATGTTTTAAAAGAATTTAAGGAAATTCAGAGGAGGAAGAAATAAATTATTTTTTCAGTACAAAATACCAGATAACAGTACGAGTGAAAATACAAAAGACATGTTCGAAACAGAGTATTTTTAGATGATTATTGACATTTCACAGGGCTGAACTTCAAGGTTTTGAGGTGAAGAAATATGAAAAAAATTTTAGGTTTATTCATGACATAAATTAGTTAAACGAAAAACCTGAAAAAATTCTCCATAGTTGCCAGCAACTTCAGGAAGTTTTTACTGTGTGAATTGAGGGAAAATTGTACTCTGTTATACTAGCAGAACAACTTTACCAAGAACTGAAAATGTTTAGAAGAACTATACCTAAAGACTTAAAAGTTTGTGCCATTCTAAAGTACATGATTGAGAACAGTATTGACCATGTTTATCCAAAAATCTACGTGGTTATAATTATTTTGAAAAAACCAGTATTTGTAGCTAGTGCTGAACAATCGTTCTCAAAGTTAATCAAGACCTATTTGAGATCCACCATGTATGAAGAAAGTTACCTTGCAATATTGTCAATTGAATGATACATTGCTTCAAAATTGGACTTTCCCACAATTATTGATGATTTTAAGGTTGCTAATAGTAGTAAAGTTGTTTAGTTAATTCCAGGTAAATTCCTTAGTTTTCTATAATGTTAAGTCATAAATGTATTGTAATTTTCATTTCATAAAAATAAATTTACACTAGAATAATTATTCTATTCTATAATCATTATCTAACTAAATAATGGCACAAGAGTACCAATGTGGACCAAGGCCTGTGTTGCCCATCTCCACTTTGGCTTGGGGTACCATACAGAATATGTCTCGGTCAGGTAGTACGAATATTGTACTTCAGACATCTGTTCTAACAACAGACTCATTGTATTCAAAGTACAAAGAAATGTGGTGGCTAGATCATAAAAATTTTTCAGGTTAAAAAGTTATTGCTTATTCTTGTAGCAAGGAAAGAACAATTGTCTTCCCCCGCATTTTCACTGAATTGCAAATAAAATATATTTACATGCATTGCAGTACATAACTTCTCTACAGAAGAAACTGAAGAATTGAAGAGAGAAAATACCAAAATTGGCACTATGGAGTTAAATTTAAACACAACACCATGAATATAGTACTGCAGGTTCTCTTATGAAAAGAGGCCTGCGAATTTTAAAAGTTTCTGAAAAACTCCTTTAAACAGTTGAATGGTTTAATAGAGCTAAATACCTACTGAAATTTCACTTACCAGAAGATGATTTGGTGAGATAATATGCAAAGTGAAAGATACAAAATACCCAAAATTTTTCTGATGAAAAGATTTACATGTCTAAATCAAGACAATAGATTTTGGCAACTAGTCAAGTGTTCTCTTTATAAAATTTAAAGAAGTCTGTGAAACCAAACTCATAACAGTCCACAACAGAATTAAAACAATATGAGTACTCATAAGACAGCCTTAGGAATACTATGCATAAAAGGATAGAAAATATGTATAGAATAAATTATCAAAGGCAGGGCTGCTTTGATCCAATTGGACTCGGATTAGATGTCACTGGACCCGAGCTAGCACAGAGCCAAACACGAAGATATATTTAAAATATGTTTGAAACGAAGTACTGTGATCATTTAGAAACCTTCTAGAATGCCTGATAAAAGATAGGCATTCAGGTTTTGAAGAAGTCTTAGTTGGAGCCACGGATCTTACGACTTATTTAGTAGTCACTCTTGAATTTCGGGAAACATATTTACAAAAATGAAAAAGGATATTCAATTATGAGTATATGGATGAACCAATACGTAACTGGAAGGAAATGTTTCAGGTGCATTGTTTTTAACAAATACAATAGAAAAAAAGACAGGCTTTGGAAGTTTATTCCAGACAATTCCAACAAACAAACATCGAAAATATGCTTAGAACTAGAAATTGTTTTGACAGGTGAAAAAATAATTCAGAATAATGACCAAATAACATAGAAGAAATGGAAGTATTAAAACCTATTGTTTGGGAAACCTATAAAAATTCTACAATTGCTACAAATAACAGCCACTGGCTTATGAAATGTTTATATATTATATCTTTCTTGATATTTTTAACCATTCCTATAACTATAGAATTGGGAAAACTAAGCTTTTATACATAAATATCAACTAAAACATACCAGAGGTCAACAATATCGCAGGAGATACTCAACAACCTTGCAATACTGTCTATAGAGCATGTAGAAACTAGGAAATAAAAATTAAGTCAATTTGTAAATGATCTTGCAAAAAAAAAATCTAGAAAAACTCGATTATAAATAATTTTGATCTGTGAATAAAATATATGTAGTCTAGCTATTTCTTAGTTTTCTTTTCTTATAAATGTACATAAAAAAGATAATATCACCACCTTCCTAATTTTTCTCTTTCATACTTCACATGAAAGCTTTTTCTTTTTTTGTATATTAGAATTTCAGAGGACCCCGCCAAAATTTCTGCAAATTGGATCAACAATGACTAAGGCTGGACATGATCAAAAGCATGAATGACAAGAAGTCGGATGTCAAATTTTCAAATTCCAGCAAAGTAATTTATTGTTATACTCTGTTACCTTCATATATTCAGATAATTTTTACAATACAAAAATTTGAAAAACCATATCAAGGCAGACATAAATATCAGTTTAAACAGATTTTATAAATCTTGAAATGTTTCTTCTGAAGAAATCTTTAGAATGCATGGTGTAGAGAGAATTAAACATTTCTATATAAAACATAATAATTGCATACAGTTATAAAATATTAAATAATGTATTTCTGCCTGAATAAGAATTTCAATTTTAAATATCAAGTATTACTTTTAAATCATTTTCTTTGAAATACATTGATTAAAAACTTTAAACAAGCAAATTATAATGAATGATGTACCTAAAATTATGAATATTTAGGAGTATTGCATTTAATACTGTTAACTTTGTTGCAATGAAAGATGGGCATGAATGTCATTTGTTAAATCTTGTCATCAAAAATGTTAACACTGAATGATTACAAAATTAAATAACATAATATAAAAAATAGTTTCAAATGCCATCATAAATAAAAAGTTCTAATTTAGCACCAATTCATAATTAATGTGGAAAATTTGATTATTTAAATAGATTTATCTATAAGTTTTCCATGAAATTAACAGTGCATGTCAATTTCAATGTCATTTTTAAAAATTTAAAGCACATAAATGATGATTTGTTGACTTCGATAAGACTGGATGTTTTAACAATTTTAATATATTTTAAGCATGGAATGAAATTAAAAACCACCAAACACATCAATAGTGAGGAAAATGCTGAATGTTTGTATAGCCTTGAATTTGGTGATTATGCAAATGGTTCCTTTATTTATGTTCTGCTACAATTGGGTTGTAATCTTTATAATAAATGTTTTATTATTCAGTTTAATGGCTTAATACTCTGCAATCCTGATCCAGCTAAGCTTCATGCTTACATCACCAAATGTCAGCGATTATATCTCACAAATGTCACTTGGTATTTATTCAAGCTCAACAAATCAAATCTGAATGACGATCAGATGTTATTAGCCAATGACATTTTAAATTACCTTCAGATAACAAATTATAAGTTCAGTAAATGAAAAATCTTCTGAATTCTTTTTAAAACATTTTTAATTTCTTTCTTTTCAAGGAATACAATCAGGAAGATCAGAACTTAACCTTGGTTATTCATACCTGGATTATTACTTTTATAAATTGAATATTATACTTTGGAAATAATTTAAATTTTAATTTTTGTTCTAAAAATTAGCCTGTAATACTATTGTTATAACTTTCTCATTCTTCTATATGTGCTGAAATTATCTTGCTACAAACTTTTAAATTTTATGTACTATATTTATTTTTTACAATGTTTGTATTCTTATGTGTCTATCTTGAAGTAACCACATGTTTATTTTCTACCTTTTAAGAAATTTTATGAAAATAAAATTCTTGTATTTTTACTTTCTTGTTTCCACACTATCCAATGACATATCTTTTAAAAATTTAAAATTTGACCTACTTTTAGAAACCGATTGATACATTTTGGAGACTTTGGAAATAATTGGGCTATTTTAATTATTTACTCCAGATGAATATTGTATTCAATATTTTTTAATTAAATATTCTAATGTTGTTTATTAGCTGCTTATTGTTGAATTTTCATAAAAAGCGACGAATGTCTGGCTAAAAGTTTTAAAACAGTAAGAAATAGTATTTTCCTGAATGAGAACTCCCCTTGGTGGAGTGTGACAACTTCCGGAACATGCAGTACCTAACGATTTAATAGGTATACGTATTGTATTAACATTCAGCTTCACTCAAAAAAAAATAGCGTAAAATGTAGAAATTATATATATCATTTTCAACATCTCAACAAAACAGTTCTGTCATACAATAAAGAAATAAGAACGTACAAATTAAACTTACTTGAACACTGTTTATTTTTCTTGCACCTGGATCAAAGTTATTTCAGAACATGATCCATTCTAAAAGGTGGGAAATTTTGCCGCCTATGATGTATCTCTTTTAATTATTTAGATTACAGAGAATTGAACACAATAAGCAAAATCATGTAGCTATAACATCTGTAGCTTCATGGCAAATGACAACATAAACAACGAATGTAAGCGATACCGTTGCCACTGATGAGTATAAATATACTCCGGTGTACGCTACGGAAGTTTAACATCACAAGTGCCGTTTACGTAGGGAAACGTTTACATAGGGTTACGATAGGGGAAAATCCAGGATGGAATTTCGACCCTGTTTCGAACTGGGATAAAACCCGCTAATTACCCATGATGCATTTCGAAGCAGGAAGCTAGTAGTAAACAAACATGGCGGATTTTAACATGTGCGAATCCATGAAAATGCAGCCAAACGATCGATGGAGGAATCTGGAACCCCTTAACGATCGTATAATTTTGAAGAAAACAGTATAAAAGTGCCGATTTTTTTCCGGATGATTTCATTTATTTCTTGATCTGCCGCATCTAGTTTTTAAAAAATAAACCATCCCCAATTACATTATAAATAGACTGGTACTACCATCTGGTATGTGAAATAAGAAATAAAATTTCATTTCAATAAAATTTCAATAACATTTTCATTTAAAGTGTTATAGTAAAATTAATAAATTTAATAAGTATAATCAATAATTAAACGTAACATTAAAATTTATAAATTAATTATTTTTAATTTAGCGATGAAGCAACAGATCGTACGATTATATCTAATATCCGCATCAATCTTCTAGTTCTTATATTTTTTTTTTCCAATCTGTTTTCAAAATTTATTTTTAAAAACAACAGAAAAAATCGTAAACGTCACATGATTATCAACAGCGACTGATATGTGCTGCATTTAAATAATAAATAGACGCAGACGTATTTGTGTTTTAGAAGAGGAGTACCTTCGTCGTGTCGACTTTATCTCCTGTAAGCACGATATATGTAATCAAGGTGGGAGTGCTCAGTAGTTAAAAATTTTAAGTAATAAATTATAACATTAAGGTAAAAATAACAGAGGTAAAAGGAAAACAAATTTAACAGTAGAGTTAAATTAAAACAAAAAAGTTAATTTTATGAGAAAAAATATAGAGTTACGAGTTAAGAAAATTTAGAAGAAAAATTAGATAAGACTAATGATCAACGGGAAACAAAAAAGTAATAATGTTAAGAGGCCCAGAAAAGCCGATATCATAAGAGTACCAAAAAAATTTTTGTAAGTTTTAATTTTTTTTTTTATTTTTAAAGTTTTATGATTTTTTTTGTTATTTTTAAAATTTAAGAATACGAGGTCAAAAGAACAGCAATTGAAAAAATAAAAGGCCCTCCCCAGGACCATACACTTCGTAATAAGATAAATGCGGAGTTCGAAGGGGGAAAGCTAAAAATAGAAAGAGTGAATTTGGAAAAGTACGACACCGGCTGGGGTCGAACCCACAACGTGATTTACAAGGAATGATGGTGTATGATGATCACTTCCGCCGAATCATGTGATGGCCTTTACTTCCGGTAAGACGGGTAAAAGCAGGACGAAAATGTTGCCCCGTGTAAACGGACTTCAAAAGATTTCCCTGTTAGCGGGTAAATCCCTGGTATTATTGTTGTCGATGTAAACGCAACTACAGAGTCCATGTTAGACACCAGAGAGGAAAAAAATTAATATGTTTTAAACTAAAGAATATTATATCTCTGCACGTCCTGAAATCTAAATGCAGCAAAACTTACCCTAGCACAAATCATTGAGGAATGCGATTTGGTACGGGATTAGTGCAGATGATGTTTTAAAATTTCATTCCTCTAGACCAATGGTCGGCAAACCGTGGCTCGCGAGGCACATGTGGCTCTTTGGCCCCTTGAGTGTGGCTCTTCCACAAAATACCACGTGCGGGCGCGCACGTACAGTGCGATTGAAACTTCGTGATGACTGGTTTTCTTATTTCTGTTTTTACATACTTGGTGTTTATGTGTCTTAATCTTTAGGCGAGTGCTCTGAAGCGACTTAATGAGAAAACATTTCCAGAAAGATTAAATGTCAAAGCGTATCGTCAAGTCGTATCTTTGCATCGTGTTTTACAATGTATTGCTTCCAAGAGCGTCTCCCGGTAGAAAACACTAGACTAGTCAAAATGGTCTTCGAATATAACCAACCAGGAAGTCGAAGATCTAAATTGGTTTTAGCTTTATCAATAGCAGTTGACGAGTCTTGTGACATAAATGATACAGCGCTAGTTTCACTTTTTGTACGATTTAGTTCATCTACAGGTTCTAAAGAAGAACATTTAGAATTATTGTCACTCAAAGGTCAAACACGTGGAGAGGATATAGCAAATGCTTTAATTGAGCGCACTGAAAAACTTCATACTCTACTCGATAAAATTGTCTGAATTTCAACAGATGGGGTGAAAAGTATGACAGGCGTAAGAAACGGGTTTGTTGCTATTTTGAGAGAAAAATCACGAGGTACTTACAATGAGTCCATTACCATTGCATCATTCATCTAGATGCGCATTGTGCGCAGAGATTTTCAGAAGAAATTTGCAAAGTTATGAAATTGGTGATTATCAACTCCATTATAGCTGAAGCTCTTAATCATCGCCAATTTAAAGAATTTTTAGTTGAAATGGAGAATAAGTACTCAGATCTTCAACGTGCATAATAAGGTACGTTGGTTTTCAAGAGGAAACGTTTCGAAACGTTTCGCTTTCTTAAAAAACAGAAATTAAAGCATTTCTCCTTAAGAAGAGTGTTCATTATCCAGAACTAACGAAAGATCAGTGGACCCAGAAATTTTATTTCATGGGAGACGTTACGTCTCATCTAAATCAGCTCAATCCTAAACCACAGAGGAAAGGATGCACAATATTTTCGATGTTAGAAGTTATTTCATTCAAAAACAAATTATCTCTTTTTACTCAAGATTTTGGTAGAGAAACTTAGATTCACTTTCCAAGCCTGTTGAAACATCGCCAAGAAAATAATTCTGATATTATTGACATTTGCTATTTCAAAACAACACTTTTAAATATTAGGGAAGCTTTTCTCGACAGGTTTCAGGAAGTCAGAAACAGCAAAGCGACGTTAGCTTCTGTTAAAAAACCTCTAAATGCTACTGTAACAGAATTAAATTTTTCTCCCTTTAATATTGAGCCGGGCGATGGCCGAATGGCTAGGGCGCTGGCCCTCGGTACCAGAGTCTGTGGGTTCGAGTCCCACAATTGCCATGGATGTTTGTAGCCGTTCGGAATCGGCTTTAAGCAGTAGGTCCCGGTCTAATTATCCCTCGTGTAGCAAAAAATGACGTAGCGCTCCAAAACCAAACCAAACCTTTTAATATTGAGATTAAAAACTTTGAAATGCAGTTAGTGGATTTAAAAACAAAGAAATGTGGAGTTCGAAATTTGAACGTCTTTGTGCTGATATAAAAATATTGGAGATAAACAAATGTGAACTTGGTTCACAGCACAAGTGGTCTGCTTTGAAAGATCTGGAGAAGGAAGATATGATTTTTAACACCTAGAATAGTATTGCTGACTCATATAATCAGCTGGAAAAACTAATGTTTGCTGTTCTTTCTTATTCGGGTCTACATATTTGTCGTGAACCCTCTTTTTTTCACCGGTTCACTTAGGTTCTTTTACTATATGGCATGGGGACAAATGAGGTAGTGTAAAAACGAGTCTCTCTTAACGACACGAACATAAATTTATTTACAGTTGAACACTAATATAACAATTGCAAACAACTCTGAGCACGAGGTGGGCAAGCCTACAGCATCTTACCAGATCCCGGGTCTTACTACTACAATCTAATCTGCTTACAGCTTAATTAATTCACTGACGAGCCTGCTTTATCTCGCCAGACCTCCCAACACTCTCAGAGACACTCTCTCTGTCCCTATTCTACTCACAAAATAATTACTAACCAGAGGCGAGACGGGCCTGCATGTATCTCGCCAGACCTCTGATTCCTTCAAGAGACGCGACCCTTCTGCACTCTTTCTTTCTGACTGCTCGACGATCCCCTCCACCCACGCATCCAATCCTCTGATTGGTAGGGGGGGGGAGGGAATCACGGGTCACAACGTTTTAGCTTAAACCAGCGCTCTTAGTCAAACATTACATTACAATATTCATACGAACAATCATTTTCAAGAATGAATCTTATCAAGAGTAAATTGAGAAGTTATCTTATTGACGAGAACCTCGAATCGTGCCTAAAATAATAAACAACATACAAACTTGACTTACCCAAACTTTCCAAGGAGATGCGAAGCCATTGTTCATATTGGTGTTTGTCTGTCATTGTCATGCTTTAATTTTATGGATACTTTACAATTTAATTTTATCAATAAATAATATCGATATTAAGTATGATATCAAGTTTTATTCAACGTACCTATAGTTCAACGAAGACTTAAAAAAACTTTAAGTACAGTTTATTAAGTTAATGTTAGGGGGCGCTGTGGAGTGATAGAAGATGTAGTGTCGAGGATTGAGAAAGGTATGTTGAGATGGTTTGGACATACAGAGAGGATGAACGAAAGGAGATAGACGAAATAAGTATACAAGACGAGTGTGGATGGAGGAGTTGGAAATGGTGGACTTCAGCGAACGTACCTTATTCAGATTGAGGACGTTTTCAGCAAAGGCCAGCTTTGGAGTATCCTAATAAAATTAATAACAATGCACCTACCTATATAGTTTAAGTTTAAAAAATTTGGCTCTCAAAAGAAATTTCAGTCGTTGTACTGTTGACATTTGGCTCTGTTGACAAATGAGTTTGCCGACCACTGCTCTAGACCAGGGGTGTCAAACTCAAAGGCTAACTTGGGCCAAACAAACAAGGTTAAACTATAGGTGGGCCGCAAAAAAAAACCAATATTAATAGAAACGTAGGTTTATTACAGTATATTACCTAATTACAGTATATTCAACCTAAATATACGCATTTTGTTTAATAATAGCAAAAAAAGAGTATAATTAAAAAAACATTCAGCGAATTCTTCCTATCTTATTATAATTCTGCGTTGGTTATTTTATTATATATTATTGTGTGCCAATATATTTGTCAGGCCGCCAGTTTGACACCCCTGCTCTAGACTCTCACGCTACTTCGACAAATCCAACGTATACGACATCGGAGTGAGCCAACACCTTCTCTACAGCACAGTAGAATGGAATAAATTAAGAAATTTAACAATTTTTCTTACTGATTTACCACAACTATGATGAAAAATTATCAATTTTCAAATGCTGTTTGTTGTTTCTTTACGACAACGAGCCATTTTTAAATAATAAATATAATATTCGGAGTAGTCCAGCAAAAATTAAAGCCAAACGATATTTTGAATGCCACCACAATTCAAAACTAAAACTAAAGCACCAGACGATAACTTTAATTATGAATTTATCCGAAAATATTTCAGTGTACGATGACTTTTGTGAGATAAAGTTTTTGTCACTTTTTGATTACTGGTTTCTTAAAAATAAAGTTTTACTGTGTTTTCAAAATATTCCATGTAGTTTTCCTTAGAATAGATTATAGACCTTCTTATTAAATAAACATTCTTATATATTCATCTTAATTAATGGATAGACAGCAATTTCATCAAAAATCGTAAGTGTACGAAGCTTTTGGGAGCCACTGTATATATATATATATATATATATATATATGTGTGTGTGTGTAAAGGATTTAGTGGGAAAAGAATGATTATTCTAAATTTAAAGGAGGCTTGGGAATTAAATTATATTCGTGGCGTAATTCGCCTCTAATTGTTCGTATTTCAAGACGCGAATTGGGCAAGGGAAATTCCCTTTTCATTATATAATCTTGGCGCGCCTCTGGGTTCTGCGGTCGAGGAGGAAGCATTTACATTTTAGCCTTGAAAGATGTCTGGTTCGGGCTCTGCGCATGTGCAGGGAGAGTTGGCGCGCGTAGATGCCCGCTATTTTGGGCAGAGCGCGGAATAGAAGTCGATGATATCAGATGTGTATTTCGCCGCGGCTCTAAAAAAGAAATGGCGCAAAATGAACGCACTGAGTTGGAGCTGTGGTTTACCTGACAAAGAATAAAACTGGATAAAATTGAACTGATGCCTGCTCAATTATTGATTGGATTACTTATTGCTACACCACCGGATATACCATGACTGCCATAATTTATAGGATGACGGGCGTAGCCCTACGCGTGTCATATATATATATATATATATATATATATATATATATATATATATAAACAAAAATAAAAAGGAAACTTTTAAAGCACTAAAACGGGAGATCCTCCTTTATCTAGAACATATTTCCTAAAATTATATAACGCAAGTATCCACGACGATCACGTGTTTTGAAGTATAATGCTTTAAGTATTACCCCCCCCCCCTCCACACACACACACACTTTCGTATACAAGCCACTGTCAAGTTGAAGACCTCTGCTGCGCAGCAATTTCTGCAGACCCGTACGAGGGTTATTTTCCCATGTTCGGTGATGTTGCTTATAGGCCTGGGTGCCGGACGGACAGTGCAAATCTGCCGACCAAATTGGGCAACCCTGGGCCCCTGTTTTGAAGTATAAAAAGTTTTGTTTCAGAATCCGCGGTGAAGCACAATTCAAACAAAATCAGAGTCTCAGATGCATGGGTATTTATAACCGTGCTGCCTAATTTAAACCTTTATTGTCATGCCACATTTTATTTTAAAAACTCTTTTTTCAAAACATGGGCGTTAAGTAATCCTAAGTGCTCTCACGCTACTTCGACGAGTCGTCTGCTGAAGGGTATATGTACAGTCCATGAAGCTAAAGAAGGAGCATAAGCTTCCATAGGTAATTCTACGAAAAATGGACCAATTATGGTCGCTCACCGGCAGATGGCACGACATGTCAACAAAGGGCGGATATTTCATTGCGTTGTATGGCCGTGCGGTTTTTAAAATCATTTAAAAATTTTTAAATATATATATATATACAATGCTCAAAAAAATTAGAGGAGGAAGCAAAGAAGTTAAGAAAACCGTGCGAGACAGCCACGTATTGGCATAAAATGGATAGTACACGCGTATCAATGCGCAATACAGAAAAAAAGACGTAAATAAATTTGTAATTAAGCTTTAATTCTTTGAAAATATGGAAAAAACATGAAAAGATGATTTAGGGCAACAATTTGCTTACATATAAACCATAAAAAAAGTATTGTTTAGAAATGATGCAAGATTTTTAATATGGCGTGTGGTCTCCTCGAACAGCTAAGACTGCTGCACACCTGTTTTCCATGGATGCGATGATGTTATCGATACAACTTTGGGGAATACTCTTCCACTCCTCAAGAAGTGCAATCTCCAAGTCTCGGAGAATAAAAGGAGGCCTTGGTCTCGAAGCAATGCGTCGTCCGAACATGTCCCAAACATGCTCGATTGGATTCAGGTCAGGAGAGCACGCTGGCCATTCCATACGATGAATTGTTTCAGCTACAAGCATGTTCTCCACAAGACGAGCTGTATGCGGTCTGGTATTATCATGCTGGAAAACAAAGGAATCTCTAATGGCTGCAGCGTAAGGTATGACATAAGGTCTCAGTATCGTCTGCATACCTTCGGGCCGTAAAAGTACCATTCCGAATGACATGCAGGTCCGTACGTCCACCTATGCTGATTTCACCCCATACCATAAAACCAGCTCGTCTGTATTGTGACCTTTCACGAACGAACGAGGGGTTATTTCGAGTGCCTCTTTCCCTCCATACCAAAACACGTCGGATGTCACACTCCAGACTGAATCGGGACTCGTCTGTAAACAGCACTTGGCTCCAATCATATTGCTCCCAATCTCGATGTTCAGCGGCCCATCTTCTTCGGGCCGCACGGTGGCGTGAGGTCAACGGAATGCAGACCATTGGCCTACGTGCATGGAGACCTCCCTGATGAAGCCTAATACGTACTGTTTGGTTGGAAACCCTTCGTCCTGTTTCCAAGAGCAACTGTCTTTGCAGCTGAGTAGCATTGTCTGTTCTGTATCGACGAGCAGTTAACAGTATATACCGGTCATCAGTTGCTGTAGTGGCGCGTGGCCGACCTTGCCCTGGTCGACGTCTAACATTCCCTGTTTCTTGGAATCGATTCCACAGCCTTGCAACGACACTTCTGGCGAATCCAACAGTGTCCGCGACACTACGTTGTGTTTGCCCGGATTCAGGTCTGCCTATAATACGCCATGCCATGAATTCCGGTAAATCACGTTGTTGAGACATTTTCAAGTCACATTTTCTATAAAAGAATAACTGAGCAATCGAATTTCACAGTTAAGTCAGTGAAACAGACGTTTCTGCATCATCCCTATTTCCGCCCTTATGTACCTTTTCTGGTTTTTGACGTCATGAAGTTTGATTTGCATATGAAGTTTTCTTCTTCTGTTTCCTGCTAGGCTTTAAATTATGGATGATTTATTTTATGGTACTTATCGGTGCAAGTATTTGCGTAATTTCGTTAAAACCATGTGCTCCCCTAATTGTTTTGAGCAGTGTATATATGTATATGTATGTATATATATATATATATATGTATGTATATATATATATATATATGTATGTATATATATATATATATATATATATATATATATATATGTGTGTGTATATATATATATATATATATATATATATATATATATATATATATATATATATATATATATATTAAGTTAAATAAATGAATTCATATTAAATACGCACTTAAAAAAACACGTTTTCCCTTGAAAAATGCGAAACATATATATTATGGTTTCTCTGTCAAAGCCCTGAGCTGTGCGCGCGCGCCATCTAGTGGCGGCGACCAAATGTGAGACAAAGTTTGAAGACTGAGCTACTCTTCGTTCTGTAGCTTCACGGAACAGTCTTACCTTTCGCCCTGCCACCAGATCCTAATGCTTGTAATTTCCCTGAATCGAGTTGCGCGAGCTGTTCCGGCATCCCCAGCGGTCCGATAGGGGGTGCGGATCTGAGGGTCTTTATAACATCGACAACATCCGAAACGGAACTGAACGATGGTAGAGGGAACTTGTATACGATAAATGTAGGACGCCTTTGAATGTAATTATTAGTTTAGTTTGCAATTGTAACGTGTTCGTGTAGTTAAATGCTTGTTTAATTGTTAGTTATAGATTTTTTTCGAGTCCGAATTACGGAATTAGAATTGAGAACCGACCGCCCTGGGCACAAGCTCAGAAGGTAAGTGGATCTCTCTTACGTAATGACGAAGATTTGGAAGTAGGGTTTATCATTCTACACAATTTTGTGGCGCCCAAAGTGGGGCCGATTGGTTCTTAATATGGATAAAATTAAAATTATCTCTAAGAACAGAGGCCTCTGTAACGAAAATAATGAATACGATAAAAGAAAATATAGAACTTAATAATGAAGATCCCGCAATTCAAGATTCTTTAGCTCTGCGAATCGACAAAGAAATTTGTGGTATAATTAAAGATGAAAGAGAGCTGGATAAAGAAATTGACACAACTGTGAACAACGTGACAAGCGTGTTTTTCAGATTGTCGAGGAAAGTAAAATTATGAAGGAAACAGTTTTGCAGAAAGTACGAGAACTAGCGAGAGGTCACCATAAAATACTTGATCCTACATTTGGCGAAGATGTCATTGACGTAGGCGTGTCTTATGATGGAACGTGGCGAAAACGAGGGCACAGTTACTTATATTGCATTGGATGTGTCGTTGACATTTTGACAGGCATTGTTATCGACTTTGAAGTCATACCAAAGTATTGTCAAGACTGCGTCAGAACAGCAGCTGACTTGGGGAAGAACTCTGCTGAATTTCTTATTTGGCATGAAGCTCACACAAGTTCAGGTACGTGTGAGAAAAATTATGATGGCTCATCTGGTTCTATGGAAATGTTTGCAGTCGAAATACCGTGGAAAAGATCAATTGCACGTTGTAAAATGCGATATACAGTCCTTCTGTCAGATGGAGACTCAAGGCATTCCTACATTTGTCAAAATCAAAAATTCATGATGACAAAACAGTTATAAAAGAAGAATATATTAATGAGGTGGCTAAAAGAATGGGTACTGCACTGCGTAATAAATTGAAAGAGTGGAGAACAAGAGGTGTATGCCTGCGGGGAAAGAAGAAAGGGAATTTGACTCAGGCAATGATAACTAAATTCACTAACTATTACACGAAAGCCACTAAAGATAACATACATGATGTAAATAAAATGAAAGCTGCAATATTTGCATCTTTATCACAGCATGTCAACGAATAAAAAACCTCAGCACCAAAACTGCCCTTCAGGTTCTCAGTCATGATGTTTTTATAGTCGAGCTTTAGCAGAGGGTTCAGAAATTCCTGACCATCATAAAATGAAGATAAAACTATCAGAGGATGTAGTCTCAAAGACCAGATGCTACCTAGTGGTGAAATTCTAAACAGATGTACTGCTGGGAAAACTCAGAATTCCAATGAAAGCGCACACAGTATTATATGGAAATACTGCCCAAAGGAAACATTTATTTCCAGGAAGCGTTTAGAACTTGCAGCAATAAGTGGAATAAGCCAGTTTAGTATGGGTGTTTAAGCAAGTTTAACTGTAAAAAAAAGCGAAGCAATAAAAAGTCGAAGTTTGTTGAAAAAAGATGAGCCGCGGCCAAAACAAATTGTGTATAGGAATAAAACCACTCATAAAAATGCTTATAAAAATCAAAAAATCTTAAAAAGGCAATTGCAAAATGAAGGAACATCATATGCTGCAGGATTATTTTGATAAATTGTACTATCAAATTCTTTACGATTAAAGGTATTTCAGACTTGTTTTATTTAAGTTGTTGAAAAACTCAGTAAAATTTAAATTTCTTTAAAATAAAATTTTAAAATTAATATAAATATTATGAATTTTTAAAGTAAATATATTGAAATTATGATTACATGTGATTCTAGTTTAAAATAAGTTTTTTTTGTTGTATTTGGTCATGTTAAATCTTAAAAACTGTTTTTCCCACTTTTATATTTTTCTTGTGATTGACTGTTTCGAAATGTTCCATGCGTGTTAATTTTCTTCTGATTTCTTCCAAATTTCTCCGGACTGTCAGTGGAAGTGTTTGTCACAAAACGTTGCATAATTCTTTGAAACCACAAACATTTGCTAAATTTATAGACCATGAAATGAAGTAAAAAGATGCGAAACCTTAAAAATTAAAAGGCATTTTTAATTATTATTTTATAGATTTGAGATAAATATTTAGCAACTTCAGAATAATCGTCTGCTATTGTTTTCCTTTGATTGGAATGTAAAGTAAAAGATTTATTTTGAAAATGGCTCCTAAATTTGATAGATGGCTCGAAGGTTACGTAACTGCACTTTCCGGGGAGAAATCATCGTATCAACATCGGTTATGGCATTTCAAAAATAGGTATTCATAATATATTAAATTTGAAAGGGAAAAATGTCTAACTGAAAGTAAAAATGAAAACATGACCACTTAAACTCTTCCTAAGACTGTTCGAACGTAGGTAAATATCAAGAAAGTGAAGTCTCTGATCCTAAAAGAAAATACGCCGACTCAAAGATCCATTGCATCGAAACTAGGAATGTCTTCTGGCACTGTAAGTAAAATCATTCATAAAGATTTGAAGTTAAAAAAGATGTTTAAACCTAAAGTTCATCTGCTTCTGCCAAAGCATATTGATGAAGGAAAAACGAATTGTAGAAAATTATATGACAAACACCTAGTTGCTGAAACACGGTAATTTGTGGTAACGGTCGATGGGGCATGGGTGTATTTAAGTGACTTTTGGAAAAAAAAATGAATTTTCTATTCTCAACTGACGGGAATGACCATACGAATTGTCAGTGTACAGAAAAGTTCTTAAAGGAGTTCATGATAGTAGCAGGATTTTGTTACAACGACAAATTTAAAATAAAAAAGTCTCAAGTAAAGCCAAAATTAATTCACTCTACTATCAGAATATTTTTGAACCCATTTTTGAAGAAATTCCGGCCTTATATGGAAAGGACATTGATAAGGTTAAGCTTCTTATGGACAAAGCCTCTAGTCACACGTCTAAATAAACTGCCGCTTATTTAGCAAAGAAAGAATCAGACACAGGAATAAAACGTATCCCATTAAATGTAATACCTGTAAAATTACCTGACTCTTCTCCGATGGACTTTTGAGATTTCGGTTTTTTAATACGAGCCTTATGAAAGCGGCATCCAAGTACACTGAACGGACTTAAGAAAACGACCCAAGAGGAGTGAGGTAAAACTGACATGACAATACCAAGCAAAAATTTACTTTCATGGAAAATTCGAGCTAGAGCTATCGTCAAGAACCATGGCTATCAGATAGAAGCAAATCACCGCATAAAATCTGGCTTTTATACATAAAACTTAACTACCAAAATCGTGTCCATAAAGTGCGAACGACCTTCTGTAAGTCGTCAGTGTAGTAAAAAAGATAAATTATTCTCATTTGGTATACAACAAATAGGTAAGTGTAAATTAGCATAAAAAGAAATCGCCCAACAATTATGGTGTTACAGAAACTAGCATATGTATACAATGAACAAATCGGATGTGAGTTTGGTATAGGAAAAGTACCGTTAATATGGTGTATGATCTCCCAGAGAAGCAATATAGAACATAAGGCGATGCGTGATGCTGTCAATTATGCGGTCTATGAGTTCGGTAGGAAGTGAAAGCCATTGCTCTTGCATAGCAGTTGAAAGCGTGGCTAGGGTCCTAGGAGGAGGATTGACAGCAGCTATACGTCGTCCTAAAGCGCCCCAAACATGCTCGATAGGATTCAGGCCCTGTGATCGAGCTGGCCACTCCATGCGCTGAATTGCTTCCCGCTCAAGATAAGTATCCACGATGCGAGTCCTGTGCGGTCTCGCGTTATACTCCTGTAGCACGAAAGCATCACCTATTGCCCCGGCATAAGGGCGCACATAAGCATCAAGGATGTCATCTCTATAGGTGTGAGCATTCACATTTTCACGGTGAAAGACATGGAGGTCACTGTTGAGAAAATTTTTTCTCACATACTGTGAAAGGCGAAAGTTTTTTCTCCTCTGTGGGTGCGGAGATGTTTTTCTAAAGGACCCTGTTGAGAAAATCTTTTCTCACATATAGTGCAGGCGAAAGGTTTCTCTCCTGTGTGGATGCGGAGATGTGTTCTTAAACTACTCTGTTGAGAAAATCTTTTCTTACATACCGTGCAGGCGAAAGGTTTCTCTCCTGTGTGGGTGCGGATATGTCTTTTTAAATCACCCTGTACAGCAAATTTCTTCTCACATACAGTGCAAGCGAAAGGTTTCTCTCCTGTGTGGGTGAAAATATGTGTTTTTAACTCATCCTGTCGACAAAATCTTTTCTCACATACAGCGCATGCGAAAGGTTTCTCTGCTGTGTGGGTGCGGAGATGTGTTTCGAAATTATACCGTCGAGAAAATCTTTTCTCACATACAGTGCAGGCGAAAGGTTTCTCTCCTGTGTGGATGCGAAAATGACTTCTTAAATGACCCCGTTGAGAAAATCTTTTTTCACATACCGTGCAGGTGAAAGGTTTATCTCCAGTGAAGGTGCGGATATCTTTTTTAAAATCACCATGAACAGCAAATTTCTTCTCTCCTGAGTGGGTGTGGAGATGTGTTCTAAGTTGACCCTGTTGAGAAAATCTTTTCTCACATACCGTGCATGCGAAAGGTTTCTCCCCTGTGTGGATGCGGAGATGTGTTCTAAGTTGACCCTGTTGAGAAAATCTTTTCTCACATACCGTGCAGGCGAAAGGTTTCTCTCCTGTGTGGGTGCGGAGATGTGTTTTTAGCTCATCCTGTCGAAAAAACCTTTTTTCACATACATTGCATGCGAAAGGTTTCTCTGCTGTGTGGGTGCGGAGATGTCTTACTAAATGACCCTGTTGAGAAAATCTTTTCTCACATACCGTGCATGCGAAAGGTTTCTCTGCTGTGTGGATGCGGAGATGTGTTCTAAGTCGACCCTGTTGAGAAAATCTTTTCTCACATACCGTGCAGGCGAAAGGTTTCCCTCCTGTGTGGGTGAAGAGATGAGTTTTTAGCTCATCCTGTCGAGAAAATCTTTTCTCACATACATTGCATGCGAAAGGTTTCTCTCCTGTGTGGGTGCGGAGATGCCTTATTAAATTACTCTGTACATCAAATCTTCTCTCGCATACAGTGCATGCGAAAAGGTTCTCTCCTGTGTGGGTACAGGAAGTATTATCAGCAATGTGGTAGGAATGATCAGTATTTAAGGAGGCCGACCGTGAAAATCTTCTGTCACATAAATTACATTCAAAAATTTCCTCGGTGCGAGAAAGAATCTGTGCACTGCAACTTTTTATATTTAGACTAATTCGACATCTCTTACATGGAGAGAATTCATCTTCCGCTTTAGTAGGGTTTGGTTTGTAGGAATGGCTTTCCTTGGAAGGCTCTTTTATACTGGAAATGCCCGACATTTCCTTTTCTAGCCTGTCGACGTTAATGTACACGATCATGAGAAAACTAACTGCTAGCAATACGTTGAACTTCGAAACTTGTGGACAGCTCAAACATTCTAGTATCGCATCGTCCAATCTGTACCGAGCACCTGTAAAGACAGGAGAAAGAAATTGAATCATATATATATATATATATATATACAGAATGCCCACTAAAGTCCCTTCCCACCCTCTTAACTTCGGAGCGGCTGCTGCTATATTCATAAAAGTGGTGTCTAGGTATAGTAAAGTAACCATGCGCTACTGAATGAAACCACATACCACGCCACCTGGTGGAAAACTGCGGAGTTAGCATTCCTATCTCGAAACTGGAACGAGATAGGGAAAAAAGTTATTTATAAAGTTGTAGAAAATCATCAATTTAGTACGAAAAGATACCTTGTGGACATTAATGAGAAGACTACAATGGTTAAAACGCGCATTTGTTTTTCCGTGATTCCCTACACTGTGACGTGACAAAAGGATCTGAGAAAGAAAAAACAACTAATTTTAACAATATACCTTTATTTGAGATGTTCAAACTTCTCATCGTCAGCTGCAATACAAATTTGGATTCTCGTTTGAATCTCACGTTGCACACTTTGGAGCATAGAGCATGATACGTTGCACAAGCGTCCGTAGTGCATAGTTTAAGGACCTGCAATGTTTGTGGAGGGGTCGCATACACCTGCTGTTTGAGGTATCCCCACAGGAAAAAGTCCAGTGGAGTCAGATCAGGCGAACGTGGAGGCCACTCTTCGAAACTGCCATACCCAATTATTTGTTCCCCGAATTCCTTGACGAGGTATTGCTTCACTGGTGATCTCAGCTTTGGAATACTCAGTCATGGCCACGAGCATCAACATACTACAGCTCCAAGAAGATGTCTCTTTTATAGCTGTCTCATGTGAACAGGCATGACGTTTCTTACGTATTTGAATACTGCAAAAATTTAGAACACCAAGCGCAAGTTGCATTGAGTTGATGCGACACTATTTTACACGATCTAAGTATTGTCTACTCTGTTTATAAAGACAATCAGTACGAGGATGAAAAGCTCGAGGTTTGAACCGCGGTCCTTTTGATTGGGGATCAAAATCGATATACCACTGTGCACATTAAGGTGTTGTGTTTTGCCCGAAAGATAATCATTTCTCCTTTCGTTCAAGTTTCGTGACGCCACAGTGTAGGAAATCACGAAAAAACAAATGCGCATTTCAACCGTTGTACTCTGCTCATTAATGTCCCCATAAGTATCTTTTCGTACTAAATCGATGATTTTCTACAATTTGTAAATCACTTTTTTCCCTATCTCGTACCGTTTTCGAGATACGAATGCTAACTCCGCAGTTTTCCACCAGGTGCGCGGTAGGTGGTTTCATTCAGTAGCGCATGGCTACTTTACTATACCTAGACACCACTTTTATGAATATAGCAGCAGCCGTTCTGAAGTTAAGAGAGTGGGAAGAGACTTTAGTGGGCATACTGTATATATATATACTAGCTGTACCCGTTCCAGCGTTGCTCGGGTAATGTAATTACCAATTTTTTAGCAGCCTTAACCGTTTGTTAATGGGCGTCGCTGTCATCCTTTTCCTCACCACGATACATTATTTTACCCATATAAATTTAATCCTTTCTGGCACATTTTGGCAAAATTTTTGACATAGGATTACTTAAAACTTTCCATAATAGTCAGAGAGACGAAAAACGTATTAAGATGTTTATTGTGCTGAAATTCTTTGAAATCTTCCTAGATTTTTTCCACAAACACACCACAAATTATGATATTAACTAAGTGTTGGCCAAAAAAATTACGTCATTACTAAATGCGATTTTTTAATCGATTATCACTGCAATAGTAATAGATTTCCTTTAACCACCCAATCCCTCATAGAAAAAAAACGCCCCAACACATCACGTGCTTGACGTCGAAAAAGACACGCCTATTTTTCCCCGCTTTACCTTCGTCCGGAAATGAAGAACGAAATCTCCAAAATGAGATTTCTCGCAAGTTTCCGAATCATAAAATAAATTATTAAAAAATAACTACAATTTGTAAATTAATTTTGGTTCTGGCTTTCGAAACTGTGATGTCTAGGGTCTCTGAGATAAAAATTTCATAAAAATGTAACATTTACGTATCGATTCGACAATTTGGAAAAAAGGGTCGCGGCCAAAATCGCGTTTTTTCCAGAAAAACGGGTGCGTACAGGCGATCGAAAAAAATCACAATTAATCGATAAAGTAAGACAGATAATTTTAATTGTGATTTCCGTATAGTGTCATCTTTCCCGTATAGGCTCGTCCGAAAAAAACAATTCTTGGACGGATACGTTAGGATTTACGGAGCTTTTACTCGTCCGGGAGCTCCAAATCGCGACTACATATTTCATTACGGAAAATCTAATTAAAAAATCGAAAAAAGGGCTTCGAGGTGCATAATGTGACCTCGGGGGACATCTTCGTGTTGAATCTCAAGACTGTCCGACCTGCCGTCTTTGCGCCGTGCCGCGAGCAGACAAAAACTCGGTCACACACACACAGACTTTGCCTTTTATATATAAAGATAAACATTTTGCACGCCAATGTTCCATAAATGAAAAATCATAATTCTGAGAAAAATACTATTCGTATTCCATAAAAATTATTAAGTCGAACGTTGGTTGGTTGGTTGTTTAGGGTTTAATGGTGCAAGCTCCAGAGAGGACATACTGCGTTAAACACGTGGTAAAACCCGAAGAACACTATATAAGTCCGCATTTTAAAACCACAATCCTGTGCAAACATGATAAAAACGTAATGCATAAGCAGAAAAGATATACAAAGTTGATGCAAACAATGATATAAAAAGGGTAATGATATATAAAAGGTGACAAAAACGATGATATAAAATAGTGATAAAAGGATTCAAAGGTATGAACGATGATATGAGGGCAGATCAAAAAGTTAGTTGCACTTCCAAGTTATGGCCATTTATAAAATAACCTATAGAAAAGCAACACGGCTATGACAGCATACAATGTAAGTTCACATTTCCACATAGTTCCCAAGAGAATCTAAACATTTCTCCGAACGGACTACCAACTTTTCGATTCCGGATGCATAGAAATCTCCTCCAGCGCTATGTAACCTTACGGAGACAGCTGCTTTCACCTCCTCACCATTTCGGAATCGTTGTCCTCCGAGATCCTTTTTGAGCTTACCAAAAACATGGAAATCACATGGCGCTAAGTCGGGACAGTATGGGGGTTGTTGCCATACCTCCCACTTGAATCGCTGCAGCAGTTCGCACGTTTGGCGGGCCTTGTGCGGCGAGTGGAATTTATGCCGAAAGGAACGACAATCAACTCGGCTTCGTATTGTTAAACGTTGAACCAGTTGCGTAAAGCAGTTAAAGAGAAACGCCGGGGGAAATTGAGCGACGGTGTGATTTTATTGCACGATAACGCAACACCTCACAAGGCACGCCAAACGCGCGAAATGCTGCAGAGATTCAAGTGGGAGGTATGGCAAACGCCTCCATACAGTTCCGACATAGCGCCATGTGATTTCCATATTTTCGGTAAGCGCAAAAAGGATCTCGGAGGACAATGATTCCGAAATGGTGAGGAGGTGAAAGCAGCTGTCTCCGTGTGGTTACATAGCGCTGGGGGAGATTTCTATGCATCCGGAATCGAAAAGTTGGTTGTCCGTTCGGAGAAATGTTTAGAGTCTCTTGGGAACTATGTGGAAAAGTGAACTTACATTGTATGCTGTCACAGCCGTGTTGATTTTGTATAGGTTATTTAATAAATGGCCATAACTTGGAAATGCAACTTACTTTTTGACCTGTCGTCGTATTTAAAAAGGTTTCGCTGGAGTTTTCTAGCGCAGAGGATAAATGCTCGCCAAACACTCGTCGAAAGTATAAAAAATGCACAGGAAATAAGACTCACAACTAGCAACAGTGATAAAAAGGGTGACAAGAAAAAAAGGATGGTAAAATCAGTAAAACGTGCACGGTGATAAAATCAGTCGAAAACAGCAGATGTTAAGGACAGTCCTATATAACAATATGTAAAATACAGTCATTAAAACAGGTAATGTAAACTGTCATATAATATAACCATTCGAAATAGTCATAGAAAATGATTAAATAACAGTGATAGAAAATAGTGAGTAAAAATAGCACGAGCAAATATATACAAAAGTGATAAAAGTAGAGTTCAGCTGATAAAAGCCACAAAATTAGAGAAAAAAAAGGGAGGAGTTATGCCTCCTCAAAAACAACATCATTGTCCGAGTCGTCGAACACAGTTTTAATTCCGCATTGTCCGTGAGCCTGCGGACATACTGATTACCCTTTAAAATATAATTAGGGTCTTTCGCACTTTCTAGGAATGGCCACTTTTTTTCTATTTCCGTTTGGAGGGATTGGAGAATTTGCATCTATGTGGTATGAACATGACTGCTTGCTTCCTACAAGATTTTTATGAGTGGTCGGTGGTGATGGGGATCTACTTTTTTTCCACGTGCCGGATGTGAAGCATTCAAATTTGGTGGAATTGAGGCTTTAATAGAAGTTTCAACAGTTTTTTCCTGGTTGTAGTTTCCACCTGAGTTGAGTTTGTCTTTTCGTTATCTGTTTTACCATTCTTTTGCGTCCTTAAAGGTCCAATAAATACGGGTTCGGTTTGTGTACCAGTTGTTCTTTTTCGCCTGGGGGCAGTTGCTACGGCGTAAGAGAGACTTGGAGTGCTGCTGTTCACAATATGCCGTGCTGCTATGTATGAAAATTTACGAGTGATTTTAAGGGTTTGAATTTCTTTTTCCGTATTAATGGTGTTTCCGTACATGCCTCACTTTTATGGCCAGGTCGAGAGCATCTGGCACAGGTGATATTTCCTCGGCAGGAGTCTTTTGCATGGCCGAACCTCTGGCACTTAAAACAGCGTAGAGGATTCGGCACATACGGTCTCACACGGCAATTCAAATACGCGGCCGTTACCACGGATGGCAAAGCTGGTGAATCGAAGGAAAGTATGAGGTGTTTTGTTGGGAGAATTTTACCTTCCCGTCTAATAGCTATCGTCGCACTGACGAAACGCCTTGGTCCTTTAAGTTCTCAAGTATTTCCTCCTCTAGGCATGTAAATAAGTCTGGTTCTGATATTACTCCTCCAGATGAGTTCAGTGTCCTGTGGGGTGTTATAGATAAATTGAAGGGTCGAACGAAAAAGACTAAGTCGAACGAAAGTATGCATTGATAATTTAGCATCGAGGTTACGTTAATAAAATAAGTAGTATCTAAGGGGAAATTGTAATTTCGGTTTTTTTCTAATTTTCGGCGAACGAAGTTCAAAAATTCATATAAAATTAAAAATTTATCAAATCTTTTTATAAATGTGAGAAATTAAAAATGATCATTTTTTTTTGGTAGAACAAAAGTTATGACAAAAACGATTAAATTTTGTTATTAGGCAAGAAATTTGCTTGTTCCAGAAATGGAACATTGGCGTGCAAAGGTTAGTTTTTTTTACATAATAAAGTTTTATTAATTACAGTGCATAGAATTAATCATCAAAAGTTTTCGAATTATCGAGAGGTTTTAGTAAGTGTCGACGAAAGATGTTTATGACATTGATCTACTTTCGATTCCCCTGTTCCCCTTTCACAAACACACGTTTTACGACGGATCTGAAGCGAATTACTCATAACTGCCCCTGAATAACGTGTTTGTTGATAGAAGTCGTTTATGACTCAACTGGAGAGGCACATATATTGGAAATTAACGTTATACGGAGTTCTTATTCTTTTCCTTTTCTCTGCGAATTTCTTCCGTTAGTAAGGATACGTCACACTGATTAGATTCAAAACCGTTTCGGACTGTAGAAGAGGCACTTGATTATTTTTTCACATTATCTAATGATTCTGAAAAAGAAGAGTGTATTGATATTTGTCAACTGTCTCTAGAAGAAAGTGGATATTTAACAGATGAGAAAGTTATAAAGGAGGATATTTGGGGCCTGTTCTGCCAGTAGATGCTTGTGGTCAAGTCGAAATAACTACAAAAATAGATGTTAATGGAATATCTAATTAAGACGGATTTGATCCTGAAGTACTTTCAACTTCAAAGGAAAGACCGAATTTGAATCGAAACCTAAAGTGAAAAGAGAAAAATATCCAACATTGCTGGGAAAAAATGAAAGTTTGAAAAAAATCCTAAAAACTGATAGCATTGAGAATATTTCTAAAATGTGTCCTAAGTTGGTTACCTTATCTCCAGTTGAAATATTTCACAAGTTCAGACCAATAGAATATCTATTGCATTTATGACATATCTTGGATCCTCTCGGATCTAGAGTTATGTGAGAGCGTCTATGCAGTGTTGAAAATACAGAAATGCATGAAATTTTTTTTGACAACTCTCATTACATAAGCTCCTTTACTGAGTTGTCTGCAAAAGGTTTCAAAGGAAACTGGCCCGAAACCGGAATTTTTGACAGGAAGATGTCCTCCCAGATCACCAAATAAAGCCTCAAAATGGAAAAGAGGAAATTTTTAGTACTCAAGTGACGGTCAATATTTCATTTGCCGCTGGAAAGACAGTACTGTTGCAACTATAGCATCCAATTACTCGACACATGAGCCAATCAGTAAAACCAAGCGATTTTGTCCAGCACAAAAAAAAAGAGAACTGATGTTTCTCAGCCACATCTAATAATAACGTATAGTGAGGGAATGGGAGGTGTGGAATTGCAAGACAGACTTCTTGGATCATATTGATAGTATGTTTAGAAGAAAAATTGGTATTGGAATCTATTTAACAATGCTCTAAACATGGCTGTCACTGCTGGATGAATTTTGCATTTACATTTGCACAAAGGTACAACAGCAGAGCAATCATATCTCAATTTTCGGAGAGAAGTAACTTCGTGTTTCCATCGCATGAAACCGAAAATCCACTCTCTTCCTGGACCTCGCGCACATTGCTCTGAATCATTCAATCAGATGCACATTATCTTGTGCCGGCTATTTTTATGCTTAACTTGTGTTATTTCTGAATAACGTTTAGAAATTTACTTACAACTACTAAAAAATTGAGCACAGAAACTGAGATTTGAATTTACATGTCGTTAATGATATTTTATAAAACAATGTGAAAAAACTAAGTGTTTCCCGCCAATGTTCCATTTCTGGAACATGTTATAAATCATATACAATTTTTAAACTTACTCATTGTTCTTATGTTTGAGTTTTAATGTGATTTTTATGAATAAATAGTTTGTGTTATCGTTCGAACTTAGTGCGGCGTGTAAAAGGTTAGTACTGTACGATCAATTTTTTTTCGTATTTTTCACGTGACATCGATAGCAATAGATAAAAGTTTGTGCTAAGAAATGATATATCTATAAACTAAGATGTTCTAAATTATGTTCCAGTCTAATTAAATTACTGATCATTTTAAATTTATTGTAATTAGGGCACCAGGTTCCTTAGCTATCGTCATTCATTTGCTCTGGGAGATCGTAATGACATACGGAGATTTGATATGTTTCGGGTTGTAGGACACTCCACAAAACTACTGCTATCGATCCGATCAATAATAGATAAGCAATATTAATACCTTTGCCCCTTATATTTAGTTTAGTTGTCTGGAAGACATAATAATTTCATCGTTAATTATTAAGTTTAATGCTCCGAGAAATTCCAGGGATTAATATCTGATGAAAAATCTTGGTTGCCAACAGATTAAAAAGTTTATAAATCTAATAAAATATGTAAAATTATTACAGGAAATAACAAAGAATATGTGGCTCTTGGGTTTTTTTAGGCTTATTTTTTTCAATTGTAGTTTGGTGGCTATAGATATTTTTCACCACACTTCCACATTTTAATCTGTGTGTTGTGCATATAATGCATTAGAATTTACAACAGTATAAATTCTTCAAATTTCTTTCCGTTCATTTACTGTATAATAGTGCTTTTCTGCGATTCTTCACATAATGTGAATCAAACATTTCAAAACAGTTATCTGTGGACCACTTGTAGTCTATGAGATACACCTCAGGAATACACGAATGATTCTCCAGACCATCACCTTTTAAATATTGTATCACGAGATCATAAACACGGAATAAAAATTCTAAACAAAATAAATCCACACAGTTTCGATGTGATACTCCTTAAGAATTACTTGTGAGAACAATTTTATATTTTCATCGAAATATTAATTCAGAACTCCTTAAAGAAGTTTTACCGTTGTCAGTTCTCCCGCAATTTATTTCTGAATTTTTTTTTTTTTGTACTCTCCAGGTGGTAAATAAAATATGCCGAATAAATGTGGGGAGTGACTTTAATCTCAACCTGTCACATACTGATTGGACACAGCTCGGAATTATAGTAAAGAAACAATTTCACAGCTGTCACAGGAGAAAAAAAAATTACGTACACACTTTAGTACAAAAATTATTACTGGTTACCTCTGAAGAGAAGATCCCCGAGAAACTGGTCACTCGGGGAGAGTTCTTTTTTGTTGAGGGGTGGAACGTTAAAGCGAAGGTCAACGAGAGAGAAAGAGATTGTCACCAAACATCCCCCACTTTTCGCCAATTATCGGCATTTGTCGGAAGGAAGAGTCGAACAGGTGTTTTTCTGCCGATTGGCAATGGTTTAGTCTAAGAAAAGGCAGTGTTTACAAGAAACAGATGGGGAGAAATATACATCTGCAGTTACAATTGAAAGGAAATTTTAAACACTATATTACCTATTGGAACTATTATACCTTTTGGAATATTAATTGCCGTGATGTGCTGTATAATCTGAACTGTTTAAATGCTGATTTCTGCAGTCTATTTTCCAAGGTATAAATTTGCAACCAAGCGAAACATCTTTCCCGTTTTTATTAACTTTTACACTGGCCAAAAATATGGCTAACAAAAACCAAGTTATGAGAAAATATTTCAAAGAGGGGGAAATTAAAGTTTGAAGAAAATTTTCCTTACTCAAATTGCGGAAAATTTTATAGTGTTGATAAAGTTAATTGTGGATTTTCATTAGAAGAGGTCATTAGGGTAGCACACTTTAAAGGGCAGGGCCGACCTTGCCAGTTGAACCTATTTGATGTGGAAAATTAAAAATATGTCTAAACCGAAATGGCTTTAACATATGAGCTGTTATTTTTGAAAGTGCGTCCATTTTTTCATGTATCGAGATATTTAAAGGTTTGTATTTGAATGAATTTAAAAGTATTGGCAAACGTTAATAAATTCGAGTGATGATTTTAACACTATACACCTTTTTAAATTTTACTATGAAATAATAATTATTAAAATTATTTAAAAAAGTAAATGATTTTTTTAGCTCCAGATGGACTTATACCACTTTCAAAAATAACATATTATAAAAAATAAAACAAGTGGAAATTCAAGTCCATATTTTCATATACATTAGCTTCACTGAAATGGATTTTTTAATGTGAACTCTAACTTAACAACATCACTATCAGACCAAATTGACATATTATCGTCTTTTTTATAGGTATGTGAACTCATTGTAACAATTGTATGAAATATTATTTATCTAAAACTTTGATTTTCTGCTTTAATAGCAATTATATTTAAATAATACTCACGCTGCAATCTATTAGTACAAGAAACACAAACCAAACAGTAGGACTTGCGAAAGAAAACCAAATAAAATCAGTGAAATTATTTCTGACCACTTAATCAGAACAATAATGTTATCTTGTTAACGATGTTATATTTAAGACACTAGCTAAGTAAAATATGCTGTCGCGGTGGGCTTCTGTTCTGACGCTAGCTGTTCGAACCTAGCCGTTCTCTGGCACGCCTTTTTCTTTTAAAAAATTTATTTTAATTATTAACTAACATAAAATTAATTTAAGGTATTATTTAGGTTATTATTAAGGTAAAAAAAGATTTACAATTTATTGGCTATCAACTGGAAATTTATTGGCATAATATTTTGTTCAACCCGGACGAAGTCGGGACGGGCCGCTAGTCAATACTTGCAATATGCAAGTTGCTTTTATTATAATTATTAGGAATGGACTTATTCTCCACTTAAATTTTTTTTTTTTTTGCGATAACATTTTATAGCCAAAATTCTTTTGTTTACTTTATGAAAAAATCGTACTCCATTGAAAGTCTGATTATAAATAGGAAGAGAAGGTGACCATATCTTACTAAAATTACCGTTAACTCATTTTTTTAAAGTGGACTTACACCACTTTCAAATATAACAGCTCATATGTAAAAATAACACCACACAAAGTGTGTAATTATTTATTTTTTTTAAACCAATGCGGACACACTTGTCGTGAAGACATTCGCTTATAATACACCGCAGCTATTGCTGGCCATTTTATTATGGGGGCGCCATATAGGTGGACTAGCATTACCCCCTATGAAGGGATGACACAAACGGGGGCATTTTCAGTGGCGCAACGCCGGGATTCGATCCGAGCACCCTCAGAATCGAAAGCTAGCATTTCTCAGAAACTGATAAAGCAATTTCTACAAAACTTGGTAAATACGTTCATTTTGAAGCAAGGAATAATGTATACTTCAAATTTAGTATTTTTAATTGCATTAATTATTTAAAATTAACATGTTTTCAATAAAAAATGCATTTTTCAAAGTTTTGTAATTTTAATTTAAATTTTAAAAAAATTAAGTTTTTAATTGCTTAAAAATGGAGTATACGTTAAATATACATTAGTTTTACATCATTATCAATATTTTTTGGGACTCTAGAACCAATAGTTTTGCTACAGTCTTGCGCGCAATGGATGCAAGCCAAAACATAATTTTAAAATTTTCATCAAAATTAAAAATTAATTAAAATAACAGTTGTAGAACATTGAAATATTTATTCTACATAGAACATATATTTAGCTTTCGGTGGTAAAAATTTCATGTATTTATGTTTTATAGGGAATGAGAAATAAAACCAAATGTGACATGATGCTAAATTGCGTCTTCAGTAAAAAAGTAAGACTCCTGAGACCCCTTAAATAGAAACAAAATTACCGAAAAAGATCGCTTCTCCTTTGGCGAAAGAAAAAAATAACAGTTTCAAAACCCAAATTCCCTGAAATCTGTATCGATAATAATAAATTTTTGTATGATCCAGTATTTATAAAAATAAACATGACTCTAAATTTTATTGAGGTTTTCTAAAACTCCCTTACATTACTTCGGGAAATAGTAAGTAATACGATGCAGGGTAAAAAGTCGCCAAAATACGTTGATTACATGAAAATGGAAATCAAAACATGCGATGGTTTTCTTAAAGCCTAAATAGTTTAAACCTTCATAATTTTCTTAATGCCTAAAGAGCGATAAATACTTTCCGCGGGAAATGGTACTGGGGTGTTGATTATCCCCGACCCCTTATTTTGAGAATCGACCTCCCCGACGCAGCAACCTTAAAACCGGTCTCAGGTCTCTTCTGAAGGGAGGTCTGCAGTACATTACATATCTGTCTAACTAAAATTTCGGCTGAAGTACGATGCTCGTACCAATGTGTGAAGCGTGGGAATAAAAATTTTATCGCGGTGACCTCAGACTTTAAGGTAACCGTACTTGATCGTTTCATGACGTGCGGGAGGGTGTTTGTTTATGAAAGGTATTTTTTCGTACCGAAATGTCTTTACCGCTTCGTAATAAATTATTAATGCATTGATAGATATTGCTTTACCGCATTATTTGTGCATTTCAAAGATCTTATCCCCATTAAATTTTTTTTTTTTTTCAGAATAAAAAAAAGTTCACTTTTTTTTATCCCTGGGTAATTTCTGCTAATTTAAAGTGTCAGATAATCAAAGAAATTTTTGAAAAAAATTGGTAATTTTTTTTATACATCTCTATCGGTATATAATATTTTGCTCATTTTTACATTTTATATTATCAATTTTTTTTTACATTTATTATTTTTTTATGGAGTGGTGTATGTGTTTAAATTTATGTAAGGATTTATAACAAAAGTTCAATTTTTCTAAAAAATTATGCTTTTGGATTTTGGCATTTCTATAAAACGTTGAAACAATTTTATATATCCTGGTTCCAGCACGTCTTCCTCATTTGTCAGGAATTTTTAAAACTTTCTCTTTCTTGAGGGATGGATATTCAATGGTTACGCAAGCTTTTATATTAAATTTTATTCTTATAAATGCCCATTTATGCATTTCCATGGATAAAAGTCTTCATTTTCTACCGTATTCACAGTGGATGTTGGGCCTAACAGCCCTTCACAAAGTCTGACTAAACAGTAATGCTAGCGATTTATGACATTCTTTGAGATTGGGTGATAAGAACCGTAAACATTTTTCCAATTCTGAATCGCATACATCCCCTAAGCCAGCTATGTAAGCACAACTGGGGACTTACTACTACGTAATAAATGTACAAGAAACAAATGATCTATTTCTATAAAAATGCACTATAAAAACGATCTATACCTTTAAAAATGTGCACTGGGACCAAAAATGTGAATTGACTTATATTATCTTTTAAATACTCTTCAAACTTCTTGTTGATAATAATAAAATAGTTTTACTATAAATCTAAAAAAGCTAAGAGATAAAATTAAAAACTAAGAATAATTAGAATTAGATTGATTATCTTGAATTACCTTTCTACTCGATAATAAAATAAATAAAATAATAGTGTGATTCAGAGAATATTGGAAAAACAATTTGTTCTTACAGTATAATGTAATCCCATAACAAACTTCATTTTTTGTATCAAGTCAAATGATTTCCTAATAGACTGGAAATATATAGGTCATAACTCTACAATACAGTTCCGCACTACATGAAATCAGATGAAGATTAAGCTATACCTATTATAACACTTTTTGGTTTGAGAAAATCACACCATCCTCCTCATAAACAATGAGATAAAAAAAGCAATAAATCATTTTTCATGATAGACTATGAAATATTTTATTCTTTAGTCATAAATGTCATATGCACTGAGAGAAACTGTAAAAGTGTAATACCATATTTAACAAAACAATGATTAAAGAAACATATATACATAGTATACAAAAAAGCAATACTACCACAAATTAAATTTTTTTTAGGGATAAGTAAATAAAAAAACATAATCTACAGTCATATAAAATTTACCTACATGATGAAATTTAAACTGTATAGTTCATATACAAACATGGTTATAGTCTTTTTATAAATTACTTCCCATCAAACTTTTTTTTTTTTTCCTGGGATATGAAAAATTAATTTTTCTGTATTTTGTACACATAAGCTCAGGTGAGGATAATAGCAAAACATTTATTGTCTTTATTTCCAGCAAATGTGACAAAAAGAAAAAGATATTGCATAACAAACAAGTAATTGTTACTTTCAAAATAAATTCTACGCCAAAATTCTTTTATATATATCTCATTGGAGTATCAAATATTTACACACTGGTATAAGGCAGTCAACAATAATAGAATGTTGAGCTTATACCAGAATGCAAAAAATCAGAAGACTCAAAAATATCTGGGGTATAGGGTTTGGATTAGGAGCATTTGGATCTTTTAAAACCCATTTCTTGAGGTAGAGAGTTACAATCTATAACATTTGTGATTGGATTACACAGTACAAGAGAGAGAGGATTTAAAGCAATTTTATTAAAATTTCATTAACTTTGTCTACAAACTTCAAGTTTTCTTTAAAAGATTTTCATAAAATTCAGAGCCACTTTCAGGTTTCTCAACAAAATAATCACTTAAAAATAGATCAGGAAATATAAAAGGGATAAAATGCGGTGAAAAACAATGCCACATGACATCATGAATATGCCAACATAAATTTGTATTAATTTAATTAAGTTGTGACCACCACTCCATATATACCTATGAATACAAAGAACACATTCTGCCCATTTTCAATTACAACGCTTAGGACATGTTAGATTTTCAAGAAGGAACTAGACATAATTTGGAATTATCTGATTTCCCAAGAAATTATTACTTTCCCACCCTTGGTTTTTAACATCTTGAAAGCCTCCTGTCAGTGGCAACTCTAGTTAGAGGCAAAATAGGCAGAACCTAGGGCCTTGCGTGGCTGAAACGAATGAAAGTACTTATTTACATGCATATTTTTGCTATGAGTGTAAATGACATCTGAGAATGAAAGAAAAAGCTTTTAAATGCTAATGAATTAAATTTTAATATGAATTCCTTATTTTAGTAGTAGCATGGTATGATATATTAGCAAAAATTAACTTCATAAGTAAGCTATGTCCGAGGGAAGATATGGATTATATCTTTTTTTTTTTCAGAAAAAAAAAATTTCAAGTGGGAGTGCTGGGTGATTTTTGCTAATTTAAAGTGTCAGATAATCTAAGAAATTTTGAAAAAAATTGGTATTTTTTATATATATTAACATATTTCAAAAATATCGGTATATGATATTTTGCTGATATTTTACATTTTATATTATCAACTTTTCTTAAATTTATTATTTTTTTCAGGGGTGGTGTATGTGTTTAAATTTATGTAAGGATTTTTAACTAAAATTCAATTCTTCTAAAAAATTATGCTTTTGGATTTTGGCATTTCTATAAAACGTAGCAAACAATTTTATATATCCTGGTTCTGGCACGTTTTCCTCATTTGTCATGAATTTTTAAAACTTTCACTTTCTTGAGAGATGGATATTCAAGAAAGTGAAAATTTTAAGATGGAAGAAGCTCTAAAATAGCTATAAATAATTTACATTTATAGCTTTTTTAGAGCTGCTTTCCGCTATAAAACACTTTGTACAGTTTATCACTTGGATAGCAGAGTGCAGAAACAGTGGGATGGTTCCAGCAATGATCACTGCAAATGAAATTGTTGAAGTACTTAATGTTTTAAAAGAATTTAAGGAAATTCAGACGAGGAAGAAATAAAACATTTTTTTAGTACAAAATACCAGATGAGAGGAGTGAAAATTGAAAAGACATGATCAATACAGAGTATTTTTTGATGATTATTGACATTTCACAGGGCTGTACTTCAAGGTTTTGAGCTGAACAAATATGAACAAAATTTTAGGTTTATTCATGACATAAATCAGTTAAAGGAAAAACCTGAAGAAATTCTCCATAGTTGCCAGCAACTTCAGAAAGTTTCTACTGCGTGAAGTCAGGCAAAATTGTACTCTGTTATACTAGCAGAACAACATTACCAAGAACTGAAGATGTTTAGAAGAACTATATCTACAGACTTAAAAGTTTGTGCCATTCTAAAGTACAATATTGAGAACAGTAATGACCATGTTTATCGAAAAATCTATGTGGTTATAATTATTTTGAGTATTCCAGTATATGTGCCTAGTGATGATTCGGTGAGATAACATGCAAAGTGAAAGATACAAAATACCCTCAATTTTTCTGATGAAAAGATTTACATTTCTAAATCAAGACAACAGATTTTCACAACTAGTCAAGTGTATTATTTATAAAATTTTAAGAAGTCTGTGAAACCAAACTCACAACAGTCCACCACAGAATAAAAATTATATCAGTAATCACAAGACAGCCTTAGGAATACTATGCATAAAGGGATAGAAAACATGCAAAGAATTAATTATCAAAGGCAGGGCTGCATTGATCCAATTGGACTTGAATTAGATGTAACTGGACCCGAGCAAGCACAGAGCCAAACACCTGCTGGATGCTCCGGATAGATTTGGATAAGATATATTTAAAATATGCTTGAAACGAAGTACTGTGATCTTTTAGAAACCTTCTAGAATGCCTGATAATAGATACCCACTCAGGTTTTGAACAAGTCTTAGTTGCAGCCACGGAGCTTGCGACTAATTTAGTAGTCAGTCCTGAATTTCAGGGAACACATTTAAAAAAATGAAAAAGGATATTCAATTATGAGTATGTGGATGAACCAATACATAACTGGAAAGAAATGTTTGAGGCACATAGTTTTTAACAAATACCATAGAAAGCAAGACAGGCTAGGGAAGTTTATTACAGACAATTCTACAGAACAAACATCGAAAAAATGCATCGGACCTACAAATTGTTTTGATAGAAGGAAAAATAATTCAGAATAATGACCAAATGATGTCTATAAAAGATGTACACATAGAAGAAATGGAAGTATTAAACCCTACTGTTTAGGGAACCCTATAAAAATTCTACAATTGCTACAAATCACAGCCACTGGCTTTTGAAATGTATATATATATCTTTAAGGATATTTTTAACCATTCATATAACTATAGAATTGGGAAAACTAAGCTTTTCTATATAAATATCAATTAAAACATACCTGAGGTCAACAATATCGCAGGAGAGACTCAACAGCCTTGCAATACTGTCTATAGAGCATGTAGAAACTAGGAAATAAAAATTAAGTAAATTTGTAAATGATCTTGCAAATAAAAAATATGTAGTCTAGCTATTTCTTAGTTTCCTTTTCTTATAAATGTACATAACAAAGGAAATATGATCACCTTCCTAATTATTCTCTTTCATACTTCACATGAAATGTTTTTTCTTTTATAGTATATTAGAATTTTAGAAGACCCCGCCAAAATTTCTGCAATTGGGCGCCACAAGGACTAAGGTTGGCCCTGATCAGAAGCATGAACGGCAAAAACTCGGATGTCAAATTTTCCAGTCTCAACAAAGTAATTTATTGTTATACTCTGTTACCTTAATATATTGAGTTAACATAGAAATTTCCAAATTTTTAAATATTAAAATATAGAAGACACATAAAATCTTCCAAAAAAAATTTTTTTTTAAAGATTTCTATAATGTTTAAAACAAAGTTATATGTAACTAACTGTCAACGAAACAGATATTGAGCAATAAACTTCAACATGAAACGCTAAGCTATCAAAATGACTGCAAAAGAAAGAAAAATCTTCTGTTAAATCATCGACTTTTATTGAGATATTATTTTCAAACTGTTTTCATAAAAGAACTTATACAGAATGTTTAAGAAAATTTCCCTCTTGCAAAATGAAAACTTACCAGCCTATATTTTCATATTTGGGGCCAAGTTACCTTTTACATAAATGGTAAATCATTTATATAAATTTTTAATATAAAATCCTCTAATGCCTTTTCAAATTTTTTCCATCTTGATATATAATTCATTTCATACATATTCCATCACAGCACAGTTATACAACACATTTCTGGAGCAGTGAAAAAAATAAAGAACAACAGAATCTTCAAAACTATATATTGGACACTTTTACTACAGTTACTATCTATTCCTTAAATACTTTTTATCAATAGGAGGGAATACGATACATAAATCCTAATACAACATACATCAGTTTGGCTAACACTGATCTTAAGGACCAAAAATATATATATTAAAATATTACCCTAGACATGAACTGCAAGAACACAGTTATAAATTTTACCAGTACAAAATAATCTATTGAGTATAAAGAATATGCACATAAGAGAGCAGACAGTTAAAATCTAGCTCTAAGCTGACCCAAGTATAATTATTACAATACAAAAATTGAAAAACCATATCAAAATCCATATCGGCTGTCATAAATATCAGTTTAAACAGATTTTATAAATCTTGAAATGTTTCTTCTGAAGAAATCTTTAGAATGTATGATGTAGAGAGAATTAAAAATTTTTATACAAAACATAATTTCCTACAGTTATAAAATGTTAAATTATGTATTTCTGTCTTAATAAGAATTTCAATTTTAAATATCAAATATTATTTTTAAATCATTTGCTTTGAAATACATTGATTTAAAACTTTAAACAAGCATATTATAATGAATGATGTACCTAAAATTATGAATATTTAGGAGTATTACATTTAATGCTGTTGCTGTTAACTTTGTTGCAATGAAAGATGGGCATGAATGTTATTTATTAAATCTTGTCATCAAAAATGTTAATACTGAAGGAGTACAAAAACAAATAACATAATATAAAAAATAGTTTCAAATACCATCATAAATAAAAAGTTCTAATTTAGGACAAATTCATAATTAATGTGGAAAATTTGATTATTTAAATAGATTTATCTATAAGTTTTGCATGAAATTAACAGTGCATATCAATTTCATTGTAATTTTTAAATATTTAAAGTACATAAATGATGGTTTGTTGACTTCGATAAGACTGGATGTTTTAACAATTTTAATATATTTTAAGCATGGAATGAAATTAAGAAACCCCCAAACACATGAATAGTGGGGAAATGCTGAATGTTTTTATAGCCTCGAATTCGGTGATTACATAAGTGGTTCCTTTATTTATGTTCTGCTACAATTGGGTTGTAATCTATAATAAATGTTTTATTATTCAGTTTAATGGTTTAGTACTCTGAAATTCAGCTTAGCTTCATGCTTACATCACCAAATGTCAGTGATTATATCTGAGAAATGTAACTTAGTTTTTTTTTTTCAGTTTTAACAAATCGAATCTGAATGACGGTCATTTAGATGTTTTTAGCCAATGACATTTTAAATTACCTTCAGATAACAAATTATAAGTTCAGTGAATGAAAAATCTTCTGAATTCGTTTTAAAACATTTTTATTTTTTTCTTTTCAAGGAATACAATCAGGAAGATCAGAGCTTTCCCTTGGTTATTCATATCAGGATTATAACTTTTATAAATTGATTTTTATACTTTGGAAATATTTTAAATTTTAATTTTTGTTCTAAAAATTAGCCTGTGATACTAGTGTCATAATTTTTTTGGTACTTTCGCATTAAACGGAGGCCATTTATTTATTTATATTTCAATTGTAAATACAAACACAGCACATTCAAAACGTAAACACAGCATTATTCTCACTAAAAAATGAATCATTGACAAGATCTATTTTACCATCATGTTTTGTTTTGCTATTATTGCAGTGTGTATAAAGTTTTTCAGTGTGATGTTTGAAATTTAGCCTACCAGTGTGACATTTATACACATTTGACACATTGTTTTCTCATAGCAGACTGCCATTTGTGACAATCGTTCACTGCTTATACTGCTGGTGCGAGGAACTAACCTCAGTATCTTGGTGCGAGAAACAATTAAAAATGGCGCCAAACATAACAGTCGACTGGAATAATTATATGAGGGAAGTCTGCTTTTTTTTTTTCCCGTCAAACAGAAAAATGAAGGTAAGATTGGTGGAGAGGGGCGTATTGTTGAGATTGACGAGAGTTTCTTTACAAAACGTAAAAACAACACTGGCCGGGTACTACCTCAACAATGGGTGTTCGGTGGTTTGTGCCAGGGAACTGGAGGACGTTTCCTAGTCAGAGTTCCGAACAGGAGTGCTAAAACATTGTTGGAGCAGATAAAACTGCACGTCGAACCCGGCTCAACAATTATATCTGATTGTTGGAAGGGATACAATACAGAGGAACTTGAAAACACGGGATATGCTCACTTGAAAGTTAATCAAAAGTACAATTTCGTGGACCTGGAAACAGGGGCAAGTACCCAGGAAGTTGAGAGGATGTGGGGGTAAGCCAAGTGGTGAAACAAAAAACATTGAGGAACAGCACGTCACCATTTGGAAACATATCTGGCGGAATACATATGGCGATTGGCAGCCAGCAACAATGCTTTCGTCGTGCTCCTGAGCAACATCACCCAGTTTCTAGCGACTGGAAATTAATTGCAAATTTTTATAACTTTCTGTACTTGAGTAACTTTTTGTACTTTCTGTAATAAAGTTTGCTGTTTGTGTTCATAATGGAATTTTACATTTTTCCCCAATTTTCCAATACTTAAATGGGTGGCCTCCGTTTAATGCGAAAGTACCATTTTTTTTCATTCTTCTATATATGCTGAAATTATCTTCCTACAAACTTTTAAATTTTATGTACCATATTTATTTTTTTACAATGTTTGTATTTTTATGTGTGTATCTTGAAGCAATTACATGTTTATTTTATACCTTTTAAGAATTTTTATGAAAATAAAATTCATGTATTTTCAATTTCTTGTTTCCATACTATCCTATGACATATTTTTTAAAAATTTAAATTTTCACCTACTTTTAGAAACCGATTGATACATTTTGAAAATACTTTTTGCTATTTTAATTATTTACTCCAGATAAATGTTGTATTCAATATTTTTTCATTAAAATATTTTAATGCTGTTTATTAGCTACTTATTGTTGAATTTTCATAAAAAGTGACGATTGTCAGGCTAAAAGATTTAAAACAGTAAGAAATAGTATTTTCATGAATGAGAACTCCCCTTGAAAAACTGTGACAACTTCCCGCCGAACGGCACAGAATATGGATGTATCCTGTATATATTATCTTTTACCGCAATCATTAACAGTTTAAAAACTTTTTTATAACTCATAACCAGGAAAATTGCTAAACACGGTATGTCTGACTTGTAGGATGATATATTTATACATTTTGGATAAAATTATAAATAAAATTATCAGGGCAACTTTTAGCAGTCTCTTGAAATCGATGAGCGTATATTTTAATAGCACGCCAACATCTACCGGAAAGTAATATTCTACTAATTTGCTGAAAATAACATACTATAGCTGAACATGCAGTACCTAACGATTTAATAGCCATATGTATCGTATTAACATTTAGCTTCACTCAAAAAAAAAAAAAAAAAAAAAAGCGTAAAATGTAGAAATTATATATATCATTTTCAACATCTTCACAAAACAGTTCTGTCATACAATAAAGAAATAACGTAAAAATTAAACTTACTGGAATACTGTTTATTTTTCTCGCACCTGGATCAACGTTATTTCAGTACGTGATCCATTCTAAAATGTGGGAAATTTTGTCGCCAACGGTTTTTCTCTTTTAATTAATTAGATTACAGAGAATCGAACACAATAAGCAAAGTCATGAAGCTATAATATCTGCAGCAAATGAATGCAAAAAGCAACATACTACGCGCTTGAGAGATACTGTTGCCATTGAACCAACAAATAATGAAAGTTAGCTACTGGTGATTTAGCACTGTTATCTGCTACCAACTCATAAGGTTCGCAGAGTATACCATTTTTCGGTTCACGATGTTTATCTCTTCTTTCCTGTTATCTTTTCGGGGGCGGGAGAGGAAGGGGGAGGTTACTTGGCTAGCCCAATTTCTCTCCCATTTGATTAGAATTTGTCCATTGATTGAACTAGAAGCACTGTTGATAAAGTAGTTTTACGTTTGCCGTTTTCAATAAAATAAGAGGCCGAGAATTTTCGCTCTGAATTTTCGAAACGTTTGAGAGGAGGTAAAGACTGTTCAATTTGTATTGTAAAAAACAGAATGCGTAAATTCTTTTTCACAAAATTCATTGATAGTTTGAGTTACTCTCTTTATATTTTTTTCAATTGGTGATATGTGCTTCATTTATACATTGGTGATATGTGCTTATGTGACTAAAAATAATAAATATAGGTATTTACTGAACTCTTGGAGATTCTTGGTGAGTTGGCTGATTTTCGCCAAGTGCGAATGCTTTTGTACATTTCAGATATATCTCTGGTTTGGCGATAAATATCCCACCAATATCTTTAATTACTACCAGAAGCATGCATGTGCATATTTTTATTTCCCAGTAACTAAACAACAAAGAAAAAGGTTTGGTGATTTATGTCAGCAACACTCTTTCTCGTTTTTGTGTTTTGCGTAGCACTTAATATAAATACCTGCTTGTTATAGCATTTCTATTTTAATATTTAATTATGTATAAACACTTTGCAGTCCTATTTTCAGTGTGGCAAACAATTTCGTAAACAATAATGGAACTGTAATTAAAAACAGGAAATCATTTACGTAAAATTTATAATTTTTTAAATATCATGTAACATTTTTGTGCGATGATATTCTTCAAAAGTATTTGATAGTCTCCGTCCCTTAATAAGATGAAGACTTTAGCAGAGTTTCCGTGTAAAAGTAAGGACACAGGTTTAAAAGCAAAAAGTTTAATTTATTAACATACTAAATTAACTAATCTCATATACGTAAGTAAAGCAGAAAAGCACTTTCCTACTGTAATCATCTATAATTGTCAGGGAATACCTGAATCCTTCTCTCGTTTGTGTAGGGAGGGGACCACAGACATCCATGTGAAGTAATTGAAGTGGTTTGTCAGATCTCACTTTATTAATAGGATTGTAAGATACTCTGCGTGATTTTGCTAATTTACAGGACTCGCAGTTTAATTCTGCATTTTTTATATTTGGTAGACCTTTGACAGAATTATGTTTACTTGTGTTAAGAATGTATTTACTATTAACGTGACAAAACCTACGGTGCCATAATTCTAAATCATTTGTGTTAAACGTTACCAAACTTTCAACTTCTGGTGAAATTGTTTTTTTAGGAAATTTGGGGTAAACGTAATATAGCCCTTCTTTTCTACGTGAAAAGAAACTTTTTCTTCCGTCTTTTGCGTGTATTATAATTTTGCCCGCTTTCCCGATAAATGATCCTCCCTGTTTTTCTATGAGTGAACAGGATAACAAATTTCGCCTCAGCCGTGGGAAATACATGACATTGTTCAAAATGACCTTTTCATTACCAAAATGGGTAAACTGCATTTCCACTGTTCCTATCCCTTCTACTCGACATAAAATATTATCAACAGCAACCGCCATTGAGGTTTCAGATACCGCCTCAAATGATGTAAACAAATTCTTGTTACAGCAAAAATGGGCACTCGCGGCAGAATCAAAAACCCATGCTCTTTTTAATTCCTCATTTTCATTGTAGCATGTTTCTATAATATAACTAGATGTTTGGTCTCCTTGCTTCTTCCCCTTTTTATCTCCCTTATTTTTAAGCATTCTATTTTTACAATTAGCCATAAAATGACCGGTTTTCCCACATAAAAAACATTTTCTTTTTTGATATTTGCTAAATACATCCTTATCCTTAATATTTTTAGTTTTTGATGTAGAGCTATGCAGTGCTATTAGTTCGTTGTCCATAATACTTTGTTTAAGCCTAGCTTCTACAGTTATTAGTTCTTGAAGAACCTTTTCTGGCTTAAATTCTTCGTCGGACCACCTGTATATAGCTTGCACTATACCAGAAAAATTAGGGGGTAGAAACCTTATCAACTGGAAGGAGTAAAACCAGTCAGAAATTGGTTTACTTGTATCTTTGAGTTGATCCGTTATACCTCTTAATCGAGCAGCGAATAGTCCTATGGATTCTTCCTCCGAAGGTCGACAGCTAAAAAAGTTATCCATTAATCCAATCGTTCGAGCTCGTGAGTCCGGCCGAAAGTGATTAAGAAGAATTTCCCAAGCCAGCTTGCCATCATCAGTTCCAGATATAAGTGGTCGAAAACGCTTTTCGACACTCTAGTATATCGTAGTGTACGCTTTCGCCTTTCTAGTAACGTAATCTCGTCTCTCCTTCTGGTCGGCGTCTTTAGCTGGTTCAACCTCTGTGCCGGAAATTATATTCCATGCGTAACGGTCCATCAGTAGTACTTTCGCATCTTCACACCATGACGAATAGTTGACACCGGTAAGCTGATCAATGCTTGATTCTAATGACTGGCCCGCCATCACTGCATTCACTAGTGCCTCTTCGAGTGAAAAACGTACTGATAAAAGTATATTAATAATAAACTTGCCTGACACTTGTGTCCATGACTCTTTGCTAAAGGCCCATAACCTTGATAGTCTCCGCCCCTTAATAAGACAAAGACTTTAGCAGAGTTTCAGTGTAAAAGTAAGGACACAGGTTTAAAAGCAAAAAGTTAAATTTATTAACATACTAAATTAACTAATCACATATACAACTCGAATACTATCGAGTTGCAAGAATAACTAAGCAGCCTAGACCAGACTCACACTCGACTGCATGTTGCATTCCTTAAATACAAGTTAGAGTCAGGGTTGCCACTGATAGAAAGGAAAGTAACATAAAAGAAAAAAACATTCATATGTCATACAAAACTATGACGTCATAAGATAAGATGTGAGATAAGAATGAAAGCTTAACAGTATTTGAACGCAAAAGATGCTAAACAATCAAATTTTAAAAAATAATTTATTACAATTACATAATAATCACATTTCATTACATTAAATAATTACATTATTATGCTACTCAATCTAGATATGTGGCCATGTTTAACTGGAGAGTTTGATTTTTCGGCGAAATGTTCTTTAAGACATTTTTTTGCTCTCCCTGAAGTCAAATAAAAATATTTAAATGTCTGCCCTTTATTAAATGTGGATTGAAGGCCCAACGTAGCTTAGTGGTAGCGCGTCAGCTATCGGTACTGAAGGAGCACGGATCGAATCCCGAGCGCCCTTAAATACCTTCGTGTCTAAGCCGGATATTGGAACGTTACGTTCGTAGACCGGAAAGTCATTCTATGAGGTCAAAGAGGGTGGGAGAAGGCACGATCCCCCAGATATCACCCCTGTGGATGCTCGGTCAAAATTTAGGTGGCACATGGCTAAATTGGCCTGGATTTAATACTATATTACGACAAACTATATTCAACAATCACGTTATAAGAGTATAAATAAATATGTTTCTATAAAAAACAATAACCTTTTTTATGTTTACTGACCATTCATCTTTTTTCACTACTGGGACAATTAAAGTAATATTTTATGTCCAAATAATGAGATCACAAATATCTCTATTAAGTATATGCAAGCTACCTTGAATATGAAGATAGTACGTCTTACCTTGGGGAGTTTTCAAATTAAAGGAGATATCACCAACAGACAATTCATAAACTGAAATATTGTCAGATGAATGAACAGTGGCTTTTACATTCTGCTAATGCAGTGTGGTCCAACCTTTAGTTTTCCGAGGTCCAATCAAACTTTAGTATAGGAATGTGAGGGCCAGAGACATTCGTGAAAGAAAGCGAATTACATATTGTATTCAAAAACTTTTATTAAAATTTGTATTAAAAGAAGTTTAAAAACTAGTTTAATATACCACTTCATATTACAGTCGAGAAATCAATGCGATGATTGGCACTGCTTTCCTGATACAAGTTTATCAATGTCCACTGTAAGTTCAGTAAGAGAAAGGTTCTGTTCACACAGGAGTCCGTTGAGTAGCGTTAAAGTATTGAAATGTATTTAACCAATGACAAACCTCCAAACGATTAGCAAAGAAATTTTTAACGCTTATGATTGGTTTATTTTCGACACAACGTCATCTTTCCCTTAACGCAACGCAACGGACTCCTATGTGAACAGGCCCTAAGTCTCAGGCTCGATTCCAGTGAAGCACTTTCAATTCGATTCCTCGTTTTTAATTTAATTTGTTCATTAAAATTAATTTGTTCATTAAAAGGTAGAGAAACATAAAAGTAAAAAAACACAGAAAATATTTTAATTAATTTTAGTTTTTTTTTCAAATTCTATATTTATTTTTTTAATAATTTTTACTTTTTATTTATTTATTTGCTTTTAATGAATATTTTATCTATATTTTATTTGCTTCGATTCAATAAAAAGATGTCCACACATAGAAAAGAAGAAAGAAAAAGTGTCTTTATGAGCAGGTGTCTTTGACAAAGTGTCTTTAAGAAGCAGGTGTCCTAATGAGTGAAAAACCGACAGAAAAACGCGAGAGAGAAGGGAGGAATGGTCCGGCGGATTTGACGATTAGGACCTAATCGTCTAATGCAGTGTGGTCCAATCTTTAGTCACCCGAGGGCCAATCAAACTTTAGTATAGGAATGTGAGCGCCAGAGACATTCCAGAAAGAAAGCGAATTACAAATTGTATTCAAAAACTTTTATTAAAATTTGTATTAAAAGAAGTTTAATAAAGTAGTTTAATATAACACATCATTTTACTGTCGATAAATCAATGCGATGTTTGGCACTGCTTTCCTGATAAAAGTTTATCGATTTCCACTGTAAGTTCAGTAAGACAAAGTCTCAGGCTCGATTCCAGTGAAGCACTTTCAATTCGATTTCTCGTTTTTTAATTTAATTTGTTCGAGTGCAAAAAAAGAACTTTCGTACTCGTATGTACTGCCAAACAGCAATAACATTTGCAGAGGGAATTTAAGCAGTTTAGGAAAACGTTCTTTAGAAATCAGTTTAAAGAATTTTTCAGGAAATCACACTTTTTTGTCTGGTAGAATGGGTCTGCCTGAAGATCACTAATTCCCATTTGAAGGTCGCAGGGCACCTCACTCACTTCAATATCCATGGGGTTGTTGAACAGTGCAAGTTTTGGTTTTAGGGAGTTAAAATCCTGGAATCTGTCCTTGAACTCTTTCTTGGTATCTATTATTATTTCATGAAACATGCTAAATATTGTGTCACCTTTTTTTCTTCTTTCAACTGCTGACAAGATAGGAAGTGTGCCGTATTATTTGCCTTCAGTGCAATTTGCATTACATCAATATTTTTTGCGGAAGCCCTCAATATGTCCATAAAGCTGGGAGATATTTTCTTTTCTACCTTGTAATTTCGGGTTTAATTCATTTAGATGCGATGTTAAATCTGTCAGAAAAGTAAGATTATTTACAAATTGGATTTCTTCCAGTTTTTCTTGATACTCATGCCCAACGTTTTCATTTCTGAGAAAAGCAAGAATTTCATTCCTCAACCCAAAAAACTGTTGCAGGAATTTCCAGCACTTAGCCAGCGCCCTTCACAGTACAATGAAATGTCACCATACTCAGCTTCCAAATTATACAGGAATGCAATAAATGCTCTGTGTCTATGTTTTTTTCATACCGACTAAAAATAAAACTCACTTCTACCCTCTTGCCCAAGCGATGATGGTCTTCGCAGATACCTTTCATTATGCTTTACTTTGTGTCGTGTGCAGATATTTTTACAAAATTATTGTCCTTGATTTTCTTTCAGAGAAAGAGTTGATCGCTTCATCATAATTTATTGTATTAGCCTCTTGACTTTCTATACACAGTATTGCGAGATTTTTCAATCTGTCTTGAGTCATTGTTGATCTGATACAGTTTTGATTATCTTCAGTTTGCAAAAACTCCTCTCCCAGCTTGCTGATGTAGTTGGGAGAGTTAAATAAACTCTCAAGGCTATGCACACATTTGGGAAAGCATCAGTCAAATCTCTTTCTTGGATAAAGTTTAGAAGATCAAGATGATTTATTTCTTCAAAATGAACTGTTGAATTCTGTAACCGGTCACGAAGAACTAGGATTTCAGTAGAGAACTCATCTTCTCTTATATCTTCAAGATATTCACTAGCTAAGTTTGCAGCACGAGTTTTCAACTGCTTGTCATTGAAGCTTTTCAAATTTTTACAATTTAGAGAAAGAAATATTGTTGAGTGCACTTATACTCTGCATTCTATCTTTCAACTGAATCAGTATCACATCGATTACTTCCTTCATACTACGGTAAAAACTTTCTTCTACAGAGAAACTTCTTCCTTCATCTTGCGCCATCTCTCCAGGCATTATTTTCCTTTTTGGAATTCTGCAACTTTCCATAGTTGGCCTCATTTCAATTTTTTGCGCTATTTCTTTAGCAGTCTTTATCCATCCGTTTATTTCATTTCTCTGTCTTTCCATGGTTTTGGTTAGACCTTCCAATATTTGTATTGTTTTTGAGAACATTATGTTATGTTTATGCATTTCCTTATTAACTTTGTTAATTTCTTAAGATATTTTTCCGAACAACCAAATACGAAAAAAGTCGGAAATCTTACAAAGTACGAATGAGACTGGAGGCATCAGATTTTGTCTCTGGTGTATAGTGTTCTTCGTTCAACTCAGTGAGAGCGCTGATTACAGTGAAGACTTGAAAGTCTTTTACAAGAGCATGTACTGCTTCGGACCATCGAGTATCACTGGTTCCTTTTAAATTCGTTTTTGTGTGTTTCTTTCATGACTTCCCACCGTTGTGTTGATGAATCAAAATAGGTGTATAATCTCTGGATTATTTCAAATACGTCCGTTGTTTCAGGAGATGTTGATGCTGTATGTAGTCCCACCAGATTCAAGAAGTGGGCTGTGCACGGGACAAAAGTTGCTAATGGGTTGATATCCAAGAGCCTAGCTAGAACTCCTATATAAACACTATACATGTTCGATCCATTATCATACGTTTGGGTTCAAAAATTTCCTATTTCTAACCCATGTTCCTCCAACTTATGAAACATTGTATCTGCCAAGTACTCCCCGGATTTTCAAATAAATGCTATAAAGACAATGAAGCTTTCTCCGATATCAAATTGTCCATTTTCATACTTTGTAACACATCGGATTTGTTGGCTCATTTGTTCTGTGAGTGATTTATAAGGTGTGCAATCAAACAATTCTGCGTAGTACTTTGCGTGATATATGTCATACAGTATCTTGCGTGATATATGTCATACAGAACCCGTTAAAAAATCGGATGATCTAAAACCTTTAAGAAATTTGTATGATGATTCAGAAATCCAAATCAGAAGTTTAGAAAGTCTTACGGTTACCACAGACTCATATGGCTGTTTATTCCATCCCCTTCTACTTAAACCTTACAATACCAAATGGTTTAGTTCTAGAATTTAAGCATAGAATGGATTCAGAAAGTGAAACTGACGCCCGACCAGTGTTCGATGAGCGTAGATGAAAAAAAAAGAATTCATTACGTAAAGCAGGCAGATGTTTCAAATGCTTAGCGAAGTACCATATTACTACAAAGGGTGAAAATAAAATAAAATGTAAAAATTGCAATCGGGATAATCATAGCCGTTCGGAATCGGCGTTAAGCTGTAGGTCTCGGACGAATTAGTCCCCGTGTAGCAAAAATTGACCATGGCGCTCCAAACCAACATGTCTTAACACGTGGGTCATTTCAGAAGTAATGCACCAACGATTGGTTAGTTTATTTGTTACTTTGATTAGTTTTTTTATACCTACTTGATTTCTGACAATTTCTCTGGACAGTGCTTCTATATACTCCACCTGCATCTCAAAACAGAGTCCTAACATCTAGGAAATTATTCATTCCTTGCTGCATGCTACTTTTGTACAGTCCTCTAATAACTCGGGTAACGGCTGAGGTAAGCTCTTCTAAGGTGGAAAAACGTTGACTGCAAATGTTTCAACACTAGTGCAATGTCCAGGAGTTTCTGTTTCTGCACAGATGTCTAGCAGTGAGGAACCCACCGAGCACAAACAGTCAACTTTATATGTGATCTTTGATCTTCTACACTCACATTACCCGAGACATCTGCAAAATCCTTTTTAAAAAATTGTCACTTCAAAACAAAACACGCGAGAAAACTTTCAGACGCATAAATATTCCTCTTGTCCTCAACAGCAAATGGCGAAATTTCTTTTATTGTATCATACTGGAAGAAATGGCGCCGTCTTGTGCATTACTTTTGAAAAGACCCTCTTATCTTGCAAGATCCAGTAGAGTCCATTATTCAAGAGACGAGACTTGGTGCAACTTATGAACATTTGTCAAGAGATGAGTTCCAAATTAAAATTATACATTTAGTACATAAAAATGTGAGACGATATCTAATATAAAAGCATAATTAGATGCTCTTTGCGTCAAATACTATTTTGGCTGCACATTACGGAAAAACCCGTCTAATAAAAGCTAAATTACTTTAAAATAATTAAAAGAGAGCCAAAAACGAAAATTAATTCAATCTCGATATGAAGCTATGAAATATTTATTCATATATATATATATATATATATATATATATATATATATATATATATATATATATATATATATATATATATATATATATATCCCATATACAGAACACAACAGATGTACACAAAAGCAGTTAAATCTTAAAAACTTAAATTTCACATTAGGCAAAAACAAAAACCAGAAGTATTGCATAAATGACAATTCAAGACATCCGTTCCGGCAGTGTAAACAAGCATGACAAGTTTTTTACTCCAATCACTTCGGTAGAACAAGTATCCCATCAAGGATCATGGGTCGATACTGATAGCGCATCGATGTATTTAAAAATATTTACAAAACAGGAGTACTGTCATAAAACACTAAATTTCAAAATATAATTACGTGCGATATCGCTTTTAAATAAACACCGTCAAACCTGAGTTTGAATTTGATGTTGAAGGATATTCTCCCCACGGTGGGACAAAAAATTATGCTTCATACGAAAGTAGAAAGTGGGTTACATACCTAAAAGGGTAGTGTGATACGTTTTTAAAGGACACTGGAAAGAAATCTTTTCTCTCACATAGTGAGGACGAAAGATTTCTCTTCTGTGTGGGTACGATTATTCTTTTTTACATGATCGAGTTCAGAAAACCTTTTCTTACATTTAGTGCACAGTCTTTCCTCGAGGGACAAAGAGATGCGTTTTAAACTTCCCCTGGAAAGAAAATCTTTTGTCACATGTACTGCATATGAAAGGTTTATCTCCTACGTGGGTGCGGAGATGTGTATTTTTAAACAACCTTTCCCATAAAACCTTATCTCATAGAGTACAGGCGAAAGATTTCTCTCCTGTGTGGGTACGGAGATGTGTTCTTAGATGAGCCTGTCGAGAAAATCTTTTCTCACATAAAGTACAGGCGAAAGGTTTCTCTCCTGTGTGGATGTAGAGATGTTTATCCAAATGACTGCGCTGAGAAAATGCTTTCTCACATAAAGTGCAGGCGAAAGGTTTCTCTCCTGTGTGGGTACGGAGATGTGTTCTTAAATGAGCCTGTCGAGAAAATCTTTTCTCACATAAAGTACAGGCGAAAGATTTTTCTCCTGTGTGGATGTAGAGATGTTTATCCAAATTACAGCGCTGAGAAAACGCTTTCTCACATAAAGTGCAGGCGAAAGGTTTCTCTCCTGTGTGGATGCGGAGATGTCTTCTCCAATAACCCTGTTGAGAAAAACTTTTACCACACACCGTGCAGGCGAAAGGTTTTTCCCCTGTGTGGGTGCGCAGATGTGTTTTTAACACACCCTGCCGAGAAAACCTTTTCTCACATACAGTACAGGCGAAAGGCCTCTCTCCTGTGTGGGTGCGGAGGTGCGTTTCTAAAGGACCCTGTTGAGAAAATCTTTTCTCACATACCGTGCAGACGAAAGGTTTCTCTCCTGTGTGGATGCGGAGATGTGTTCTTAAATGACTCTGTTGAGAAAATCTTTTCCCACATACCGTGCAGGCGAAAGGTTTCTCTCCTGTGTGGGTGCGGAGATGTGTTTCTAAACGATTCTGTTTAGAAAATCTTTTCTCACATACCGTGCAGGCGAAAGGTTCATCTCCATTGTGGGTGAGAAGATGTCTTACTAAATCACCCTGTACATCAAATCTTCTCTCACATACAGTGCATGCGAAAAGGTTCTCTCCTGTAATGGTACAGGAAGTATTATCAGCAATGTGGTAGGAATGATGCGTATTTAAGGAGGCCGACTGTGAAAATCTTCCGTCAGGTAAATTACATTCAAAAATTTCCTCGGTGCTAGAAAGAATCTGTGCACTGCAACTTTTTATATTTAGACTAATTCTACATGTCTTACTTGGAGACAAATCATCTTTTGGCTTGCATGAATGACTTTCGTTGGAAGGCTCTTTTAGACTGGAAATGAACGACATTTCCTTTTCTGGCATGCCGACGATTCTGTACACGATGATGAGAAAACTAACTGCTAGCAATAAGTTCAACTTCAAAACTTTGGACACCTTAAATATTCTAGTATCATATCGCACAATCTTTACCGAGCACCTGTAAAGACAGGAGAAAGAAAAGGAATGATATATATATATATATATATATATATATATATATATATATATATATATATATATATATATATATATAAACATTTTGCACGCCAATGTTCCATAAATGGAACATCAAAGTTCGGAGAAAAATACTATTCGTATTGCTCTGAAAAATTATTAAGTCGATTTATAAGAACGAAAGTACGGATTGATTTTTTGGCATCGAGGTTACGTTAATAAAATAAATAGTGTCTATGGTGAAACTGTAATTTCAGCTTTTTTCTAATTTTCTAATTAACGAAGTTCAAAAATTCATATAAATTTCAAAATTTATCAAATGTTTTTATAAATGTGAGTAATTAAAAACGATCATTTTGTTGGTAGAACATAAGTTATGACAAAAAGGATTAAATTTTGTTACAATTAGGCAAGAAATATGCTTGTTCCAGAAATAGAACATTGGCGTGCAAAGGTTAGTTTTTTTAACATGATAAAGTTTTATTGATTACAGTGCATAGAAATACTGATAATTTTTTTTCGATTTATCGAGATGTTTTAGTAAGCGTCGATGAAAGATGTTTATGACATTGATCTACTTTCGATTCCCCTGCTCCTCCTGTTTCATAAACCAAGTTTTATAAACACACGTTCTTCGACGGATCTAAAGTTAATTACTCATAGCTGCCCCTGAAATCGTGCTTGTTGATAGACATCGTTTATGACTCAACTGGAGTCACATATATTGGAAATTAACGTTATACGGAGTTCTTATTCATTTCCTTTGCTCAACGAATTTCTTCCGCTACGAACGATACGTCACACTGATTAGATTCAAAACCATTTCGGACTGTTGAAGAGGCACTTACAGTGCAGGCGAAAGGCATCTCTCCTGTGAGGGTGTGGAAATGACTTTTTAATTCACCCTGTACAGTAAATTTTTTCTCACATACAGTGAGGCGAAAGGTTTCACTGTATGTGAAACCTTTCACATCTAATGATTTGAACGTTTTTCACATCTAATGATTTGAACGTTTTTCACATCTAATGATTATTTTTCATATTATCTAATGATTCTGAGAAAGGACACTGTATTGATATTTGCTAACTGCCTCCAGAAGAAAGTGGATGTTTAACAGATGAGGAAGATACAAATGAGGATATTTTGGGGCCTGTTCTGCCAGTAGACGCTTGTGGTCAAGTCGAAATATCTACAAAAATATATGTTAATGGAATACCTAATGAAGAGGATTTGATCCTGAAGTACCTTCAACTTCAAAGGGAACATCGAATTTGAAACGAAAACTAAAGTCAAAAGAGAAAAATATTCAACATTGCTGGGAAAAAATGAAAGTTTTGAAAAAATCCTAAAAACTGATAGCATTGAGAATAATTCTGAAATGTGTCCTAAGTTGGTTACCTTATCTCCAGTTTAAATATTTCACAAGTTCAGACCAATAGAATATTTATTGCATTTATCAAATACCTTGGATCCTCTTCGATCTAGAGTTATGTGAGAGCGTCTATCCAGTGTTGAAAATACAGAAAAGCGTGAAATTTTCTTTGACAACTCTCATTACATAAGCTCTTTACTGACTTGTCTGAAAAAGGTTTGAAGAGAATTGGCACGATACCGGAATTTCGGACAGGAAGATGTCCTCCCAGATCACCAAATAAAGCCTCAAAATGGCAAGAAGAAATTTTTAGTACTGAAGTGACGGTCAATATTTCATTTGCCGCTGGAAAGACAGTACTGTTGCAACTATAGCACCCAATTATTCGACACATGAGCCTATCAGTAAAGCCAAGCGATCTTGTCCAGCACAAAAAAAAAAGAGAACCGATGTTTCTCAGCCACATCTGATAAAAACTTGAGGGAATGGGAGGTGTGGATTTTCGAGACAGACTTCTTGGATCATATTGACATTATGTTTAGAAGCAAAAAATGGTACTGGAATCTATTTAACAATGCTCTAAACATGGCTGTCACTGCTGGATGAATTTTGCATTTACATTTGCACAAAGGTACAACAGCAGAGCAATCATATCTCAATTTTTGGAGAGAAGTAACTTTGTGTTTCCTTCGCATGAAACCGAAAATCCACTTAGTTCCTGGACCTCGAGCACATTGCTCTGAATCTTTCAATCAGGTGCACATTATCTTGTGCCAGCAATTTTTCTCCTATATCCGGCTATTTTTCTGCTTAGCTTGTGTTATTTCTGAATAACGTTTAGAAATTTACTTACAACTACTAAAAAATTGCGCACAAAAACTGAGATTTGAATCTAAATGTCGTTAATCATATTTTATGAAATAATTTTTTTAATTTACTCATAGTTCTTATGATTGAGTTTTGATGTGATTTTTTATCAATAAATAGTTTGTGTTATCGTTCGATCATAGTGCGGCGTGTAAAAGGTTAACACTGTACCATCCGTCTTTTGTCGTACTTTTCACGTTAAATCGATAGCAATATATAAAAGTTTGTGCTAAGAAATGATATATCTATAAACTAAGGTGTTCTAAATTATGTCCCAGTCTAATTAAATTACTAATCTTTTAAAATTTATTGTAATTAGGGCACCAGTTTCCTTAGCTATCGTCATTCTTTTGCCCTGGTAGATGATAATGACGTGCTGAGATTTCATGTTTCGATTTGTACGACTCTCTACAAAACTACTGCTATCGGCCCGATCAATAATAGATAAGCAATATTAATATTTCTGCCGCTTATATTTATTTTAGTTGACTGGAAGTCATAATAATTTCATCGTTAATTATTAAGTTTAATGCTCCGAGAAATTCCAGGGATAAATATCTGATGAAAAACCTTGGTTGCCAGCAGATAAAAAGTTTATAGATCTAATAAAATATGCAAAATTATTACAGGAAATAACAAAGAATACGTGGCTTTTGGGTTTGTTTAGGCATATTTATTTCGATTGTAGTTTGGTGGCTAGAGATATTTTTCACCACACTGTTTCCACATTTTAATCTGTGTGTTGTGAATATAATACATTAGAATTCACAACTGTATAAATTCTTCAAATTTCTCTCCGTTCATTTTCTGCGCAATAATGCTTTTATGCGATTCTTCACATAATGTGAATCAAACATTTCAAAACAGATATCTGTGGACCTCTTGTAGTCTATGACAGACACGCCAGGAATACACGGCTGATAAGTTCTTCTCCAGACCAACACCTTTTAATTATTGTATTGCGAGATCGTAAACACGGAATAAAAATTCTAAACAAAATAAATCCACACAGTTTCGATGTGATACTCCTTAAAAATTACTTGTGAGAACAATTTTAAATTTTCACAGAAATATTAATTCAAAACTGCTTAAAGGAGCTTTACCCCTGTTAGTTTTCCCGCAATATATTTTGTAATTTTTTTTGTTACTCTCCGGATTGTAAATAAAATATACCGAATGAATGTGGGGTGTGACTTGAATCTCAACCTGTCACATACTGATTGGACACAGCTCGGTATTATAGTGAAGAAAGAATTTCACAGCCGTCAAGGAAAAATAATTACGTATACAGACTTCAGTACAAAAATAATTACATTACATATCTGTCTAACTAAAATTTCGGCTGAATTTCGATACTCGTACCGATGTCTGAAGTGTGGCAATAAAAATTAAATCGCGGTGACCTCAGACTTTAAGGTAACCGAACTTGCTCGTTTCATGACGTGCGAAGGGGGTTTGTTTATGGACGGTATTTTTTCGTACCGAAATGTCTTTACCGCTTCGTAATAAATTATTAATGCATTGATAGATATTGCTTTACCGCATTATTTGTACATTTCAAAGATCTTATCCCCATTCAATTTTTTTTGAGAATAAAAAAAAGTTTTCACTTTTTTTTTATCCCTGGGTAATTTCTGCCCCTGGTACATCTATCGCTGGGTACATCTCTATATTTAAAAAATATCGGTATATAATATTTTGCTCATTTTTACATTTTATATTATCAATTTTTTTTACATTTATTATTTTTTTTTTTATGGAGTGATGTATGTGTTTAAATTTATGTAAGGATTTTTAACTAAAGCTCAATTTTTCTAAAAAATTATGCTTTTGGATTTTGGCATTTCTATAAAACGTTGCAAACAATTTTATATATCCTGTCTTCCTCATTTGTCATGAATTTTTAAAACTTTCACTTTCTTGAGGGATGGATATTCAATGGTTACGCAAGCTTTTATATTAAATTTTATTCTTATAAATGCCCATTTATGCCTTTTCATGGATAAAAGTCTTCATTTTCTACTGTATTCACATGGATGTTGGGCCAAAGAGTCCTTAACAAAGTCTATGACTAAAGAGTAATGCTAGCGATTTATGACATTCTTTGAGATTGGGTGATAAGAACCGTAAACATTTTTCCAGTTCTGAATTGCATACATGCACTAAGTCAGCTATGTAAGCACAATTGGGGACTTATTACTACGCAATAAATGCACAAGAAATAAATGATCTATTTCTATAAAAATGTACTATAAACATGATCTATACCTTTAAAAATGTACACTGGGACCAAAAATGTGAATTGACTGACTTACATTATCTTTTAAATACTCTTCAAACTTGTTGATAATAATAAAATAGTTTTACTATAAATCTAAAAAAGCTAAGAGATAAAATTAAAAACTAAGAATAATTAGAATTAGATTATCTTGAATTACCTTTCTACTGGATAATAAAATAAATAAAATGATAGGGTGATTCAGAGAATATTGAAAAACCAATTTGTTCTTACAGTATAAGGTAATCTCATAACATTTTTCATTTTTTGTATCAAGTCAAATGATTTCCTAATAGACTGGAAATATTTAGGTCAGAACTCTACAATACAGTTCAGCGCTACATGGAATCAGATGAAGATTAAGCTATACCTATTATAACACTTCTTGGTTAGAGAAAATTACACCATCCTCCTCATAAACAATGAGATAAAAAAAGCAATAAATCATTTTTCATGATAGACTATGAAATATTTTATTCTTCAGTCATAAATGTCATATGCACTGAGAGAAACTGTAAAAGTCTAATACCATATTTACGAAAACAGTGATTAAAGAAACATATATACATAGTATACAAAACAGTAATACTCCCACAAATTAATTTTTTTAGGGATAAGTAAATAAAAAAACATAATCTACAGTCATATAAAATTTCTTACATGAAGAAATTTAAACTGTATAGTTCATGTACAAACATGGTTATGGTCTTTTTATATATTACTTCCTATCAAACTATTTTTTCTTTCCTGGGACATGAAAAAAGAATTTTTCTGTATTTTGTACACATAGTAAGCTCAGGTGAGGATAATAGGAAAACATTTATTGTCTTTATTTCCAGCAAATGTTACAAAAAGAAAAAGATATTGCCTAACAAACAAGTTATTGTTACTTTCAAAATAAATTCTACGCCAAAATTCTTTTATATATATCTCATTGGAGTATCAAATATTTACACACTGGTATACAGCAGTCAACAACAACGGATTGTTGAGCTTATACCAGAATGCAAAAAATGAGAAAACTCAAAATATCTGGGGTATAGGGTTTGGATTAGGAGCATTTGGATCTTTCAAAACGCATTTCTTGAGGTAGAGAGTTACAATCTATAACATTTGTGATTAAAATTTGTGATAAAAATTTGCATTAATTTAATTAAGTTGTGAACACTTCTGCCTATATACCTATGAATACAAAGAACACATTCTGCCTAATTTCAATTACAATGCTTAGGACATGTTAGATTTTCAAGGAGGAACTAGACATAATTTGGAATTATCTGATTTCCCAAGATATTATTACTTATGTTTTTTTTCCCCCTTGGATTTTAACATCTTGGAAGCCTCCCGTTAGTGTCAACTCTACATAGGGGCAAAATAGGCAGAACCTAGGGCCTTGCGTGGCTGAAACGAATGAAAGTACATATTTACATGCATATTTTCGTTACGAGTTTAAATGACATCTGAGAGTGAAAGAAAAAGCTTTTATATGCTAATGAATTAAATTTTAATATGAATTCCTCGTTTTAGTAGTAGCATGGTATGATATATTGGCAAAGATTAACTTCATAAGTAAGCTATGGCAAAGAGAGTACATGGAGCTGCTTTCCGCTATAAAGCACTTCATACAGTTTATCACTTGGATAGCAGAGTAAGGAAACAGTGGGATGGTGTCAGCAATGACCACAGGAAACGAAATTGCTGAAGGACTTAAGTTTTAAAAGATTTTAAGGAAATTCAGAGGAGGAAAAAATTAAACATTTTTTTAGTAAAAAATACCAGATGACAGGATTGAAAATTATAAAGACATGTTCAAAACAGTATTTTTAGAAGATTATTGAGATTTCACACGACTATACTTCAAGGTTTTGAGCTGAACAAATATGAACAAAATTTTAGGTTTATTCATGACATAAATCAGTTAAAGAAAAAACCTGAAAACATTCTCTATAGTTGCCAGCAACTTCAGGAAGTTTATACTGTGTGAAATGAGGGAAAATTATACTCTGTTATACTAGCAGAACAACTTTACCAAGAACTGAAGATCTTTAGAAGAACTATACCTACAGACTTAAAAGTTTGTACCATTCTAAAGTACATGATTGAGAACAGTATTGACCGTGTTTATCCAAAAATCTACGTGGATATAAATATTTTGACTATTCCAGTATATGTATCTGTGCTGAACAATTGTTCTCAAAGTTAATCAAGACCTATTTGAGATCCATCATGTATGAAGAAAAGTTGTCTTCCCTTGCAATATTCTCAATTGAATGATACGTTGCTTCAAAATAGGTCTTTCCCACAATTATTGATGATTTTAAGGCTGCTAATAGTAGAAAAGTTATTTAGTAAATTCCAGGTAAATTCCTTAGTTTTCTATATTATTCAGTTATAAATGTTTTATAATTTTTATTTTATAAAAATAAATTTATACTAGAATAATTATTCTATTGTATAATCATTATCTAACTAAATCATGCCACAACAGTCCCAATGTGGACCACAGCCTGTGGTGCCCATTTCCGCTTTGGCTTGGGGTGCCATACAGCATATGTCTCGGTCAGGTAGTACGAATATTGTACTTCAGACATCTTTTCTAACAACAGACTTGGTGAATCAAAAATCATTGTATTCAAAGTACGAAGAAATGTGGTGCCTAAATCATAAAGTTATTTCAGACTAAAAAGTTATTGCTTATTCTTGTAGAAAGTAAAGAACAATTGTCTTTCCCTGCATTTTCACTGCTATGCAAGTAAAACATATTTACACGCCTTGCAGTGTATAGCTTCTGTACAGAAGAAACTGAAGAATCGAAAGGAGAAAATAACAAAATTGGCACTTTGGAGTTAAATCTAAATTGAACACCATGAATATAGTACTGCAGGTTCTGTTGTGAAAAGAAGCCTGCGAATTTTAAAAGTTTCTGAAAATCTCCTTTAAATAGTTGAATGGTTTAATAGAGCTAAATATCTACTGAAACTTCAGTTACCAAAAGATGATTCGGTGAGATAACATGCAAACTGAAAGATACAAATTACCCATAATTTTTCTGATGAAAAGATTTACATGTTTAAACCAAGACAACAGATTTTGACAACTAATCAAGTGTTCTCTTTATAAAATTTTAAGAAGTCTATGAAACCAAACTCACAACAGTCCACTACAGAATTAAAACGATATGAGAAATCATAAGACAGCCATAGGAATACTATGTATAAAGGGATAGAAAATATGTAAAGAATCAATTATCAAAGGCAGAGCTGCTTTGATCCAACTTGACTTGAATTAGATGTAACTGGACCCAAGCAAACACAGAGATATATTTAAAATATCTTAGAAACGAAGTACCGTGATCATTTAGAAACTTTCTAGAATGCCTGATAAAAGATACCCACTCAGGTTTTTGAACAAGTCTTAGTTGGAGCCACGGAGCTTGCGACTTATTTAGTATGCACTCATGAATTTCAGGGAACACATTTACAAAAATGAAAAAGGATATTCAATTATGAGTTTGTGGATGAACCAATACATAACTGGAAAGAAATGTTTGAGGCGCATTGTTTTTAACAAATACCGTAGAAAGCGAGACAGGCTAGGGAAGTTTATTCCAGACAATTCTACAGACTAAACATTGAAAATATGCATCGGAACTACAAATTGTTTTGACAAATAAAAAAAATAATTCAGAATAATGACCAAATGATGTCTATAAAAGATGTAGACATCGAAGAAATGGAAGTATTAAAACCTACTGTTTCGGGAACCCTATAAAAATTCTACAAATTCTCCAAATAACAGCCACTGACTTTTGAAATTTATATATATATCTTTAAGGATATTTTTAACCATTCATATAACTATAGAATTGGGAAAACTAAGCTTTTGTAAATAGATATCAGTTAAAACATACCTGAGGTCAACAATATCGCAGGAGAGACCCAGCAGCCTTGCTATACTGTCTATAGAGCATGTAAAAACTAGGAAATAAAAATTAAGTCAATTTATAAATGAATTTGCAAATAAAACATCTAGAACAATTTTATTGTAAATAATTTTGATCTGTGAATAAAATATAAGTAGTCTAGCTATTACTTAGTTTTCTTTTCTTATAAATGTACATAAAAAAGGAAATATGACCACCTTCCTAATTAATCTCTTTCATACTTCACATGGAATGTTTTTTCTTTTATAGTATATTAGAATTTTAGAAGACGATGCCAAAATTTCTGCAATTGGGTGCCACAAGGACTAAGCTTGGCCTTGATCAAAAGTATGAACAACAAGAACTCTGATGTCAAATTTTCCAGTTTCAGCAAAGTATTTTATTGTTATACTCTGTTACATTCATATATTGAGTTAACATAGAAATTTCCAAATTTTTAAATATTAAAATGTAGAAGTCACATAAAATCTTCCAAAAAAATAATTTAATTTAAGATTTCTATAATGTTTAAAAGTATAGTGATATTAGTTATATGTATTAGTTATATGTAACTAACTGTCAATGAAACAGATATTGAGCAATAAACTTCAACATGAAATGCTAAGCTATCAAAATCACTGAAAAGGAAAGAAAAATCTTCTGTTAAATCATCGACTTTTATTGAGATATTATTTTCAAATTGTTTTCATAAAAGAACTTAAACAGAATGTTTAAGAAAATTTCCTCATGCAAAATGAAAACTTACCAGCCTATATTTTCACATTTGGGGCAAAGTTACCTTTTACATAAATGGTAAATCATTTATATAAATTTTTAATATAAAATCCTCTAATGCCTTTTCAAATTTTTTCCATCTTGAAATATAATTCATTTCATGCATATTCCATCACAGCACAGTTATAGAACACATTTCTGGAGCAGTGAAAAAAATAAAGAACAACAGAACCTTCAAAACTATATATTTGACACTTTTACTACAGTTACTTTCTATTCATTAAATACTTTTTATCGCTAGGAGGGAATATAATACATAAATCCTAATACAACAAACATCAGTTTGGCTAACACTGATCTTAAGGACCAAAAATATATATATTAAAATATTACCCTAGACATGAACTGCAAGAACACAGTTATAAATTTTACCAGTACAAAATAATCTATTGAGTATAAAGAATATGCACATAAGAGAGCAGACAGTTAAAATCTAGCTCTAAGCTGACCCAACTATAATTTTTACAATACAAAAATATTGAAAAACCATATCAGGCTGTCATAAATATCAGTTTAAACAGATTTTATAAATCTTGAAATGTTTCTTCTGAAGAAATCTTTTGAATGCTTGGTGTAGAGAGAATTAAACATTTTTATATAAAACATATTAATTGCATACAGTTATAAAATGTTAAATAATGTATTTTTGTCTCAATAAGAATTTCAATTTTAAATATCAAGTATTATTTTTAAATCATTTGCTTTGAAATACATTGATTTAAAACTTTAAACAAGCATATTATATTGAATGATGTACCTAAAATTATGAATATTTAGGAGTATTACATATACTGCTGTTGCTGTTAACTTTGTTGTAATGAAAGATCGGCATGAATGTTATTTATTAAATCTTGTCATCAAAAATGTTAATACTGAATGAATACAAAAACAAATAACATAATATAAAAAATAGTTTCAAATGCCATCATAAATAAAAAGTTCTAATTTAGTACCAATTCATAATTAATGTGGAAAATTTGATTATTTAAATAGATTTATCAATAAGTTTTGCATGAAATTAACAGTGCATATCAATTTCATTGTAATTTTAAAAAATTTAAAGTACATAAATGGTGGTTTGTTGACTTCGATAAGACTGGATGTTTTAACAGTTTTAATATATTTTAAGCAAGGAATGAAATTAAGAAACCCCAAAACACATGAATAGTGGGGAAATACTGAATGTTTTTATAGCCTCGAATTTGGTGATTACACAAGTGGGTCCTTAATTTATGTTCTGCTACAATTGGGTTGTAATCTTTATAATAAATGTTTTATTATTCAGATTAATGGCATAATACTCTGCAATCCTGATTCAGCTAAGCTTCATGCTTACATCACCAAATGTCAGTGATTATATCTCAGAAATGTCACTTGGTTTTTTTTCCAGTTTTAACGAATCGAATCTGAATGACGATCATTTAGATGTTTTTAGCCAATGACATTTTAAATTACCCTCAGATAACAAATTATAAGTTCAGTGAATGAAAAATCTTCTGAATTCTTTTTAAAACATTTTTATTTTCTTTCTTTTCAAGGGATACAATCAGGAAGATCAGAGCTTTCTCTTGGTTATTCATATCAGGATTATTACTTTTGTAAATTGATTTTTATACTTTGGAAATATTTTAAATTTTAATTTTTGTTCTAAAAATTAGCCTGTGATAATATTGTCATAATTTTTTTGGTACTTTGGCATTAAACAGAGGCCACCTATTTATTTATATTTCAATTTTAAATGCAAACACAGAGCATTCAAAACATAAATACAGCGTGATTCATTCACAGCGTGATTTTCACTAAAAAATGAATCACTGACAAGATCTATTTTCCCATCATGATTTATTTTGCTACTATTCAAGTGTGTATAAAGTTTTTCAGTGTGATGTTTGAAATTCAGCCCACCAGTGTGACGTTTATACATAATTATACATGGTTGACACATGGTTTTCTCATAGCAGACTGCCATTTGTGACAATTGTTCGCTTCTTGTACTGCTGGTGCGAGGAACTAACCTCAGAAAAATTATATGAGGGAAGTCTGCTTTTTTTTTTCCGTCGAACAGAAAAATGAAGGTAAGATTGGTGGAGAGGGGCGTATTGTTGAGATTGATGAGAGTTTCTTTACAAAACGTAAAAACAACACTGGCCGGGTATTACCTCAACAATGGGTGTTCGTTGGTTTGTGCCGGGAAACTGGAGGACATTTCCTAGTCAGAGTTCCGAGCAGAAGTGCTAATACATTGTTGGAGCAGATAAAACTGCACATCGAACCCGGCTCAACAATTATATCTGATTGTTGGAAGGGATACAATACAGAGGAACTTGAAAACACGGGATATGCTCACTTGAAAGTTAATCAAAAGTACAATTTCGTGGACCTGGAAACAGGGGCAAGTACCCAAAAAGTTGAGAGGATGTGGGGGTCAGCCACGTGGCACAACAAAAAACATCGAGGAACAGCACGTCACCATTTGGAATCATATCTGGTGGAATACATATGGCGATTGGCACCCGGCAACAATGCTTTCGTCACGCTCCTGAGCAACATCACCCAGTTCTGGAAGTCTGTGACGACAGGAAATTAATTATAAATTTTTATAACATTCTGTACTTGAGTAACTTTTTGTACTAAAGTTTGTTGTTTGTGTTCGTAATGGAATTTTACATTTTCCCCAATTTTCCAATACTTAAACGGGTGGGCTCTGTTTAATGCGAAAGTACCATTTTTTTTCATTCTTCTATATATGCTGAAATTATCTTCCTAGAAACTTTTAAATTTTATGTACCATATTTATTTTATTACAATGTTTGTATTTTTAAGTGTCTATCTTGAAGCAATTACATGTTTATTTTATACACTTTAAGAATTTTTATGAAAATAAATTCTTGTACTTTTAATTTCTTGTTTCCATACTATCCTATGACATATTTTTAAAAAATTTAAATTCTCACCTACTTTTAGAAACCGATTGATACATTTTGCAAATATTTTTTGCTATTTTAATTATTTACTCCCGATAAATGTTGTATTCAATATTTTTTCATTAAAATATTTTAATGTTGTTTATTAGCTACATAATGTTGAATTTTCATAAAAAGTGACGATTGTCAGGCTAATAGATTTAAAACAGTAAGAAATAGTATTTTCCTGAATGATAACTCCCCTTGAAAAACTGTGACAACTTCAAGCGGAACGGCACAGAATATGGATGTTCCCTGTATATTTTATCTTTTACCGCAATTATTAACGGTTCAAAAACTTTTGTATAACTCATAACCAGGAAAATTGCTTTACATGGTATGTCTGACTTGTATGATGATATATTTACACATTTTGGATAAAAATTGTAAATAAAATTATCAGGGCAATTTTTAGCAGTTTCTTGATATCGATGAGCGTATATTTTAATAGCACACCAACATCTACCGGAAAATAATATTCTACTAATTTGCTGAAAATAACATACTATAGCTGAACATACAGTACCTAACGATTTAATAGCCATACGTATTGTATTAACATTTAGCTTCACACACAAAAAAATAGCGTAAAATATAGAAAACAGTTCTGTCATACAATAAAGAAATAAGAACGTAAAAATTAAACTTACTTCAATACTGTTTATTTTTCTTGCACCTGGATCAACGTTATTTCAGTGCATGGTCCATTCTAAAAGGTGGAAAATATTGTCGCCAACGGTTTTTCTCTTTTAATTATTTAGATTACAGAGAATTGGACACAATAAGCAAAGTCATGAAGCTATAACATCTGTAGCCGTTGAATGCAAAAAGCAACATACTAAACGCTTGAGAGATACTGTTGCCATGAAACCAACAAATAATGAAAGTTAACTACATGTGATTAATCACTGTTATCTGCTTCCAAGTCATGAGGTTCACAGAGTATACCAGTTTTCAGTTCACGAAGTTTTTCTCTTCTTTCCTGTTATCTTTTCGGGGGCGGCGGGGGGAGATTTCTTGGCTAACCCACATCCTCTTCCATTTGATTAGAATTTTTCCATTGATTAAACTAGAAGCACTATTGATAAAGTAGTTTTACGTTTGCCCTTTTCAATAAAAGAAGAGGACAAGAATTTTCAGTCCGAATTTTCGAAATATTTGAGGGGAGGTAAAGACTGTTCTCTTTGTATTGTAAAAAACAAAATGCGTAAATTCTTTTTCACAAAATTCATTGATAGTTTGAGTTACTCAACAACCTTTATATTTTCGATTGGTGATATGTGCTTCATTTCTAAATTGGTGATATGTGCTTATGTGACTAAAAATAATAAATATAGGTATTTACTGAACTCATGGAGATTCTTGGACAATTGGCTGATTTTCCCCAAGTGCGAATGCTTTTGTACATTTCAGACATATCTTTGGTTTGGCGATAAATATCCCACCAATAACTTTAATCACTACCAGAAGCATGCATGTGCATATTTTTATTTCCCAGTAACAAAACAGCAAAGAAAAAGGTTTGCTGATTTATGTCAGCAACACTACCTTTTTTGTGTTTTGCGTAGCACTTAATATAAATACCTGCTTATCATAGCATTTCTATTTTAATATTTAATTATGAATAAACTCTTTGCAGTCATATTTTTAGTGTGGCAAACAATTTTGTAAGCAATAATGGAACTCTAATTAAAAACAGGAAATCATTAACGTACAATTTATAATTTTTTAAATATTATGTAACATTTTTGTGCGATGATATTCTTCAAAAGTATTTGAACGCAAAAGATGCTAAACAATCAAATTTTAGAAAAGAATTTATTACAATTACATAATAATATTTCATTACATTAAAAAATGACATTATTATGCTACTCAATCTAAATATGTGGCCATGTTTAATTGGAGAATTTGATTTTTCGGTGAAATGTTCTTTAAGACATTTTTTTGCTCTCCCTGAACGATCGCGAACCTATCGGAGCTAATGACTCGCCAACAACCGTCGCATGGAGGCGGGGTCGCTTCTCGTGCCAAACGTACTCGTGGAAAGACAATTCTGATTGCTGGCGGACTTTTCGGGAATTTTCTTTTCTCACCTGGCTCCTTCGTAATAGTACTGAATAAAGGGGTCGTACGACTGTTAAGAGTCGAAAAAGTTACATTCGACATTCTATATCTTGAAAATTATAATATTTAAAATCATATTATTTTTTTGTTTTAATAGAACAATGTTTTATTTATGAATTTTCACTTGTTTCTTTTTTGATAGTTAAAAATAATTTTTGTTAGATAGTCATAAACAATAAGCAGTTTGCTTTGGACAAAAGTGATATCAAAGCTAACGCACATAAATACTCAAAAAAATTGAGTTTAAGACGAAATTTTTGCTTTTAACAAATACTGCAGAAACTAAAGTTTAATTTGAACCTAAATTTTTATATATTTAAGGTATATTTCTATTTTCACTATGAAACTGAAAAAAGTGCATTTTTTTCTTAATAAATTAAATTTTATCTATGCATGAAAAATGCATTCCCTAGAGATCTGTAAACGAATTTAGGTTCAGCTTCAAGCAAATGATAATATGTACTATCTGTGAAAATTTCATGCAAAAATACGAAATAGTTCTAGACATAACAAGTGCGTTATGTGAAAAAAAACACATTTTGAGCTAAATCTCTTTGAAGTATTGCCCTTTAAATCTGTTTACATTAAACATCTGGCACGTTTTTATTCATAACTTCCATAATTATGGGAGTTTTATCAAGCGGATTGTCTTAAAATACCCAGAAAAATTTAATCTTTCATATATATATTTTTCGAAAAATTGATTTTTCTGACGGTTTAAAAGTCGTATGACCCCTGAAAGTGAAAATGAAAGGAGGCACGCCACGAATTATAACGGTCGATGAGTGAAGCTTCAATATGGCCGTTATATATCCGTTACTTAAATTTTAATTAAGTAATTACATTTAAGTCTTACACTTTAAATCATTACATTTTAAGTCTTAAAAACTTAAGGGGATGGTGGACCTTTCAAAACGATTTTTGAAATTTTTACCACAGAGATATGAAATTTTGTATATATATTCATTAAAGTATAACAATATTAAACACCTTATAAAATTTTATAAATATTTTTAAAAAAATATTTTATAATTAAAAAATTTAATTAAATTACCCTTCTTTAAAATGCTCCTTGCGACTCAATTTTAAACTTTTCCCCTTAATTTTGCATTTATATTGCTTATAAATACTTTCTGAACAAAGTTATGTATTTTTTTGTACTTTCGTTGAATAGTTAATTTTTAGAAAATATTTTTATGCTTGTACTCTGAATTTTCGCGAAATTTTGTACTTTTCTACACTAAAGTTAAACTTTTATAACCTAAATGACCTCGAATCCTAAAATGGATACATAACTTTATTTTGATGTATTACAGGAATCGTTATTATAAATTTCATAAAATTTCGTCAAAAATTATGACGCGAGGAGCATTTTAAAGACTTGCAAATCTGGAAATTTCTTATTTTGAGAAAAAGTCATTTAAAAGATAATTTTTTATCTACCTTTAATACTTACTACTCTAAAGCCACCAATTTTTCATTTTTCTTTTCACTACACATTTTAAATGCATTTCATTCCAATATTTACATGTTTTTAAAATATTAATACACCCTAAAAAAAAATTCCAATTTTTGCTCGATTTTTGGTAATTTGAAAGTCCACCATCCCCTTAAAGCAGTAAGAAGGGTAAACGATTTTTTTCCAAATGTTAAATCAAATATTTTTCCAGTAAGAAGGTCAAGGGCCAACAAAAATCAATTGGTGGGCTGCATACGGCCCGCGAGCTGGACCACGCTGGTCTAATGCAACAAACTGTTTTACTCGCGACCTCATCGTCCAATTCAACAAACATATCAAAATTTATGTATCCAAAATTATCCAGTAATAGTGTCATTCGAACTCAATCCAGACTTTGTTATTTTGAAAAAAAAAGAAAATCGGGTAGTCTCCTCTAACGAAATAACCGCAAGTTATTAAGGTAGGATTACTTATCGTTTGCTTACGTCTTTTTTTTTACGCCGTTTGATACTTTTCTGTTTAACTGTTTACTTGCTAGTGGGTTTGGCACGCTGCCAAGATTATAACTCGCGACGGACTCTGGAATTTTTTCTTTCCGGAGGACCGTTATTGAGGAGCGTAATCCTGCGTTAAAACGATCCAGTAAAATAGTCATAAAACTGCAATATGTGAGGTATTGAATCAAAATTAACCCCCCTGGTTTAAATAAATCGCCGTTTGAAGAAGAAGAAGCGCCTTATGCAAATGAGCGGCGCTTTTCTACTAGACGGGAGTTCCTGTGGGTAGCGTACACGCTTGAGAGTGAGAGAGAAAACACTACGAGGCGAGGTCGGGAGGAGGCGAACGAAAAACGATTGGAGTGAAGATCGCTTTGCCGTACAGCATCCGGAGACTATCAAGTTTATCGAAGACGATTTGAAATCAGCTATCGTTCCAGCGACCTGAAGGTGATAAAGGGGTGATAAAGTGAAGGCAGAGACGTTAGTGTGGCGTACGTACAAGCAGTGGCGTGGCTGAATGCTGGTAGGGTTTCCGTAAATATAACTACCGGAATAAACACGCGTGATAAATAATTCCCCGTTGCCTTCTAGCAATCGAGTACGGTATTTGGGTAGTCTAATTGCGTTGTAATAAATAGTTTAGTGAAGAAAACCTCGTCGGGTTTAGTTAATGGTGAGTTCATTGCTAAGTATACACATTACCTTAAGGGTAAAGGAAACAGTGAACGTCACAGATATTTTAAATGAATAGTGCGGTAAAACGATGGATAGAGGAACGATCTATGCGGTCTGTTTTTGCTCGTCTTATATGGAATTTTTTCGGACGTGGAATAAATAAACGACACATATGGGAAAACAGTTACAGTGGGACCTGGATCCATCGATTTGCAAGGGACCTATTGCACTCAAGGGAAGCTCGAAGTGTGTGTGTGGGGGGGGGGTGAGTAGGGCCAATTCCCCCCCCAAAAAAAAAGCCTGGCGTATTTTTTTTCTTCATAGCTTAAAATTATATAATCGTAGACCTTATACTAAATGAGTTTAAATTTAAAATGAGACGATGTTTATTTCTTATATATATACACTCTGTCACAAAAAATATACGCACCGAGAAGAAATCGAGCTACTATCACGAAACTTGACAGGAATCTAGTCTGGTAAGACATATGCAAATGATTAAAATTTCGACGCCAATGAGACAAGGGTACGCGAGCTATGCGCATATGAGATGCGCAGCTGGGAGAGTTTAAAAGCATGATTGCTCGTGCCATAGGGTTATTCAAATAAATCTGTCGACTTGGATGGACGGTACTGTGACTAGAGATGCCTCTGAGACGTAACCGGCGACAGTACGAACAATTGTCGGACTTTAAGAGGGGGTGTAAAGTAGGCCACAGAGAAGCTGGTTGGTCGAACAGGCGTATCGGCCGCCACCTCCGTCGGAGCAATATGGTAGTTGCTCGGTGTTAGCAACAATGGAACGGCAACACGGAAGGGATAGTGTACCATCGTGGAGGGTCAGGGCGTCCCAAGAACACAAATGCGCGCGAGGATCACGTAATCATAAGAGCGGCCACGTCCGCACCAAAGACGTCGCTAGAATCGCTTCGACGCCATTTACCACCTTCCAGACATCCGGTGGTATCAATGGAAACCATTCGGAGACGACTGGCCGACGCAAATATAAGGAGCCGACGTCCATTAAGACGCCTACCGCTGACCCCACATCATAGACTGTCGATTGGATTTTTGCCGACCTCCGAGTGTGACAGACTGGAGGCGTGTGATCTTCAGCGATGAATCCCGATTCATTCTCAATGCTGATGACCAGCGCATTCGCGTGTGGAGGCGGCCAGCATACTCCCGTGGCTTGTGAGGTCACCAGACCTCTCGCCAATATTGCCCGTCTGAGACGTGCTTGGAAGGCAACTGCAGCCGTTCCGAAATACTGATGAATTAGCTGTCAAGTTGCAAAGATTATGGCATGATCTTCCGCAGGAGGTCATGGGTGATCTCTTTGATTCGATGCCACGCCGTGTTTCGGCTTGTATAGCTGCCAGAGGTGAAATCACTACTTACTGATTTGTTACCTTTTTCATGCCATATCTTCTTAATATAACGGTCTGTTCTGAAGTTTCGTGATAGTAGCCTTCCGGGTGAAAATATTTTTGTGACAGAGTATATATATATATATATATATATATATATATATATATATATATATATACGTTCCTCCCCCCTCCCAAATCTGTGGCCTGGAGCCGCCACTGATTGCACTGAACGATACATGCGGAAAAACTCTAAACGCGCGAACATAACAAAGAAATAGTATCATAGGGACTGTATGAAGTAAACGACACATACGGGAAAACGAAGATCCGGGAAGCTATCGATCGAGGTTCCACTGCATTTGGAGAAAATTCAAAACTTCGATCCCGTCTTAACTATGCATTTATTGCATTAAAATGCAACAGATAAGATGTCTTTTATCATCGTGGTTTCGCTCCATGTTCCCAATTTTTTTCAGCCTTATGAAAATGGTTTGCAGATAATGAGGATGATAATCAGACGGTTTTGTTTTTCAAACCTGAAGATGCCTGCTATCTGGCGGGCATTTTGAAAAATTTTAAATTAAATATTTATTAATTTAAAACTTTATTAACGAGAGTCTATTCAATTAATTTGTATATATTTTTTAATTCTGCGTCCAAAATACGTCTAGACGACATCGGACGTGACGTCGAAAAGCTGGATTACCGTCAGCTACCAGTTTTAACTGACAGTTTCGATTCCGGTGCCGAAAGGTTTGTGAGTGAATGTACTGTGGTTGTGGCCGAGCGCCACCGCTACAGTACATTCGTTTTAGTCGTGCAATACTGGAATGACTGGGTGCGTCCCGGGGTGGTGTTCCAGATGAAGGGAGTGATTCAAATTCAATCGAATGCACTTTGGCTGTGTCGAAGGAAGATGAGTTCAAGTTTCTCATGAAATAAATGGAAATAATGAAAATAAATGGAAATAATTACGAGATTATAAAGAACTTTTTGTGTAGCATGTTTTTAAATTTTCTGTTGAATCATATCAACTTGACAATTCTATGTATTAATAAATACTTTTTTAAAATTTTTTGGATGAATTATCCCATCAACTTGAAAGAAAATGAAGTGAATAGGAAGTTAACTTGAGTTTCACTTTTAGTTCCCGTCCCGGCCGACAGATGGCTGCAACAGTCTACAAAACAAAATTAACTGAAAATAACTTAAAATTAATTGAATTTTGCTTAAAGATGGCTAAGAGTATTAAAAAATGCATTGTCATCGTGTTCTGAGCTATTCTTAAAGTTTCAAATATCTAGCTAGTCGGGAAGTTAGTAAAAACTCGATTGCAAGATTTGTACCGGAGAAATACACACACAAAGAAACAAAAAAGCAAGTTAATAAACACATGGTAAAAAGGATATATTCCTATCCGTTATATGTTTTTTTCTTTAAACTAGGGCCTTCGCCCCAAGACTAGCTCCTCTTTTAGGGCTAATAACAATGGCGCACCCAGGGTTTGGGCCAAGGGGCCCAAGCCCCCTTGAAAGAAATAGAAATTGTATTATGAATATTAAATTTGCATTATAAATATTTTTATCCGTTCAACTCGGCCCCTTCAAGATTAAATCCTGGGTGCGCTACTGGGGCTAATACAGTGCCGGATCTAGGAAATATCTCAGCGGGGGCAAGTCAGCTCCATGCTGCCCCTGTAGCTGTTTTTCATTATTTAAAGTAATAATAAATAACAGGATAAAAGTAATAGTGTTTTTGATGGAGTGTCAAACTTAATTTATTGAAATAAAAACAAACATATTTTTAACTTAACAATACTATAACATAGAAGTAAATGTATTTTTTTTTCATACTGACTAAAAATAAAACCCACTACTACCCTCTTGCCCAAGCGATGATGGTCTTCGCAGCTACCTTTCATTATGCTTTACAAAATGTTTCGTGTGCAGATATTTTTACAAAATTATTGTCCTTGATTTTCTTTCAGAGAAAGTGTTGATCGCTTCATCATAATTTATTGTATTAGCCTCTTGTCTTTCTATAGACAGTATTGCGAGGTATGTCAATCTGTCTCGAGTCATTTTGGATCTGAGATAGTTTTTTATTATCTTCAGTTTGCAAAAACTCCTCTCCCAGCTTGCTGATGTAGTTGGGAGAGTTAAATAAATTCTCAAGGCTATGCACACATTTGGGAAAGCATCAGTCAAATCTCTCTCTTGGATAAGGTTTAAAAAGATCAAGATGATTTATTTCTTCAAAAAGAACTGTTGAATTCTGTAAACGGTCACGGAGAACTAGAAGTTCAGTAGGGAAGTCATCTTCCCTTATATCTTCAAGATATTTACTAGCTAAGTTTGCAGCACGAGTTTTCAACTGCTTGTAATTCAAGCTTTTCAAATTTTTACAATTTAGAAAAAGAAATATTGTTGAGTGCACTTATACTCTGCATTCTATCTTTCAACTGGATCAGTATTACATCGATTACTTCCTTCATACTATGGTAAAAACTTTCTTCTACAGAGAGACTTCTTCCTTCATCTTGCGCCATCTCTCCAGGCATTATTTTCCTTTTTGGGATTCTGCAACTTTCCATACTTGGCCTCATTTCATTTTTTTGCGCTATTTCTTTAGCAGTCTTTATCCATTCATTTATTTCATTTCTCAGCCTTTCCATGGTTTTGGTTAGACCTTCCAATATTTGTATTGTTTTTGACAACATTGTTAAGTTTCTGCATTTCCTTGTTAACTTTGTTAATTTCTTAAGATATTTTCCCGAACAACCAAATACGAAAAAAGTCGGAAATCTTACAAAGTACGAATGAGACTGGAGGCATCAGATTTTGTCTCTGGTGTATAGTGTTCTTCGTTCAATTCAGTGAGAGCGCCGATTACTCCCTGAAAGTCTTTTACAAGAGCATGTACTGCTTCGGACCATCGAGTATCACTGGTTCCTTATAAATTCGTTTTTGTGTGCTTCTTTCATGACTTCCCCCCGTTGTGTTGATGAATCAAAATAGGTGTGTAATATCTAGATTATTTCAAATACGTTCGCTGTTTCAGGAGATGTTGATGCTGTATGTAGTCCCACCAGATTCAAGGAGTGGGCTGTGCACGGGACAAAAGTTGCTAATGGGTTGATATTCAAGAGCCTAGCTTGAACTCCTATATAAACACCACACATGTTCGATCCATTATCATAAGTTTGGGTTCAACAATTTCCTATTTCGAACCTATCTTCCTCCAACTTATGAAACATTGTATCTGCCAAGTACTCCCCACATTTTCAAATAACTGCTATAAAGTCAATGAAGCTTTCTCTGATATCAAATTGGCCATTTTCATACTTTGTAACACATCGGATTTGTTGGCTCATTTGTTCTGTGTGTGATTTATCAGGTGTGCAATCAAACAATACAGCGTAATACTTTGCGTGATATATGTCATTCAGTATCTTCTTTCGAAGATGATCTCCCATCATTTCAATAAAACCGTACCAGTTCCACAATTCACTTAAAATTATAATTTACAAGCGGACGCACCGATAGGTGACAACGACAAGTCTGCAATTAGCACTATCTTTTCCCGCCTCTCCTCATCTCTATGAGTCACGTGCCACCCTCCCCTATCCTAGCTACCTGCTTGTTTTTCGGCAATGAAACATTCTCCGCAAATCACATCAACGCAATTAGCGCTCTTCTGTTATTGAAATACGCTTGTTTTACTCTTACGTAAAGTAAGGATTTGAGTTTACTTTCTGTCATTAATAGTTTAATAAAACCCCACCGGTATAATTAGAAAGTGATCTGAGGATATCTAAATGTTATGTATTTTTTTATATTTTTATGGCATTATGAAATTATAAAAAAAGGATAAATATTTCAATCCCATTTTGCCGCCCCCCGGGTCAGTTGACCCCTCTCAATCCGGTACAGGCCCTTGATAGCTGAAAATTATATTAAAGAGGTAAAAAATTCTTACGGACCGATTTGGGAAAAAGAAAAATTTGATATCCGCCCATATGATTAATCTATTAGATATAAAACCCGTTACATAATCGGATGATCTAAAACCTTTAGGAAATTTGTATGAAAATTTAGAAATCCAAATAGGAATTTTAGAAAGTCTTACGGTTACCGCAGATTCATATGGCTGTTTATTCCGTCCCCTTCTAGTTAAAGCAATACCAAATGGCTTAGATCTAGAGTTTAACCGTAGAAAGGATTCAGAAAGTGAAACTTACGCCCGACCAGTGTTCGATGAGCGTAGATGAAAAAAAATAATTCATTACCGAAAGCAGGCAGATGTTTCAAACGCTTAGCGAAGTATCATATTGCTTAAAAGTGTGAAAATAAAATAAAATGTAACAATTGCAATCGGGATAATCATAGCCGTTCCGAATCGGCGTTAAGCTGTAGGTCCCGGTCGAATTAGCCCCCGTGTAGCAAAAATTGACCATAGAGCTCCAAACCAACATGACTAAACACGTGGTTCATTTCAGAAGTAATGCACACTAAATTAGTTTTTTTATACCTACTTGATTTCTGACAATTTCTCTGGACAGTCCTTCTATATACTCCCCCTGCTTCTCAAAACATAATCCTAACATCTAGGAAATTATTCATTCCTTGCTGCATGCTACTTTTGTTGAGTCCTCTAATGATTCGGGTAGCGGTTGAGGTAAGCTCTTCTATGGTGGAAAAACGTTGACTACAAATATTTCAACAGTGCAATGTCCAGGCGTTTTTGTTTTTGCTCAGATGTCCAGCAGTGAGAAACCCACCGAGCGCAAAAAGTCAACTTTATATTTGATCTTCTACACTCACATTACCCGAGACATCTGCAAAATCCTTTAAAAAAAATTTTCACTTCAACACATAACAGGTGAGAAAACTTTCACAAATGCATAAATATTCATCTTGTCCTCAACAGCAAATGGCGAAATTTCTTTTATTTTATCATACTGGAAGAAATGGCACCGTCTTGTGCTTTACTTTTGAAAAGACACTCTTATCTTCCAAGATCCAGTAGAGTCCATTATTCAAGAGACGAGACTTGGCGTAACTTATGAACATTTGTCAAGAGATGAGTTCCAAATTAAAATTATATATTTCATTTACAAAAATTTGAGACAATATCTAATATAGAAACATAATTAGATGTTCCATGCGTTAAATACTATTTTGACTGCACATTACGAAAAAACACTTTTAATAAATGCTAAATTACTTTAAAATAATTAAAAGAGAGCCAAAAACGAAAATTAATTCAATCTCGATATGACGCTATAAAATATTTATTTATTTATTATACATATATATATCCCATTTACAAAACACAGCAGATGTACAGAAAAGCAATTAAATCTTAAAAATTTAAATTTCATATTAGGCAAAAACAAAAAGTATTGCACAAGTGACATTTCAAGACACCCGTTCGGCAGTGTAAACAGGTAAGACATGTTTTTAACTCCAATCACTTGGGTAGAACAAGTATCCCATCAAGGATCATGGGTCGATACTGATGGCGCATTGATGTACCAGATGATCAGAAAGTGAGTATTCATTTGAAAAAGCAAGAATTCACGGAATAATATCGGTAGAGAAATAGAAACTGACACACATGCTTGGAATGACATGGGGTTTTATTACAACCACAAAAAAACCTTCAAAAATGGCCAACAGATGGCGCTTCGTGTGATAAGAAAGGCAATAATTCGAATAAAAAATTATGAAAAAGCAAGACGATGTTCTTCAGAACAAATGCTCAACATGTCGACCGTCATTCCTCATCAATAGCTGTAGTCGAGGGACAATGTTGTGAACGGCACTGTAGAGCATATCTGTATTTAGGGTGAGACATTGGCGTTGGATCAACTTGTCTTTTAGCATTCCTATTGATGTCGGTCCATCGTGAACTTCAAAATCACTCTCTTCACAGTTTGCAATTGTCATAGGACCTTTACCGGTTCGAATACTCTTCCTATGGCGATAGGTTCGTAAAGCTGCAGTAGCATTTTCCATTCTGATAGTACAGCTTCACTAACAGTGCCTTTTCCGGTAACGTAAACATGCTGCGATTGCTGGTGCATCTCTTTCCCTCTCTCATTCCAGCTCCTTTTATACACGATTGTTATGCAGTGTCACTGACGTTTTGCTGTCCAGAGCCCTCTGTTGGCCGTTTTTTTTAACTTTTTTGTGGTTTTAATAAAACCCCATGTCATTCCAAGCACGTGTGTCAATTTTTACTTCTCTACTTACATTATTCGGTGAATTATTACATTTTCAAATGTATAATCACTTTCTGAACACCCGGTATTTAAAAATATTAACAAAACTAGAGTACTGTCATAAAACACTAAATTCCAAAATACAATCACGTGCGATATCGCCTTTAAATAAACACCGTCAAAACTGAGTTTGAATTTGATTTTGAAGGATATTCTCCCCACAGTGCGACAAAAAATATGTTGTTTACGATAGTAGAAAGTGGGTTACGTACCTGTAAGGGTAGGGTGATGCAATATTAAAGCCCACTGAAAAGAAATCTTTTCTCTCACACAGTGAGGACAAAGGATTTCTCTTCTGTGTGGGTACGATTATTCTTTTACATGATCGAGTTCAGAAAACCTTTTCTTACATTTAGAGCACACCAAGTCTTACCTCCATGGACAAGGAGATGCGTATTAAACTTCCCATGGAAAGAAAATCTTTTGTCACATACACTGCATGCGAAAGGTTTCTCTCCCAAGTGGGTGCGAAGATGTGTATTTTAAAACAACCCTGCCCAGAAAACCTTACCTCACTTTGTACAGACGAAAGGTTTTTATCCTGTGTGGATGCGCAGATGTGTTAAACCATACTGTAGAGAAAATCATTTCTCACATACCGTGCAGGCGAAAGGTTTATCTCCTGTGTGGGTGCGGAGATGTCTTTTTAAATCCCGCTGTACAGCAAATTTCTTCTCACATACGGTGCAGGAGAAAGGTTTCTCTCCTGTGTGGATGCGGAGATGCCTTCTTAAATTACCCTGTTGAGAAAATCTTCTCTCACATACAGTGCAGGCGAAAGGTTTCTCTCCTATGTGAGTGCGGAGATGTCTTTCTAAATGACCCTCTCCAGAAAATGACTTTTCACATACCGTGCAGGCGAAAGGTTTCTCTCCCGTGTGGATGCGGAGATGTATATTTAAAGCACCCTGTACAGAATATTTCTTCTCACATACAGTGCAGGCGAAAGGTTTCTCCCCTGTGTGGGTGCGGAGATGTGTTCTTAAATGACCCTGTCTAGAAAATCTTTTCACACATACAGTGCAGGAGAAAGGTTTCTCTCCTGTGTGGGTACGGAGATGTGTTCTTAAGTGACCCTGTTCAGAAAATCTTTTCTCACATACCGTGCAGGCGAAAGGTTTATCTCCTGTGTGGGTGCGGAGATGCCTTTTTAAATCACGCTGTACAGCAAATTTTTTCTCACATACAGTGCAGGAGAAAGGTTTCTCTCCTGTATGGATGCGGAGATGTGTTCTTAAATTACCCTGTTGAGAAAATCTTTTCTCACATACCGTGCAGGCGAAAAGTTTTTCACCAGTGTGGGTGCGGAGATGTTTTTTCAAATCACCCTGTTCAGAAAACGCTTTCCAACATACAGTGCAGGAGAAAGGTTTCTCTCCTGTATGGGTGCGAAGATGTTTTCTTAAATCACCCCGTGAAGAACACTTTTTATCACACACAGTGCATTCGAAAGGTTTCTCTCCTGTGTGGGTGCGGAGATGAGTTTTTAGCTCATCCTGTCGAGAAAATCTTTTCTCACATACCGTGCAGGCGAAAGGTTTATCTCCTGTGTGGGTGCGGAGATGCCTTTTTAAATCACGCTGTACAGCAAATTTTTTCTCACATACAGTGCAGGAGAAAGGTTTCTCTCCTGTATGGATGCGGAGATGTGTTCTTAAATTACCCTGTTCAGAAAATCTTTTCTCACATACCGTGCAGGCGAAAAGTTTTTCACCAGTGTGGGTGCGGAGATGTTTTTTCAAATCACCCTGTTCAGAAAACGCTTTCCAACATACAGTGCAGGAGAAAGGTTTCTCTCCTGTATGGGTGCGAAGATGTTTTCTTAAATCACCCCGTGAAGAACACTTTTTATCACACACAGTGCATTCGAAAGGTTTCTCTCCTGTGTGGGTGCGGAGATGAGTTTTTAGCTCATCCTGTCGAGAAAATCTTTTCTCACATACATTGCATGCGAAAGGTTTCTCTCCTGTGTGGGTGCGGAGATGCCTTATTAAATTACTCTGTACATCAAATCTTCTCTCGCATACAGTGCATGCGAAAAGGTTCTCTCCTGTTTGGGTACAGGAAGTATTATCAGCAATGTGGTAGGAATGATGCGTATTTAAGGAGGCCGACTGTGAAAATCTGTCAGATAAATTACATTCAAAAATTTCCTGGGTGCGAGAAAGAATCTGTGCACTGCAACTTGTTATATTTAGACTAATTCTACTTGTGTTACACGGAGAGAATTCTTCCGCTTTAGTAGGGTCTGGCTTGAAGGAATGGCTTTCGTTGGAAGGTTCTTTTAGACTGGAAATGCACGACATTTCCTTTTCTGGCATTCCGACGTTTCTGTACACGATGATGAGAAAACTAACTGCCAGCAATAAGTTGAATTTCAAAACTTGTGGACACCTCAAACATTCTAGTATCGCATTGTACAATGTGTACCGAGCACCTGCAAAGACAGGAGAAAGAAATTGAATGATATATATATAAACATTTAGCACGCCAATGTTCCATAAAATGAACATCAAAGTTCTGAGAAAAATACTATTCGTATTGCTCTATAAAAATTAAGTCAATTGAGTATTGAATTTTTGGCATCGAGGTTACGTTAATAAAATAAAGTGTCTAGGGGGAAATTGTAATTTCAGCTTTTTTCTAATTTTCTAATTAATTAACGAAGTTCAAAAATTCATATAAAATTCAAAATTTATCAAATGTTTTTATAAATGTGAGTAATTAAAAACGATCATTTTGTTTGTAGGACATAAGTTATGACAAAAAGGATTAAATTTTGTTACAATTAGGCAAGAAATTTGCTTATTTCAGAAATGGAACATTGGCGTGCAAAGGTTAGTTTTTTTAACATGATAAAGTTTTATAGATTACAGTGCATAGAAATACTGATAAATTTTTTTCGAAATATCGAGAGGTTTTACTAAGCGTCGACGAAATGACATTGATCGACTTTCAGTTCCCCTGCTCCTCCTGTTTCACAAGCACATGTTCTATGACGTACCTCAAGGGAATTATTCATAGCTGCCCCTGAAAAACGTGTTTGTTGTTAGACGTCGTATATAACTCAACTGGAGAGTCACATATATTGGAAATTAACGTTATACGGAGTTCTTATTCTTTTCCTTTGCTCTGCGAATTTCTTTCGCTAGTAAAGATACGTCACACTGATTAAATTCAAAACTATTTCGAACTGAAGAGGCACTTGATTATTTTTTCACATTATCTAATGATTCTGAAAACGAAGAATGCATTGATATTTGCCAACTGCCTCCAGAAGAAAGTGGATGTTTAACAGATGAGGAAGATATAAATGAGGATATTTTGGGACCTGTTCTGCCAGTAAATGCTTGTGGTCAAGTCGAAATATCTACAAAAATAGATGTTAATGGAATATCTAATGAAGACGGATTTGATCCTGAAATACCTTCAACTTCAAAGGGAAGACCGAATTTGAAGCGAAAACTAAAGTCAAAAGAGAAAAATATCCAATATTGGTGGGAAAAAATGAAAAATTTAAAAAAATCCTAAAAACTGATAGCACTGAGAATATTTCTCAGATGTTTCCTAAGTTGGTTACCTTATGTCCAGTTGAAATATTTCACAAGTTCAGACCAATAGAATATCTATTGCATTTATCAAATATCTTGGACCCTCTTGGATCTCGAGTTATGTGAGAGCGTCTATCCAGTGTTGAAAATCAAGAAAAGCATGAAATTTTCTTTAACAACTGTTTCTCATTACATAAGCTCTTTACGGAGTTGTCTGAAAAAGGTTTCAAAGAAACTGGCAAGATACCAGACTTTCGGACAGGAAGATGTGTATAACGATGTGTTAGACATTGTTACTGCGGATCGAGAGTCACCGATCGATCTCGGAGATGCTGCTTCAGAGGACGTAAGAAAATCCTACGAAGCAAGACACAAAGCTTTTCTTAAGACCAATGCGTTACCTTAATTAATTCTTGTAAACAGCATGGACGATGCGGATACTGAGCTAACGACAACGTGAGATACAGCAAAGTGTGTATAGGAAAAGTTACTACCTGTCTACGAGCAGAGCTCGGGCCAGCGAGTAGATCGTTTAATGAAGCAATTTTTTAGCTCAGGAAAAGATGCTGCAGATGTCGAAACACATATTGCACGTCTGCAACGGAATTTCTGCGAACTGAATGACGAACTAAAAAGGTTGGTAAAAACGGAACTACCTGACTTACTGCTCACGAGTCGAATTATGTCAACTCTCCCTGCAGACTATTTTGAATTCAAGAGTGTGTTGGAATCTGTCCCAGTGCAGGAGAGGACAATTAACAAACTAACAGAACACCTTCGAATTATTGAAATGAGACTGCCCTCGAAGCAGAGTGAGAGAACAGCTCTTGTTGCTAAATCCTCAGCAAAGAAAACAGATAAACTAAAGACTGAGAAAAAGTGCTTTCACTGTCACAAGCCTGGACATATTGTAAAATACTGATACAAGAAAAGTGGTGTAAATAAACGACCTGATGGAGATGCCTTTGTAGGCAATGCTGTTGTTCCAGAAACAGATCTGTGGTTAGCTGACTCGGGTGTTTCAGCACATATGACGAACAGTGAAAAATATTTCCTGTCATACAAGCCGTTTTCTGTCCCTAAAGAAGTAAGAATAGGTAATAATGAAGTTATTCTGGTATATGGTGAAGGAATAATCAATGTGGAAATGATAGTCAACAAAAAGTGGGAAAGAAATCACCTGACAGATGTTTGGTATGTCCCAGAAGTAAGCAGAAATTTATTTTCTATTAGTAAAGCTGTTGACAAAGGTTTCAAATTCAAAGTTGATAAAAATGGATGTGCCTTTTTGAAAAATGGTGATGTGCGAATGACAGGCAAAAGAACATCTCGAGGCTTGTATGCAGTCGAAATGCGAGTGAGAATGCCTGATGAAGCTGCTGATGTATACATTGCCTCAGAAGATACATCTTAGCTGTGGCATGAAAGATTATGTCACCAAAACAAGCGTCATGTGAAACAAATTTGTTAAAAGAAAAGAGGTATTCGCGTTGAGGTCAGTGAAGAATTCTGTGAAGGATGTGTGCTCGGAAAACACCGAAAAAGTTTTGGCTCTAGAAAGAATAGGCCACTGTGTGCTGGTGAGACTATTCATGCAGATGTCTGTAGCCCCATGCAACTGAGATCAATTAGAAGGTGAAGATATTTTGTTTGCTTTAAAGATGACTTCTCAAGATATCGCAGTCTTCTTTATTGAGCACAAATTTGAAGTAGCAAACTGTATAAAAACCTTCATAAATGAAGCAGAAACTACTGGCAAAAGAATCAAGGAGTTTAGGTGCGATGGTGGAAAAGAATTTGATAATGTTAAAGTACATGCAATCCTTGCCTCAAGGGGAATAACTTTAAATCTTGCCATGCCATATACCCCAGAACAGAATGGTTCTGCAGAAAGAGAAAATCGCACACTCGTTGAAAGTTGAAGATCCTTGATACATGCTAAGAATCTCCCTGTCAGGTTGTGGACTGAAACAGTCACCACTTTTTATATACTAAATAGAGTTGGACCCACAACATTAGAAGGCAAAAGTCCATATGAAATATGGTTCGAGAAAGAAACAACAAACATTGATCATCTTCGTGTTTTTGGCACAGAATGTTTCGTGCATGTACCAAAACAAAAAAGGAAAAGGTGGGACAAGAAGAGTGAGATGGGCAACCTCGCAGGATATTGTGGTGATAAAGATGGTTACCGAATTTGGCTTCCAGTTGACGGTAAAGTTGTTTTGAGCCGTGGTGTCATATTTAAAGAGAAAGTCTTAATCTCCCTGAATCCATCTGAAATTCCACCAAATTTGAGTATCATTGAACAGAATACAAATTTGGATTGTACACTCAGTACAAATGATAACGTTGATCCTGAAAATGAAGAAAATTTAATAATTGATCCTGCTGAAAGTTTGGAATCTGAGAAAGAGGACTGTGTAAATGGAGAAACATTGCAAACTCGTAGTTGAAGAGTGACTAAAATACCTTCCCATCTAAAGGATTATGTTTTATTGGCAGAGCATGATATCCCTGATTCATATGCCTCAGCAATGCAATCCAGTGATGCTGAAAGATGGAAGAAACCAATTGAGGACGAAATGGCCTCACTGAAGGAAAATTAAACTTGGGATCTTGTATATTTGCCCAAAGACAAGAAAGTGATTGCTAACAGATGGGTTTTCCGAATTAAAACTAAAGGTGATGCGTCTATTGATGGGTTCAAAGCGAGACTTGTGGCAAAAGGTTTTTCACTGAAGTCAGGCATCGACTATGATGAAACCTTCAGTCGTGTTGCACGATACGACACCGTTAGAATGCTGTTAAGTGTTGCTGCATCTGAAAATCTGCAGCTTCTACAGTTTGATATGAAAACTGCTTTTTTGTATGGTTAAATTTCAAGAAGTTTTTTATGAAGTAACCAGAAGGTCTTGATAATAAATCTGGTATCTATTTAATCTGTGTGCAGGCTAAACAGAAGTCTTTATGGTTTGAAACAAGCTCCACAATGCTAGAACAACATATTTCTTGACTTCATAGATAAACAAGGTATGAAATGCAGTAACTCAGACCTGTTTATTTGTTCGGACAAATAATGTAAAGAAATTATTTGCTGTTATATACGTTGATGATGTATTTGCTGCTGGTAGTGATGAAAGTGAGATTTCATCATTTGTGACCAAACTGAAAGATGAACTTTTAAGTGACAACTGGCTCATTGGACTGTTTTCTTGGAATGAACATCAAACGATTGCAAGATGGGTCTGTTTTTCTGGAGCAGAGTACTTACACAAGAAAGATTCTTAGTCGATTTAGAATGGCTGAAACAAATGCTGTTTCTATTCCATGCGAAAAAGGTGACAGAAATAAGAATGACAATCCAGTTAGTGAAGATATGCGCTATCGTGAAGCAGTAGGAATCTTATGTATTTGGCTACAGGGTCACGTCCAGATATTCCACATGCAGTTAGTGTGATATCTGAAAGACTAGAAAATCCCAGGGTATCAGACTGGAATGCTGTGAAAAGAATTTTCAAGTATCTCAAAGGAACTTCAGGATATGGACTGTTATATCGAAGAAAATGTGAAAACAAACAGCTTGAGGTGTATACTGATGCAGACTATGCTGGTGACACTAAACTCGACATTCAAGAACTGGTATAGTTAGCAAGTTCACCGAAGGTGCTATCTCCTGGATCAGAAAAAAACAGAGAAGTGTTCTGTCTACAACAGAGGCAGAATATGTGGCTTCTAGGTGCAAAGGAGATAATTTGGCACCACAGACTGCTCAATAAGCTTTTAGCAGTACAAAATCAACCAACCTTGTTTGTTGACAATACAAGTGCTATAAAATTAGCTAAAATCCCAGAATTTTGCAAGAGATCTAAGCAATATATGTGAGGTATCACTTTGTTTGAGAAAAATATCTAGAGGGGTTGTTTGATATCAAACACATTGAAAGTGAAAGTCAGATTACTGACATTCTTACGAAACCCCTGCCTTGTATCCAATTCCAGAAGTTGCATACAGAACTTGGACTCGGGTATTCGAGTCATGTTTGAGGAGGAATGTTAAAAATATCCTTCAACCATGAAACTTTAACCTGAACTGTTTTCTTTTAGACTGTAACCGTTAACTGTGCTTTTGTGTACTTATTGTTTAGTCAGTATTTGTAACATTTTGTAGTATGTGTGTGCTTTGTACAAGCTCTGTATACTTTATCGTTATTATATAATCCAGTTTTTCTTTTCTAACAAATGTAGTTTACATAATCCGCTAACCTAGATTTAATAGTAATAAATGATTAATGAATTGATAACAATTGCGTTACCGCTTTATTTGTACATTTCAAAGATCTTTTCCCAATGTAATTTTCTTCAGAATAAAAAGACTTTCAAGTGGGAGTGCCGGGTGATTTCTGCTAATTTGTTATGCTAAGTATAATATAAGCCAAAGAAATTTTTGAAAAAATTGGTATTTTTTTATAATGCTATATTTTAAAAATATTGGCAAATAAAGTTCAATTGTACTAAAAAATTTTATTTTTGGATTTTTGCACTTCTAGAAAACTTTGGAAACAATTTTATCCATCCTGATTTTGACGTCTTTCTCATTTGTCATTAATTTTTAAAACTTTCTCTATATTGCGGGATGGATATTCAGTGGTTACGTAAGACTCCAAATTAAAGTTTATTCTTATAAATGCTCATTTATGCATTTCCATGGATAAAAGTCTTTATTGTCTATTGTATTCACAGTGGAAGTTGAGCCAAACAGCCCTTAACAAAGTCTATGACTAATGAGCAATGCTAGCGATTTATGACATTCTTTAAGATTGGGTGATTATAACCGTTAACATTTTTCCAATTCTGATTTGCATACATGCACCATGCAAGCTATGTAAACACAAAGGTGTACTACTACATAATCAATGTACTAGAAATAAATAATCTATTTCTATAAAAATGTACATTGGGAACAAAAATGTGAATTCACTTATATTATCTTTTAAATACTCTTCAAACCTGTTGTTGATAATAATAAAATAGTTTTGCTATAAATCTAGAAAAGCTAAGAGTTAAAATTAAAAATTAAGAATAATTTGAATTATATTGATTATCTTGAATTACATTTATACTGGATGATAAAATAAATAAAACGATTGTGTGATTCAGAAAATATTGGAAAACCATTTTGTTGTTACAGGATTAGGTAATCTCATAACATTTTCATTTTGTTTATCAAGTCAAATGATTTCAAGATATCTTCATACACTGGAAATATTTAGGCCAGAACTCTACAATACAGTTCAGCGCTACAGGAAATCAGATGAAGATTAAGCTATACCTATTATAACACTTTTTGGTTAGAGAAAATCATACCATCCTCCTCATAAACAATGACAAAAAAGCAATAAATCATTTTTCATGATGGAGTATGAAATATTTTATTCTTCAGTCATAAATGTATGCACTGAGAAACTGCAAAAGTTTAATACCATATTTAACAAAACAGTGATTAAAGAAACATATATACATAGTATACAAAACAGTAATACTCACACAAATTATTTTTTTAGGGATAAGTAAATAAAGAAACAATCTACAGTCATATAAAATTCCACACATGAAAATTAAACTATATCGTTCATATACAACATGGTTAAGGTCTTTTTATAAATTACTTTACATAACCTATTTTTCCTTTCCTGGGATATGAAAAAAAAAATTTCTCTACTTTGTACACTTAAGTTCAGTTGAGGATACTGGCAAAACATGTATTGTCTTTATTATGAGCAAATGTGACAAAATGAAAAAGATATTCTCTAACAAACAATTTATTGTTACTTTCAAAACAAATTCTACGGCAAAATTCTTTTATATAAATCTCATTGGAGGATAAATATTTACAGGCTGTTACTGGGCAGTTAACAATAATAGATTGTTGAACTTATACCAGAATGCAAAAAAATTCTAAAGATATCTGAGGTCTAGGGTTTGGATTAGGAGCATTTGGAACTTTTAGCACATAACTACCTATTTCTTCGTGCAGAGAGCTACAATCAATAATCTTTGTTATTGGATTCAAGAGTACAAGAGGCTGATTATTATCTGCCTCACTGGAACAGATATTATGAGAACTTCAGCAAAAGCCTACTTTAATAACAAGTGCCAGAGGAGCAGGTGGTTCTTTGTCATCTATAACATTGCCGACACATACATTGATATACTTGTTCATACATTTTATCAAATATTTTAACTCTATTTTATTCAAATTTCACTAAAATTATCTTTAAACTTCATGTTATCTTTAAAAGGTTTTGATAAAATTCAGAGCCACTTTCAGGTTTCTCAACAAAATAATCACTTAAAAGTAGATTAGGGCCATGCGAGGCAGAAACGAACGAAAGTACATATCTACATTCATATTTTTGTTATGAATTTAAATGACATCTGAGTGAAAGGAAAAGCTTTTAAACGATAATGAATGAAATTTTATTATATTAATTCATCATTTTAGTAGTTGCATGGTATGATATATTGGTAAAAATTAACTTTATAAGTAAGCTATGGCAAAGAGAAGACATGGAGCTGCTTTGAGGTATAAACAATTTGAACAGTTTATCACTAGTATCGCAGAGTACACAAACAGTGGGATGGTGTCAGCAATGATCACAGCAAATGAAATTACTGAAGAACTTGATGTTTTTAAAGAATTTAAGTAAATTCAGAGGAGGAAGAAATAAAACATTTTTTGAGTGTGAAATACCAGATGACAGGAGAGAAAATCCAAAAGAAATGTTCAAAACAGAGTATTTTTAGATGATTATTGACATAATTTCACAGGGCTGAACTTCAAGGTTTTCAGAGCTGAAGAAATATGAACAAAATTCTGGGTTTATTCATGATTTACATTGGTTAAAGGAATAACCAGATTAAGAAATTCTCCATAGTTGCCAGCAACTTTAGGAAGTTGTCACTATGTGAGAGAAAATTGTACTCTGATATACTAGAAGAACTTTACCAAGAACTGAAGATGTTTAAAAGAACTATACCTAAAGACTTAAAAGTGGCGTTCTAAAGTACATGATCAAGAACAGTATTGACAATGTTTGTCCAAACATCTACATAGTTATAACTATTTTGACTATTCCAGTATCTCAAGCTAGTGCCGAATGATCATTCTCAAAGTAAAAAATAATCAAGACCTATTTGAGATCTACCATGTATCAAGAAAGGGCGACTTCACTTGCAATATTGTCAATTGAATGATACATTGCTTCAAAATTGGACTTTTCCACAATTATTGTTCATTTTAGGGCTGCTAAAAGTAGGAAAGTTAATTTGTAAATTCCAGGAAAATTCATTAGTTTTCTATACTATTAAGTTATAAATGTATTGCAATTTCTATTTCATAAAAATAAATTTATACTAGAATAAATAGTCTATCGTATAATCATCATCTATTTTATGTATTATTCTAGAAAATGTTTTCTTGGTCACAGGTTTATTTTTTTTTAGTGTCCTATAAAATCAATGATATTTCCTAATATTAGTGACAACTCATTTATCATGTTCACTTTTAATTGTACTTTCTTGATGAGTAGTAGATTCCTGGCAGTGTTCGAGTAAATAATATAGAATTTTTATGTTCCAAATATTAATATTTTTAATATTTTTTAAATATTTGTCTAGGAAATATTTCGACAAATCTCTTCTTATATTAAAAGCATACTGATATGAACATTGCCTTTAACTGAAAACCTGTCTTATTTTACACAAGATTAATTAAGGGGCCTCTCAAAATTGTTTGCTTAGGGCCTCACAGAGTCACCACTGCCTCCTGCCATCTATATGTATTCCCACAGAACTACAGCGAAAAATAATTCTCACATATTAGTCAAAAGCGAGAGGAGATTTACAACATTTCAAAAATCTAAAGACAGATATCGACTAAAAACCTAAAATAATTGAGTGCTTTCCCTGCCCAGCATTTTCACTGCTATGCATATAAAGCATCTTGCATGCCTGCAGTATATAGCTCTTTATAAAATTTTAAGAAGTCTGTGAAACCAAACTCACAACAGTCCACCACAGAATTAAAATATGAATAATCTTAAGAGAGCCTAAGGAACACTATGCATAATAGGAGAGAAAATATGTAAAGAATTAATTATCAAATGCAGGGCTTCTTTGATCCGATTGGACTTGGATTAGATGCAACTGGGCCCCATGCTAGCACAGAGCCTAAAACGAAGAAATATTGAAAATATATTTGAAAGGAAGTACTGTGATCATTTAGAAACTAACTAGAATGCCTGATAAACGATAGCCACTAAGGTTTCGAACAAATTTTTGGTGGAACCACAGAGTACTTATTTAGAAGTCACTACTTATTTAGAAGTCACTCCAGAATTTCGGGAAACACATTTACAAAAATGAAAAAGGATATTCAATTATGAGTATGCAGATGAACCAATAAGTAACTGGAAAGAAATGCTTTAGGTACATTGTTTTCAACAAATACCGTAAAAAGCTAGACAGGCTAGAGAAGTTTATTTCAGATAATTCCACAAAAAAACATCGAAAATATGGATTAGTACTAGAAATTGCTTTGACAAATGTAAAAATGATTCAGAATAATGACCAAATGATGTCTATAAAAGATGTAGACATAGACAGCTATAAGGTGGTCTAAGAAATATTAAAACCAATTGTTTTTGGAACCCTATAAAAATTCTACAATTGCTACAAATAACAGCCACTGGCTTTTCAAATGCATATACAGTAACCACCGCTTATAGTGATCAGTGGTTATAAGAATCAACCGTTTATAAGAATCAATATCGCAAAAACAAAAACAAATGTATTATTTCCATGCTAAAATTTTTGCTTTAAAGAATCAATTCACCGGTTTTAAGAATCAGCTTACACTCTTCGCTTTACTTTCATTTTTCCAAAAAAGCCACTTAAACACTCAAAAGGCATGAAATTCTTTCTTTATTTTCTTTGAAGAAAGAGTGATAAGATGGGATGGAATACAGTCGTAAAATACACCCCTTTCTTTGTTAGACAGAACATAATAGTTTCTCCTTAAACGCTTTAGCACAACACTGCCCTATTAGCTTGACCCAGGGGCATCTTTACCCGTCTGGTTCCAATTTCACTTTTCTCTACTGACAAACAAAAATAGGGACTCTTTTTTCCCACCTCCCATATCCTGGTTGCGGCTTCCTGGACTCTGAAACACATAAATCTTCGGCGAAGTGTCCACTATCACTTGGGCAAACGTGACATTAGTAGATTCAACATGTTATCAAACCGTGAAAAGTAAGCTAGAAGGTGAATCTTCGTCTGAGACTATTGGTATTTAAAGAGGTATAAACAGACTCGTGAAAACTTCATTACGTCAAACTACCATAGAAAACTTTTTCTTGTTCCCTTCCTGTAGTTGAAATGTTAAACTGTTAAGCAGGTATGTTGTAACAAATATTGGATATTTTTCTTCTCTTATTATAATCATGTGCATCTACTTATAGGTCAAGAAATTAAGTTGCATTTTTAGAATTATAAACAATAATTTTAATATAAGATAATTAATGTAAATTAAAGCATATTTTATGGGAAATTATCTAATATATGTATATATAGATATATGTGTGCCTGACCAAAAACCTAAATTTCAGCTATAAGAATAAACCGCTTATAAGAATCAAAAACAGTAATAACAAACGTGATTCTTATAAGCAGAAATCACTGTATGTATATATATATATATATATATATATATATATATATCTTTAAGGATATTTTTAACTATTCATATAACTATAGAATTGGGGAAAATGAAGCTTTACTAGATAAAAAATCAATTAAAACATACCTGAGGTCAACAATATCGCAGGAGAAACTCAACAGCTTTGCAAAACTGCCTATAGAGCATGTAGAAACTAGGAAATTGAAATTACATCAATTTATAAATGATCTTGGTAACAAAATATCTAGAAAAATTTGATAAATTGGTAAACAATTTTGATCTGCGAATAAAATATTTGTAGCATAATTACCTCTAATTTTCTTTTCCTATAAATGTACATAAAAAAGGAAATATGACAACCTTCCTAATTTTTTTCTTTCATGTTTCACATGAAATGTTTATCATTTATTGTATATTAGAATTTTAGAGGACCCTGTCAAAATTTCTGCAACTGGGCCCCGCAATGACTAAGGTTGGCCCTGGTCAAAAGCATGAATGACAAGAACTCGGATGTTGAATTTTCCAGTGCAAAGTAATTTACTGTTATACTCTATTACCTTCATATATATTAATTTAATGTAGAAATTCAAAATTTTTAAATATCAAAATGTAGAACTCACATAACATCTTCCCCCAAAATTTTTTTTCAACAGATTTTTATAAATGTTTAAAAAAAAGTTATACGTAATTACTGTCAACAAAAAAGATAGTATGTAAGAAACTTCAACATGAAATACAAAGCTATCAAAATGAATGCAAAGGAAAGAAAAACCTTCTGGTAAATGATTGACTGCTATTCACAATTTTTTTCAAACAGTTTTCATAAAAGAGCTTATACAGAATGTTTAAGCAAATTTCCCTCATGCAAAATGAAAATTTACCAGCCTATATTTTCATCTTTGGGACAAAGTTATCTTTTACATAAATGGTTTAATATAATCATCTAATACTTTTTTAAACTATTCCATCTAGAAATATAATTCATTTCATGCATATCCCATCACTGCATAGTTATACAACACATTTCAGGAGCAGTGAGAAAAATAAATAGCACCAGAATTTTCAAAACTATATATTTGACATTTCTACTACAGTTATTTTCTATTCATTAAATATTTTTTATCCCTAGGCGGGGATAGCATACATAAATCCTAATACAACAAGCATCAATTTAACTGACACTGATCCTGAGGACTGAAACTATATATATTTAAAAATTACCCTAGACATGAACTGCAAGAACGCAGTTATAAATTTTGCCACTACACAAAAATGTATTGAGTTTTAAAAAATGCAGGTAAGAGAGCAGACAGTTAAAATCTAGCTCTAAACTGACCCAAATATAATTTTTACAATACAAATTTTTGAAAAACCATATCAAGGCTGTCATAAATATCAGTTTAAACAATATGGCAATATAAAATATATTAATAATTGCATACAGTTTTCAAGTGTTAAATAATATATCTCTGCCAAAATAAGAATTTCAATTTTATATATCAATTATTACTGTTAAATGATTCTCTTTAAAATACATTGATTTAAAACTTTAAACAAGCATATTATAATGAATGATGTACCTAAAATTATAGTTAAGAGTATTACATTTAATGCTGTTGCTGTTATCTTTGTTGCAATGAAATATGACCATGAATGTTATTTATTAAATCTTGTCATCAAAAATGTTAACACTGAATGAATACAGAAACAAAAAACATAATATAAAAAATGGTTTCAAATGCCATCATAAATAAAAATTTCTCTGATAGAAGAATGATAGAAGAAACCAACGCCAAAACTGAAGATTACTGCCAAAGCTATAAACTCACCAAATTTAGTACCAATTCATAATTAATGTGGAAAATTTAAGTATTTAAATAGTTCTCTCTCTAAGTTTTGCATGAAATTAACAGTGCATATCAATTTCCTTGTAATTTTTAAAAATTTAAAACACATAAATGATGGTTTGTTACCTTCAATAAGATTACATGTTCTAACAATTGTAATATATTTTAAGCATAGAATGAAATTAAAAAAACACCAAACACATGAAAGTTCGGGAAAATGCTGAATTTTTTATAGCCTCGAATTTTGTGATTATGCAAGTGGTTCCTTTATTTATGATCTGCTACAATAGGCTTGTAATCTATATAATAAATTTTTATTATTCAGTTTAAAGGCTTAATACTCTACAATCCTGATCCAGCTAAGCTTCACACTTACATCACCAAAGGCCAGTGATTATATCTCACAAATGTCACTTGTCTTTTACAGTTTTAACTATTCAAATCTGAATGATGATCATTTAGATGTTTTTAGCCAATGACATTTCAAATTACCTTAAGATAACAAATTATAAGTTCAGTGAATGAAAAATCTCTTGAATTCTTTTCATAACATTTTTATTTTCTTTCTTTTCAACGAATACAATCAGGATGATGAGAGCTTACCCTTGGTTATTAAAATTTCGATTATTACTTTTATAAAATTATTTTTATATTTTGGAAATAATTAAGATTTTAATTCTTGTTCTAAAAATTCACCTGTAATACTATTGTCATTTTTTTTTCATTCTTCTATACACGCTGAAATGATCATCCAAGAAACTTTTTAAGTTTTATATAATATATTTATTTTATTACAATGTTTGTATTTTTGTGTGTCCATCTTGAAGTATTTTATAACTTTTAAGATTTTTATGAAAATAAAATTGTATTTTGAATTCATTGTTTCCACACTATGCTATGACATATTTTTTAATAATTTAAATGTTAACCTACTTTTAGAAAACGATTGATACATTTTGGACACTTTGGAAATATTTAGGCTATTTTAATTATTTACTGCAGATAAAATGCTGTATTCAATATTTTTCGTTAAAATATTCTAATGGTGTTTATCAGCCACTTGTTGAATTTTCACAAAATGCGTTGATTGTCAGACAAAAAGTTTTAAAACAGTAAGAAATAGTATTTTCCTGAATGAGAACTCCACTTGTTGGAGTCTGACAACTTCTCGCAAAGGATACGGATCAGCTCCCCGTATATTTTATCTTTTAAAGCAATTATAAACAGTTCAAAAACATTTGTATATCTCATAACTAAGAAAATTGCTAAACATGGTATGCCTGACTTGTATGATGATAATTTTATACGTTTTGTACAAAATTGTAAATAAAATTATCAGAAAAATCAGATTGGCAACTTCTAGCAATCTCTTGAAATCGCTGAGCATATATTTTAATAGCACGCCAACATCGACCAGAAAGTAATATTCTAATTTGCTAAAAACAACATACCATAGCTGAACATGCAGAATTTAACGATTTAAGAGGTATAAGTATTGTATTAGCATTTAGCTTCACTAACAAAAAAATAGCGTAAAATGTAGAAATCATATATGTCATTTTCAACTTCATAACAAAACAGTTCTGTCATACAATGCAGAAAAAATAACTGGTAAATTAAACTTACTTGAATACTGTTTATTTTTCTAGCACCGAGATCAAGGGACTACTCTCGATTTGTGTGCACGGCCGCCATCTTGGATTTTTTTCGCGCCAACTTGGCGGTTTTACCGTGTTTTGAGGAGTGGAAAAAATCTCGCCAATGTGTTAAAAGCGGTGTTTTCAAAACGCTGGACTTAGAATTTTTTTTAGCTTTTTTAATAAAAACCACCTTTTTAAATTATGAAACTTAGAAATATTTTTAACAAATCTTGTAATGGTTGGACTTAGATTTTTTTGGGCATTTTTAATAAAAACTACCATTGCAATTTATGAAACTTAGAAATATTTTTACAAAAAAGCATTCAATTATTGAAGGATTTTTAATAAAAAGTATCATTTCAATTTATGAAACTTAGAAAATTTTTACAAAAAAGCATTAATAAAAAGTAACATTTCCATTTATGAAACTTAGAAAATTTTTACAAAAAAGCATTCGATTATTGAAGTATTTTTAATGAAAACTACCATTTCAATTTATGAAACTTAGAAAATTTTTACAAAAAAGCATTCGATTATTGAAGTTTTTTTCCACACCACCCAAGAGGTAAAACTTCCAAGGCGCGCTTTGTTTTTACGTGGTTTCGGCTGGACCCATAATCCACGTGTATTTTTTATGAAAAATCGTAACTTTTCAAAAAAAATACAATAACATTCTAAATATACAATCGCATTTAAAATCACACAATTACATTTAAAATACACACATTAGAAACATTTTAAATATTTATATTTAAATGCACTTACATTTAATGCACTGCACATACTACTAGCTGTTTCGTGTGGATCCTCTCCTCTGCTTGTTGTGTGCTCTCCTGGGAGGGTAAACTATCAAGTCCACTAGTTTTTTTATTTCTCCGAGCCAAAGGCCTCTCCAGGAGAGCCGACTGTACCCTTGTTGCCTTCTTTCTGTTGCCGTGTTCCAAGCTGTGCACCGTAAACCCTATTTAGTCCTCTATGTGTTGGCACAATTTCTTCTTACGTGGCACTTCCTACATCACTTGGAGAAAAAGTGTGGTGGGGGCCCTGCGGTTCGTATGGATACATACGAACAGTATTTTTTTTTTTTTTAAATATATAATTTTTTTTTTTTTTTTTTTTTTTTTTTAAAGGAACAGAAGAAGTGAGCAGAAGCAGGATAGTAATTGAGAGAGAAAGTTAGTGTTGTGTTAGTAGGGCAACTCGGAGGCCTGAGTGTTAGTTATTATTAATAATCATAATAAAACTTGGAGCAACGAAAGAAGGGTTGTTTTGTACACATATAATATTCATACATATATAATATACACATATAATATACATACACATATAATATTCCCCCCTTCCCCCCAGCACTGAAAACTGCACGCCATAATATTACAAATTATTAAAAAATAGACTTTAAAAATTTCCACATACCTTTATCCTTCCCAATTGTCGTCAACAAACGGTATGTCACCTTGCAGTATGTTTTCTGTTCTCTGTCGCTTTTTTTCAGGCATAAGATCTTCAATTCCTTCCGATTCTGGGGTTGGTAGCTCAATCTCCAGAAGTTGTTTCCCCTGTTTCCCGGGACCTGGATAGACGTCCTTCAAGTCCTGTAAAAAATTAAAAATTCGCTCGCCTTCAGAGAGCTCTGTCTGAAGGCGACGTCTTCGGTAAAAAAAGACAGCCATTCCTTGACTGATGCTCTTGGAGTTGCGTCTGGAGCTCAAAGCAAGCTTCAGATGCTTATTTTCGTTTTCCAACGAATTTATCGTGTTTGAGCGATCAGTCCAGCCCACAAACTCACCGATGCTGTGGTTTGTAGTTTTGTGAATAGCTGACGGGAAAAGAACATCAATATTTTCATATTGGCGTGCAGAGTCAGTGCAAATTACCGAGGTGCTCGGGTGGCAAAACCTCTTGACTAAAGGCCATAAATCCTCCTTTTTTTTAGACTTTACACGGAAGAATAGCCCCTCTTTGTCTTCACGACAGTAGATCCCAAAAATGGTCTCTGACATCGGGGCTGTTCTTCTACCCCTGTTATACTTGCGAGAACTTAAAAAGGTTTCGTCGAGCTCTATCGTCTTATGTAGTCCCCCAAGTAACTGACTATTATGCGACGCATAAACCTCACAAACTTCCCTACAAAAGAAAAAAAAATCTATCACACTACGTATATGAATTTTGGGTAATCCATTGTACTTCCTCCATTCGCACATGTCCCTGTGCACTTCAGTAACCTTGCGCTTGCGAACAAAGTCAATGATGATACTCAGTATTTCCCTGATGGACAGCTTAGAGTGTTCAAAAAATGTGTTTGACAGTGGGTTAACTGTCACACTACACTTTTTCTCCTTGCACCTCCACCTCCAACCAAACTTCATCCTCGATTCTCGCGAAATTCTCATTTTCGAACCGCATGCGGTGCACTCCATTTCGTCGCTCTCCCGTGGAAGAATATTTAAATCCTGCAAAAAAGAAATAGCACACTCATCATTTTCTATAATTCTGTGCTCAGTATGATGAGAAAAACCAATAAGAGATGGATGCATTTTAAGATGCAGATAGATTACTAATCCGGCGGTCTCGAGTGCTGTGATAACCAGAGCGTGCGAATTAGCAAGTGCACAGTAATCTAGGATTATGAAAAATGTGGATTAGTTGAGCTAATTGCAACCCCGACACCCCCCCCCCCCTCCAATGGGAGTTCAGAAAAATGCCGTCGTTCAATCGACGCGATTTCATTGGTTAACGAAGGTACCAGAACGAAATAATTATCGCCCAGCGAAACGCGCCAAATCGTGGCGGAAAAATCCAAGATGGCGGCGGTGCACACAAATCGAGAGTATCCCCGAGATCAATGTTATTTCAGTACAGATCCATTCTAAAAGCTACGCAATTTTTTTGCTACCGATTTTCCTCTTTTAATTACTCAGATTAGAGAGAATTGAACGCAATAAACAATATAAACACGAAGCGATAAATCGCAAAGGTCCGGTCCGGCACTAGAGTCCTTTTACTTCTGCGCATGCGTGAATGATCTTGAGATTTGTTTTGATTGTTAGCGAGTTTACTGTTAAATTCTTTGGTCTTTGAGTGTTCTTTGAAGCCTGAAAAAAAATCTTACTGCTGTATAAGGCGAAACGTTGCAACGTCACTAGCTACGTCAGTTTTCGTCTGCTATAGATGACGTCATTATCGGGTGGCAGAAAGAAGAAGCAGTTCCTATGCGTTTGCATGTGTTTTTGGACGATACCTTCATTTTGAGTTAAATAATTTAAGTTTATTTATAAAATTTCTCATATTAGTTGTATGTAACAGGTATTTTAACACTTTTTTTTTAATATTTCGCAAGGTTTAAGAGAATATAATTATTATTTCGTTGAGAATGATTATTATTATGTTGAGATATGTATAGATATCAGGATGTATAGATATCAAGTTACGTCAGGCTAGCGTCTTGTATCGTAACTCCAGTCTTCCTCTGTCAATAAATACGGGTCACATACTGAATAAACCTTTCCGGTCTGTACCTGAATGTTTAATTTAGTGATATACCTTAGTTTAGATACCGTATCTAAAGACTTTGCGTAATCTGAGAGCATTTTATTCAACAAGCTGTTAGAATGCTCATTGAACGCCATGTTAAATTATGCAATTTTTTGCCACTCCTCGCCAAACAAGAAGTAAAATCTGCAAGAGTTGAGATGTGACATGCTGCGAGACATTGCCCTATTTCTTGAAAAAAAAAATTCCATGGAGCGTACAACAAACAGCAGCGTTGATAAAAGTACTATTAAAGACAAAAAAAAAAAATCCTTAAAATTTGTGTTTGTGTTCTTTAGTAAATCCCAAATCTGTGAAATATATGGAAATATATTGTGTGTTCACAGGGCCCGATTTAGAAAATTCTTGCCTATAGGCACAACTCAGGATGGGGACCCCCTAACACTGGTGTGGGCGTAAAATTTCCAAAACTGACACACAAAAAAATAATCATGAATCACTGTGAAAGTACCATTTTACGAAGAATTGGCTATTTAAAGCATAAAAGCCTAGAACATTATCAAATAACAAAAAGTAATACAGCATATTAAATTCATCATTAAAACACCAATACAATGCAACCAGAAAAACTTAATCCCTTATATACACTATAACATACATATGATGAACCTATCAATCAAATTTGAAAGGATATTATAAAAAAAATTACTATTAAAAAAGGTAAAATAAAAAATAATTTGAATTGGGAATTTTTACTTTTAAAATAAAATTCCCTAGGCCTGGGCCTAATGGAAAATCAGGGCCTGTGTGTTCAGTGCACTAAGTTAGACTCTTGGTCGGTTTAAATTATTAATTAATAATTTTTAAAAGTAAAGTATTAATATATATAAAATATAGAATATTTATATTTTTTAAAGAAATTTATTTTAAAAATTTAATTTAAAAAATATTTATTTAAAAGCTATTAACTTAAAAATTAAAAAAAAATTCTTAAAATAATTTTTTATTTGAACTTTATTTGTAATTTTTTATCAACTAGATTTTTTTAAATAAATTCTTAAACAGGTTAATAAATATGTTTTGTTATTTATTTTAAAGATAATTTTTTAAATAAATAATTTTCAAATAAATTTATAAATAATATAAATAATATTTATAAATAATATATTACAATAATATATAATAATAATTTATAAATTTATAAATAATTTATTAATAATAATATATACTTTATAATAATTTAAATTTTCTAAATAAAATTTATAGAATATTTTTATTTATAACTCATTTATGAATAAGTTAATCATTTATCAATTTATTTATTTTGTAAATATTTTTGTAATAAATAACTTTATAATTATATAATCTTTAAATAATTTAATGTATAAATAAATACTTTATAACTTATTTGTAAATAAGTAATAATTTATTTATTAAGTTTATTTCCATTTATTAACTATATTTAAATTTTCATAGAATTAATACACAACAAAACAATTAGGTATTTTGAAAGAAAATTAATATCAGCATGCCTTTTCCATATAAACGTTCACTGCTCATGCCTTTGAAAAAATATCGAGCAGACGAGAAAATTATTCCTTCTCATTTTTTACCTCTTCATTCATGTCCCAAGATTGCACGCATGCGCAGAAGAAAAAGGACTCTAGTGCCGGACCGGACCTTTGCGATTTATCGCTTCGTATATAAACAACGCGCATAAGCGATACCGTTGCCACTCGTGACTATAAAAATATACGCTACTTGTAAACAGGCGGCTATACTTCGCAAACCCGGATTTGCCAGCTTTAACGTGATTGCATATGGGATTTGCTGACGTTTCGGCACATGTTATTGTTTTCGTTCTCTAATGTTTACATCATATTTCATGTTCACATGGATATAGTGGCTTAGAGATACGTGGCGGTCGGTTGCTTTTCTTGTAGCTCTTTTCTGTCTTGTTCTTTCACTGAATTTTGGTAGACTTTCCACGTGTACCGTTTGTGTGTTGGTTTCCGTATTGCGTAGTGCTTCAAGTTGTTGCTTTTTCGTGTTGATTTTTGAAGTTTTTTTTCCACTTTTTGGTTGTGGTGTTGGTTCTGCAGCTGCCGGTGACGGAGTATGCGGTAAGTGGATTCTGGTTTTTTTCTTTTCCTGTATGGAGGAGTCGCCGGCTGACGACAACTTCTGGTCTGCTAATCTCCAGCCGCATGAATTTTTGAATGAAGCTTTGCGTCAAGGTGTGGGGACTTTAACAATTTTTCTTGAAAATCCTGCAGGGGCTATCCCTATTTCACACCGAAAAAAATTGAAGGATGAACTGGTCAGTCGCGTGGGTCCCAAGATAAATTTAAGTTTTTTAAAGGCCACATGTAACGGAAAAATAGTATGTGTCACGGAAGATAAAAATACAGCCATCCAGTTGTTAAAAATTAAGGAAATACTGACGGTACCAATTGTGCCCAGATTAAATCTGGACACACTTACGTCAAAGTTTCTCTGATATGATATACCGTTTAATGTCACCTGTAACGAAGTTGCGGATGAACTGTTAGAGAGCGGCATTCCGGTTTTTGAAGTCCGTCGGTTTCAGAAGCTCACGGGAGGTAATCGTGTTCCGCTTAAAACCATGCTGGTAACAAAAATTGGGCAACAGCTCCCCGACAAGGTTCATTTGTGGTTCGAAGAAATACGCATACGGCCTTTTATAAATAAACCCCAGGTGTGTAATAATTGTTTCTAATTCTCACATTCGACTAGGGCATATAAAAATGCTGTAAGTGTAGAGAAGGACATGCTACTCAACTGATAGAGTGAAATGTAGCAATTGTGGCGAGGGCCATAAAGCAATTAGCAAAAGTTGTAGCGCATATATCCGAGAAGCTGAAATTAATAAATTTAAATGCCTTAACCACTTAACGATCACAGAAGCTCGGCACCGTTACGCGCAGAAAGTTCATGGAAAGATTCGAGGCTAAGTTTGAGGAAACCCTCCAGAATTTTTTAAGTACTCAAGTCGAAACTTTCAACAAGGTCATTGAAATAATGGCATCATCTTTTACGAACATGTTACATAAATTTCTCCCTCCGACGCAGTCGGGTGCTCTTCCAAAAAGAGAGAAAACAAAGAGAAAACAGAGACTGTCACAAGATAATTTGCCATCTCCCCTGTCCTCTACTGCTGAGGACTTCGGTTTGATGGATTAGTCTGGGACCACCGGTCTTGATAGCCCTGGTCCTCCGCCTCGACCATCCCTGTTTTTTGAGGGGGGCATTCCTGACGCCCCTCCCCTTTAGGGCTGGGTTGGCTGTCTGGCGGCCTTTTTTTGGTTTGTCCGTGTTTTTGTTGTTTTTGGTCTGGCTTGTTTTTCTGTTATGTCGTGGAACATTCGTAGTGTTCGGGCCAGGGCCGCTTGGCTCCGGTGTCCTGTTTTTGCTTCTGTTCCTGTTTTGCTTACTCAAGAAACCTTTCTTACTCTGGCTCTTTCTTTCGCTGTCATTCAGAAAGTTCTGTATCGTAGAGATAGGCCTGGGGGCGGTGGGGGTGGCGTCCTCATCGCGATCCAGCGTAATGATATTTCCATCGACCTTTCTCTCCCCATACAATATCCTTTCATCGAATATGTTGCTGTTAAATTATGGGTCAATAATACTCCTATCACCATTGTAAATATCTATAATCCCAGGTGCAGTTTTGACCTTGGCTTTTTCGTTTCTCTTCTTGATGATACTGAACCACCTTTTATTATCATGGGGGACCTGAATTTAAATTTACTTAAACGGGGCAGTCAAGGCCTGGCCCCGGTGAATCAGTTTCTTGACTGGGTTGCTGGAAAAGATCTTTGCATTGTTAACAGGGACATACCTACCCGCTTCATGGCTAACAATTCACCTTCTGTACTCGATCTTGCTATTATTTCTCCAGACTTATTCCCTATTGTAAAATTTTATATCCACCCTGATAGTTTTGACTCGGATCATTGTCCGATGTTCTTACAGCTTTATGGCCCTTACGCCCAGTGTGTTACTACTACCTTTCGACTCCGGACCAATTGGTTTAGGGCTGGCCGTGATTTAAATAATAGCATGAATTGCCATAACACTCTTTCATACTCGGATCTTATGTCATCAAGTAAACAGGCTATCTCTGATAATAATCACTCTCAAAGGATCACTGGGACGTCATACCCACAGTGGTGGAACTAGGGTTGCCAAATGTCGCGCATTGGCCGGGATTGTCCCAGAATCGGAATCGCTGTCCGTGATCCCGGATGATTGCTAAATTGTCCCGGAATGCAGCGGAAACTATTCCAATTCTTTTAAAATTGAAATTGACATCTTGTAAATCCGTTGAACGTTGTGACGTCGTAGTAATCGGACAGGTAGCGTCCGACGTCACAGACTAAAATTAAAGTTTCCGCGATATTTATTTACAAGATCAAATTATATACAGATCAGGAAGTACACGGTGATGGCACAGATGGTGATTGCAATGACCAACTATGGCAGAGTATTTCAAAAAGTATGAAAAATCGGTCGAGCTGTCACATAAACTGTGTGTGGATGAAGGCCAGGAATAACATGAATATTGACTTACTAGTGAAGGCGGAATTGCAAATACGATTTAATAGTGAATCGTGTGCAGAATTTGCGAACTTTTTAAATACGGACTCACTTGCGAAAGAACTGGTGATTGCAGCAAAAAGTGAGAGAAAATATTATTGGAAAAAACCATAAAAAATAACGTTAAATTTGTTATTATAAGATTTAAAATTATTATTATTATTATTATGTAATTAAATATATATATATATATATATATATATATATATATATATATATATATATATATATAAAATTAAGTTTCTATAATAGTTAAAATAAAAAATATAAAAAATAAATAATAAAAAAAAAAACTGCATTTTAATTTTTTCATATATAAAAAGTTTTCTCAGAAAACTAGGCAATGGCTGACTGATAATGATGATGATGTTCAGTTTTGAGCTATTTGTCCCGGAATAGTCACAGAAAAAGTTGGCAACCATAGGTGGAACTCGAGGTGCTCTTGGATCTTGGGGCAGAAAAGAAAGTATTTTCGGCTGGCTAAACGGACTTTTTCGCGTGAATACTGGTTACAGTAAAAAAAATTCGAGTCTCTTACGTCGGCACATTAAATGCAGCATTCGAAGCTTTTGGAACAAAGTCTGCAATAGTTAAAACAGTTTGCAAACCATCTATCGCATTCTTAAAAAGCAGTCTACCCTACAGACTTCTGGGGGGACGCTGCTTTATCGGGGAATTTGTATCAATTGCCCCTATCGTCAAGCTGCTCTTTTTGGTCAGAACCCTTCGCATCACCCTCCCCTTCCGTACGCTCTTACCAATGTGATGGGGGATTTAGACAACCCTATTGCTACTCCGGAGCTCCAGTTAGCGATCAAGGTAACTAGACCCACCACTCCCGGAGAAGATGGTATCTCGGTAAAGCTAATAAAGCACATCGATCCCAATAACCTCTGCAAGATTGCTGGTATTTTTAATAATCTCCTTGGTACGGCTAGTGTCCCGTGTCAGTGGCGCTCTGCCATAATTCTTCCCATTCTGAAACCCAAGAAGCCCAGTACTCTGATTACTTCGTACCGCCTGATTGCCCTTACTCCGGTTTGGTGTAAAATTTTTGAACGCATTATTCTCCACCGTCTCACTCGCTGGTCTATTAGCCACAATGTTTTTCCTCCCGGCCTCGGTGGCTGTCTCCCCAATAGGGACAGCCAAACTGTCTTGGTCAAGCTGTATCTAGATATCCAGGAAGCTCGCCTGAACAAAAAATATATTCTTCTTGTAAACCTAGACATTGAAAAGGCGTATGATTCCGTTTAGATTGACGGGTTGATTTACAAACTGGCTTCCGTTGGTGTTGGTGGAAATGTTTTATTATGGATTTCTAAGTGGCTACAGGATAGGAATATTAAGGTGAAATGGCGCAATCACATTCTTCCCCCTCAAACGGTTACGTCTGGGATTCCACAGGGTAGCGTTCTGTCCCCGTTTCTGTTCTCTATGTATATGCTTGATATTTTCGAAACGACCCCGCCCAGGGTAACTGTGCTGACTTATGTTGATGACATTTTTGTGTATGCTATTGGTGATGATCCTGTTACCACTTGCAACGATTGGCAAACCGCTCTTGATAACATCCTGAAGTGGTGTAATTATTGGAAGTTCTCTCTCTCCCCCTCGAAGAGCACGGCAATAAATTTTTCAAGGGGTAGATTTCCCTGCCCTGAAAGTCGTATCGCTGGCCATCCTATTCTGTGGAGTAAGAATATCAAAATTCTGGATTGCGTCCTGTCGTCAAGTATGTCCATTGCTCCTCAGGTTCAGTATCTGCGTGAAAAAACTCACCGCCGGCTAAACATGTTAAAAGGTTTGGTGTATAAAACTCGTGGCGCTACAAGCCGGATTCTTATCCCAATCGTCAATGCGGTTATCCGCAGTGTTTTTTACTATTGTGGGTTCATGTATTCCCAGATTTCAAAGAGAGAAGCTAATATTATGGAGGCCCTATACTCCATTGCCCTCCGTCTGGCCACTGGTCTCCCCCGGTGGACGCCGATTCTGGTGCTTCGGGCTGAGGTTCACCAAAACAGCATTGCGTGCCGTATTCAGCATCTTAATAAATGTTTTCTCATTAAACAACTGTCACTCCATACCAAATCCTTGCTTTACAGTAACCTCCATAGGTGTACTTCAGGAAACCCATCAAGTATTCCTGGTTTGCTGCATGCCATGAATATTACCCTGGATACGTACTGTCTGGGCTCAAGCTTTTTCCTGGACCCTGGCAGCATCTTTCGTTTTCATCAGGTGGAGATTGTTACGCAGGGTCTCCCCTTTCAAAATAAAGATCTCCCGAAGTCGGTGATTTCAGCCTTATGGGCGGAGTATGTGAATAATTACCAGCCAAAGTGCATTTTGATTGCCACTGACGCCTCCATGAACGACGATAATGTGGCGATAGCGGCCTTTAACCACTCGACTAATTCTGGGAAAGCCATGTTAACCCATCGTTTGAATTCAATTTTTACCGCGGAAGCTCTCGCTATCGTCCTGGCTATTGATATTTGTTGCCAGGAGGTTGATCATGTTTTAATTGCTTCTGATAGCCTTTCCGTTCTCTCGGCGCTACATATGGTACATCCGAAGTCCCCAGCGGTCATCCTTCTGCTGCATAGTAAAATTATCAATGCCCTTGAGAGCATCAAATCCATTCGGCTGGTCTGGACATCGGGGCATCTATCCAAATGTGGTGGCCGATGAGATGTGTAGACATGGGTCTTTCACTACCGACCAACTTAATGTGGTAAGCCCGGAAGACACCATAAGAAAGATCAAAAGCGACATGTATGCTGCTGGGGAGGATGAATGGAATAGAAGTAGCTATCGTCAGCGGTATTGCACAATTTACCTCAAGAATCAAACGCATCGTAGGTGGATTTACCATCGCCAGATTGATGTTCTGATTGCCCGCTGGCGTACCAAAACGATACAATGTAGCCATCTTTGGCATAAGTTGAATATGGCTCGCTCCCCTCTGTGCGACACGTGTAATGAAAATGATACGCCAGATCATATTTTGCTAAGCTGCTCCAAGTTCCGGATGCAGTGTTGTGCTTTATTTAATTCTCTTAGTATTAGTGGTAATCCTTCTTACGATTCCGTTATTAATTCGGCTACTAGTTCGTGGCGTGGGCTGGTAGCCCTGGTGTGTTTTACGCTTCGCTTCCTTGGTTGGGGGTGATATTTGGTTTTGTTCGTGTGTGTTTGGTTTTGTGCCTTTCGTTTGTTGTTGGTTTGCGGTGCCTGCGTAGTACATCGTCCCCGTGTTTGATTTGTGGTCTCGGGTGGGGCTTCTCGCTGTTTTCCTTCATCTATGCACGATGTTTGTGTCTCTTAGTTTCTCCGAGCTAGTTTGTTTAGCGTCTGCCCGGCTATGTTTTTCCTCTTCGGGTCGATATGTAGAGACAATGCCGGCCGCCTGGCTCTAGCATAAGTCTCACAAATTTTCACTTCACTTCAATTCAATTCATGTTCACATAATATCGTAAACGCTTAGAAATCCGAATAATTTCAAAAAGATTAAGCATCATCAATGAAAATATTCATTTCAAATGGACATTTCTAACAATTATGATTTTTTCAACTGTTGTTTTCAAATAGATTTACGATTTGAATTATAGATCAATCAAATTATATTCTACATAATAAAGAAATATTTTTAAATATACGAAGTATTGCAAGATTTTAAGCAGTGGCGTAGCCAAGGGAAGGGTTTTGGAGGTACGACGCCCCCCCCAAAAAAACTTTCCCGAAACATTCCAAAACATCTCGTTGCCTAGGTATCCACAAACAAAAGTTTTTATAACAGTGCAGGTAATTGAATGTTGTCAAGTAATTGAATACTGCAATTTAAGTAATCAAAATTTCCTTTGAAACTTTAAATTCATAATCATAGATTTTCTGTGTCTTAGAATGCTGAAAGAGATACTGGAATTTGGCTAGCCGAATTGATTGTTTGGATAAAAAAAAATATTGCATATAATTTTTATAACAAAAACCCTATCACTGTTCAAACACACTTCACATTTAGTTTTATTTTATATTTTATATTTTTATGATATCCTTCTCATTATAATAACTAACTATTAAGTCTCTGATTCATAATTTTTATCTGTTCACAATTATCTGTGTAAATTTTATCTGTGTAAATTTTAACAACATTGTTGAAATTGGCCTCAATCGGGAAAATATTATTAATATCACTAAAGGAAGAATTATCCTAAATGACTCCTTCAAATTTTCTGATTTTAACAAAACATTTTAAATCCCTCTATGTATGATATAGATTGTGCATATAATGGTTTAGTTACGCTAATATTTAAAAATCGCTCCAAATATGATTTTCAGATTCAGTGCACCTCGAAACATTAGTATCCAGTGAAAATTTTTAAATAATGACCAAAGACAATAGTTTTGCTCTTCTATAGACAGCATAATCCATGTTATCAGCACGCATTTTGTATTGATTATTTGTAAAAAGAAAAAGCACCTCTTTTCTTAATAACATTGCAAATAAAAGATAATTTTTACAAGGTTCAAAGACATTAATCCAACATTAATTAACATTCCTGCATCATCACCCATAATCTTCTAGAAGCAGTTTTTTTTAACTTAAGATTTTACAGAAGATATAAAAAAATCTCTGTTTTGTAAGAAATTCTATTAAAGTTTTGATTTGTGGCTTTTTTTATATAAGAATTTGGGAATTTTTAAACTTATTTTTATATGTCATTTATATTTACATTTTGATATAAATTGTTTTTTATTGTTTTCATTATATTCTCATCTATTTCCTGTAATCGTTTCTCATACTTTTTAATTTTTGTCTCTTAATGCTTTTTATAATTGCTAAAAATCATGGTAGACTTAAAGATCTTGATTCTTATGTTATTTTTAACATCCTGATTTTTTCCATATTTGCAATAAATGCTTTCCAACAAATTAGATGGAAATTCATTCCGCCTTGTAGCATATTGAAACGTACGTGTTCAACTGGTGTGGTAACCGAGTGGTCTAAATTAGCAGGCCAGAATTAACGAAAACCTTCACTTTTATTTACACAAAACGTAACAAGAGAAGTGTTGGTTAGAGCAGGTTACAGTATCACCAGACTGGTGCAAAGATTTTAATAGCGGTGAACTCAGTCTTTACGGGGAGCAGAAATCAGCACGGCCGATCTGGCCCAGATGTAAAAGGGGCTCTCTAAAACAAAACAGAGTCTCGCATATATAACCAGCTTTGAAACCTCTGCCGGTGGCGACCAGTTTTTTCAAGATTTCCTGATTTCAGAGGGAGGGGACGAGGAATTCCGTGCTCGCAGATAGTCTTTGATTCGGTGACATTTTTATGAGAACGCATTGCTTCTATAATGTCAGAATCCTCTGACTGACGACCCCAGTGGACATCTTTATGAAGAAGGAAGGAAGGCGGTTTTCTCCGATTTTGTCGGTGAGGATGAAACTGCGGCTTAACTCGCAGAAATCCAGGAACGTCGAACACCGGCAGTGAAACCGTATGGGATAGCCTTTTATCCCCCACAGAATTTTAGAATGCTGTGCAAACGCGCGGGAAAGTCCTGCAGCATTGGAAGGCTTCCTCGCAGATCGTGAGAACCGCACGATACATGCGTGACGTCACAGCCTACTACGTCATGGTGGGGCGGATGGTGGGAGAGGTCGATAGGTCTCCTGAAGAATCTACTGAGAAGAATGCTAGGACAAACTTCTTTAACACCAGAAGAAATGATGACAGTTCTTTGTGATCACGAGTCAATTATTAATTCAAGGCCGATCTCATACATCACGGAAAAAGATGCAGAACTAGTACCTCTAAGTCCGTCGATGTTTCTGCAAGACATTCGAGTAAGTGGTGTTCCCGATTGTAATGCAATTGATTGATAGCAAGAGTCTTAACAAACGCGTTAAATATCGACAACATTTACAAAAAAGGTCGAAGAAAGAGATTTCGATCTGAATACCTGGGAACTCTACTTCAAAAATCAGAAAGTAAGATTCCAGCAAAAGTAGCTGTTGGTGACGTCGTCTTGATTGGAAATGATAAGACTAAACGCATTAACTGGCCTCTCGGAAAAATTATTGAGATTACTCCATGTAAAGAAAGTTTTAAAAGACTTGTAAAACTTCAAACCGCAGTGAATTTATCGTTTGGAAATACAGTCAACAGCAACTGAAAAGGCTGCGGGTTCAACTTCTGATGAAGGATCAAATCAAAGGGATTTACCAGGTGCCCTACGGAAAGCTTTTACTTCAGAAGTGGTCGAACTGTGAAAATACCATCAAGATATTTGGACACTTAATTCTGAATTTAGATTCAATGTTAAGTTGTTTTAATTATTTGAATAGATTATCAAAAGGTGGGAGTGTTATATAAACCACAGAAGAGATTATGATTGTAAATGACGTCATTTATTAGAAGTGTATAATAAAAACGTGTATTTCTTGTGAGTAACAACAAAACGTTGTTTTTCTGAGTAAAAAGTAATATATATGTAGCGACCAATCTTTTTATATAAAATAGAACACGCAGATTTCATTATGAATATTAAAGATTATTTTGAACCCAAATGAATCGGGAAGATTTATTGGGTGTATGAAAATGTAAAGAAAGTGTTAAAAGACTTGTAAAATTTCAAACCGCAGGTGGAGAACTGATTTCAACGGAGGCATTGAACGGCTCTACCCTCTTGCAATATCTGCTGCATATCCAATCCTTGTTACAGAGAGAGAGTGTCTACTAAATCTGTAGATAAGCCACCAGTAATGAATCGATCCGATGGTCAGAAGGTCGAGTTCATACCCACTCAAGAGACTACAATAACCGGAAGTGAACGTATCATCACGATGCCTCTAAGATTAGATTTGTGACTGAAATTATTTTATTCATATTGTAATTGTGTTACTTGATGTTTTAATTTTCTCTTAATTGTTATTTTAACATTGCTGTATTATTAATTGTTTCCGTATTTTCGTTTCCTGTAAACATAATGTCTGGTTTTGTATTAGTATTTGAAGGCTATATACATATTTTGAGTATGGTGAAGAGTGCTATTTAACATATTATGTAAGTTAACTCTGTTGAGACAAATGTTAACTTAGGTGGGAGAATGTTGAGAGTTGTATCTCTATATTATTATTATACTATCTATGTTTCGCGAGCTTTCGAAACTCATCAAGTTGCTTTTGGCAACAAGTTTTAATTATTGTTTGGAAACGATGTATTTTTCAGTTAAGGTGTTCTTTTTTGTGTGATATGTGATATGTGAGTGCTTGGCTCAAAGATATTTATGAATTGTTTTTAATGTGAATAATAGGTTTGAAGAGTGAATAAACCTATAATGCTTCAGAAGCTCTTGAGTTACTATTACTTCTGATTCGATTTTGAGGTTCCGGAACGGAACACGGTCATTGTTTCACTACAGATTAGGGTGCCCCCGCCAAATGAACGATAAAATGCCAATGTATGTATGTATGTATGTTTGTTTGTTTGTATAATGTATATATGTATGTATGCATATATTTATGTTTGTATGTGTGCATGTAGGTATGTATGTATATGTAGGTATGTATGTTTTTATGTATGCATTATGTATGAATGTATGTATGTATCTCAATAGCGCCAAGAAGTGTGCCAATGAACACCCTATTCTGATCGATCATAAAATCCCAGTCGATCATAAAATTTGGCGCTAATCCGCCAAATCTCGCGGCCGCTTCCACCGCCAATCATTTTGGCGGCATAAAATCTGCAATTGCATTCAAAATAGAAACAAATATGTCCTCTTCTTTGTGAAGACGACGTCACATGTTTTCAGCCATACAGGAATCTAAGTGGTGTCCCGCTGTCCCACGTTGTCCTTTGCTCCGCCACTTGGCCGAACCCCACAATCGCTCTATGTTTTGAGTATGTACGCCGGTATCCGGATCTACAAAGTTATACTTATGATTAACTTTGAAATGTTCGAAATTAGCAGATCTTATTTCGTCGGTTTTATAAGCTTTCCACGAGTCCGTGTCTAATGTAGAACCTTCTTCGATGTTATCTTTTATCGCTTGCAAAAGCGTTATCGCCTTCCTAGCTGGAACTTTTACGATAAAACACTCGTTGGTCTTCTTTCAAATGCCTCTAAACAACCATTGCTCGGGGGGTATTCTCCCTGCATGGTTTTTACGCTTTGAGGAAAGGCTCTCATCAATTTCGACAATGGGGTTGGTCCCTCCGATTTTTTTCTTTAGCCTTGTAAAGACTGTGTGTACAAACTTCTCTTAAGTAATTATCCCAACCGATAACAGTCTTGTCACTCAACTTAAAAAGTAAACAATAGAAATAGACAAAATTAAAATTCAAGCATAGACTGCTAAATCACTATAACATAAAACATATCCTGCAAAGAAAACATTTTCAATAAAGGATAGCGCAGAAGCTTCATATCCCCATAATGAAAAAACAAATAAATAATCCAACAGATATAGATAAAAAAATTATACTAAAATAGACAAAAAACAAACAGGAATCAAGCACTCTGGGCATCCACGCACCAACGGCAAGATTCTGTATAAGTGCCGGAACTGAACCATAAAAACGACAGAGGTAATCGACAGGTCTCGTCATCAGGGAGCCTAACCATGTCATTTACCTGAAGGGGAACTTTATGAATAGGATGCAGGTAAGCCCAAAAGACATCCCAAGGCCCCGAGTCCCCCAAAGAAGCAATTAGTCAAGAAGAAAATGAAAAGACAAACACAACTTACTGTATGGGCTCAACGCACCTTACAAGCAAGCACACAAAAATCCTAATGCAAAGTAATCGGTGCCTACACACCCCAATTCCGTAAGTGACGGTTATGGCGAAACAGCAGCCAGTTCTATCCTAAAGGTTACGTCATTGTAACATTACTATAGCTCTACCCCCCATTACAACTTAACCAAATAAAAACACAAATATTATTCTAAACAGTTCTTTTGCTTTTTAAAAATTATTCTAAATAAAATTTAGGTTACCGAAAATAGCTTTATTATTAATAATAACCAGAATATTCTACAATTTTTAAAAAGTAAGAATATAGATAGCATATACACGTTTGATTTTGAAAACCTGTTTACCAGTATTCCGCATGATAATTTAATGATTATATGTTCAGAAATCTATGATGCTTATTTAGATAGTACTTTAATCTTAAAATGTGACTGGATTGATTTATGTAAATTTAATATTTTTGAAAACTATCTCTTTAACGGCTTATGTTTCTTTAAACAGATAAAGGGTATACCTATGGGAAATAGCTACTCTAGTGCATTTGCCAACCTATTCTTACATTTTTACGAAACTAAATTTCTTAACTCAAATAATATTACCGGATTTAGATATATTGATGACCTCATAATTTTTATTGTAACGATTTGGAGTTTCTTAATCAAATCTACCCAAAGGAACTTACTTTAAACCGGACTAACGAAAATAATCTTTGTGCGACTTATCTGGATTTAAAAATTAAAATTCAAAATAGGGAAATAAAAATAGGGATTTATGATAAAAGGTTAGATTTTAACTTCGATGTTATTACTTTTACCAATTTCCATAGCAACTTAAACTATAAAATTTATTATAATATTTTTTACTCACAACTTTACAGAATAAAAAACATATGTAACAACGATGGGGATTTTTTGGAGGCATGTAGCATTTTCGAGGAAAACTTAAGAAAAAACGATTTCCCTAAAAATTTCGGTAATTTAAAAGTTTAAAAAAAATGACATTTAGACTCAGGAATTTTTAAAGATGTTTAGAATAGTATTTGTGTTTTCATTTGGTTAAGTTGTAATGGGGGATGGAGCTATAGTAATGTTACAATGACGTAACCTTTAGGATAGAACTGGCTGCTGTTTCGCCATAACCGTCACTTACGGAATTGGGGTGTGTAGGCACCGATTACTTTGCATTAGGATTTTTGTGTGCTTGCTTGTAAGGTGCGTTGAGCCCATACAGTAAGTTGTGTTTGTCTTTTCATTTTCTTCTTGACTAATTGCTTCTTTGGGGGACTCGGGGCCTCGGGATGTCTTTTGGGCTTACCTGCATCCTATTCAGAAAGTTCCCCTTGAGGTAATTGACATCCCCTTGAGGCTCCCTGATGACGAGACCTGTCGATTACCTCTGTCGTTTTTATGGTTCAGTTCCGGCACTTATACAGTATCTTGCCGTTGGTGCGTGGATGCCCAGAGTGCTTGATTCCTGTTTGTTTTTTGTCTATTTTAGTATAATTTTTTTTATCTATATCTGTTGGATTATTTATTTGTCACTCAACTCTAATCCTTCTTTTCCCCATTCAATAGTAGTCAATTCTCAGCACCAGCTGTAAATAAATCTTCGTGCAGTCACAAATGAAATGGTTGAACTCTCGAAACATATTTCTTTCCGAATGGATATTCGCTTCTGACAAGTCTTGATATTACCACGCCATTGAATCTGCGTTTTTAAATAAAGCGCCATATCGGGGTCATTAACGCATTTTTTGAATGACGGTAAGATTCCATACCTTTGAAAGAATTCTACTGCTTCTTGTACTGTAGTTGGTAAATCCCAAATTTTAAACATTTTTTACAACGCAGAAATACAACGAGAAACTTAAAACAGCGACGGCTTTACTGCAAGAGCTAGAAACTCTTATCAAGGTCGCATTGAATCACGTGTGGCTGGTTTTACCATCGTTGGCAAAAAATCTCCTCTTGGTGCCATTGCCTTCATTTAGCGAAAATGGTCGACTGGATTTTCCGTAAGTACCAACTGGGGGTAATGCAATAAAAATCTAACTGATATTTAAAATGTAGTAGCTGTTGCGAAAACAGTTTAGATACTTATGGTGTAACCAAGGTGAACGGGTTCCCACGGCAACGGTTCCTTTTACGCTTATTTTCGTCTGTAAAGTTTTGTAGTTTGTATTTTGGCAATTGTTTTATATTCTACTATTAAGTGAATTTGATGCATAAGTTGATTGTCTCACTATTCAAAAAAGAAGTAACTCCCACTGCCGCTGTCAAAAGCTTGTCCCGCTATCTCCTCCGAAACAGCTGGGGGTATGGGGTCGAGAACGTTACCAATGGATGTAAAAAAATGGGGGGACCAAAGTAAAACATGTCTCATCTTCGTCGGACTTTAAGTTTTTTTAAAATTTTATGTTTAGTGGGAAAATATCGACTTTTTCATCTTCAGATTACGATAATTCACCAAAAAATGATCGTAGAATTTTGATCTTTTTACAGTCTAAGACTACAGACATTTCTCTTTCGAACTAGACCTCATTTGTTTAAAAATATTTTAAAACAGACTAATATTTTAATCAAAAAATGAAACACAGTTTTTCAAGAAATATCGTCCCCTATGTGGATGTAATATCGATGCTCCTCGAGTTTTAATCTTACAAAGAAAATATTTACATCATCTGGAAGCTGAAAGCTTTCTCATTCATATAAACCTCATTTCAAGTCTGTATCTTAAATTTTCAATTTCTAATTGAATTTTAAAGCTGATAATTCAACCGATGAAACGCCCTTCGCATTAAGGGTGGCAACAGTAAATGGATGGAATCTGTTACATTGCCCGAGAATCAGCCCTATGTATCTCGTCATTAGCCATAACAGAGAAGCGAGCGTAGCCCCTAGAAGTAGTATAAAAAGGGCAGTGCTTGCTTTAAGGATTACTGTGAATGGCTTGTTGTGCCATGATTATCGTCAATAAATTTGTGCTGTAAGAAGTTTATTGTTTAATTCTTCACTCGCAGAGATGAACCTTTGACATCGGGTAGATGTGAACCTGATTGCAACTGCATTTAGAAAGCAGTTAAATTTATTTTGTTACGCAATATTTATTTATTTATTTTTCTTTTTTTTTTGGGGGGGGGGAGGGCGCCCGTGACAGGACAGTTTATTGCTGTTCTTTGAAGATTATATTTTTGAGGAACTTTTTTCTGAGGTAGGGATGTGTTAGGGCCTGTTCACATAGGAGTCCGGTAGCGGAAGCATTAAAGTATTGACATATTTTAACCAACAACAAACGATTAGCAACGAAACTTTTAACGCCTATGATTGGTTTATTTCCATCTCAGCTCATCGCCATCTTCCCTTCTACGCTTCTACCGGACTCCTATGCGAACAGGCCCTTAAAGCTTACAAGAAAGTGTCAACGTACATCTTTTACTGTGATCTCGAAAACAGGTGAAAATGAATGACAATTGTCATGCTGAAAAACTTCAAGTCATTTTGAATCAGCTATGTGCTAAATTTGAAAGATTGGACGTAACTCAAGAAAGTATTTTATCCTTATTGGCTGATGAAAGGGATTAGGGTAATGAATTTGCTGCAGCTGAAACCTATCGTGATAATTTTTTGTCATTAAAGGTTAAAATCGAAAATCGGATAGAAAAACTCGAATTGTCGATATCTGAACTGGTGATTGGATGCTCTCTCTGAGTTGATTAGTAGGAACAGGAAGGTTGAGTGGAACAGCTTTGTAGGACGCACCTCCGTTGGCGAAAAGTTGGCGGCAAATTTTTTTGCGCCAACGCACCTCCGTGGCGCCAACTTTTCCCAATTCCTCACACCTGTCAGGCTTAAAGTGCTGAATGTAAACGAAAGCATCAATAGCGACCAAGAAATGACAAATAAGTTGAAAAGAAACTTACCACTGGCTGTATTAAACTTCCAAAATACATTACAGAAATCCCCAGCTGGTCATTTGTAGCCGTCACTAACATATATTCCGCTGGCTGTATTAAACTTCCAGAAACATTACAGAAATCCCCAGCCAGTGGTTTGTAGCCGCAAACGCAAATTCTCCATACACAAACATATTACACACCTGTTTCCCATAAAAAACAAATTAAACTACAACCTCAATTCAATCATGTCACTCATTTTGCCACAAACTACACTCTAGAAGACACAAAACAGCATTTGACTTGAAAGGGAGAAAATTCCTGAATCTAATTTCGGGAAAATTAAATTACCGCTGGCTGTATTAAACTTCCCAAAACATTGCAGAAATCCCCAGCTATCATCAGTTAGCAAATAAATTTCCTGCATCACAAAATGACAATGAACGCATGCGCGAAAAAAACAACAGCAGAAATAGCAAAAATAAACAAAATACAAAACATACTCAACTCTGCGCTAATGTTAAAAAATTAAGAAAACAATCAAAATTATAAATCTCATAATTTATTATTATATTTAAACTCTCAATCTAATTACTGCCACAACCACACACGACTTAAAAAAACCTCGAAAATCGCAGGGTTACCACACGCCATACACAAAATCGCCAAATTTGGCAGGGAGGTGCGTCTGACAAAGCTGTACCGCTTAGGCTTCCAGAATTGAAACTGAAAAAATTCTCTGGTGAGGCTAGAGACTATTTAGGCCTTTGGAGCCAGTATCCGAAAATTCACGAGGATCCTGATATCGCACCTGAAGATAAATTCCAGTATTTAGTCCAATGTGTGGTTCCGAACTCTCGTGCTGCTCAACTGATAAACAGTTTTCCGTTTACTGCTTAAAATTATCCAAAGGGCGGTGGATAAACTCAAAGATCGCTTTGGACGAGAGGATTTGCTAGTGCAGATATATGTACGAGGCTTGTGTCTTGTGGTGGAAAATGCAGCTTCCGAATGATCAGATTTGGCAGAACTCTAAGACAGTCAGATGAGAGCAATCTAACAGCATTGGAAAGGGCCTAGGACGGACGAAAGAAAAGTTTGCGGATTTCCTGGGGTCCTTGGTAGAGTCATGCCGGAAAACATCCAAAATGCCTGAGAGAGGAGTAGAATTTCAGATAAGAACTCTGAGAGAACCCTTGATAATCTTATGTGTTTTTTGCGCCACGAAATGGAATCGGAGGAAATGATAAAATTGGCTCATTCTGGGTTTGGGAATCCTTCAGTTATACGCGCTAGTAACAATTTGATTGCAGATAATTCACAGGTGCCTACGACAGCAATGCTTGTAAGTACTGATGAAAACTGTATGGGTAAGCAAAGTTTTAATTGTATTTTTTGTCATAAGCCTCATTTAAGCTCTAGATGTTTTAAAGCGAATAAAATGGGTTTAACTGACAGGAAAAAGATTGTTCAAAAGAAAGGGGCATGTTTTGCGTGCTTAAGAATTGAACATTTAAAATATAAGTGTAAAGCTAATATAAAGTGTCATACATGTAATAGCAGCCATTTAAAATTAATGTGCCCTTCGCTAAGTATGAAAGATGACGAGAAGTCTACTGAGAATGATTCTAAAACTGACGATTCTCTCCCTAATATCAGCAGAAATAAGGGAGTGTTTTTGAAAACGCTGTACATTAACGTTAAGATTAAAGGTGAAAAGAAGAAAGGGTGAACGCTTTTGCATTCGGGTTCCCAGTGTTCTTACGTGGGGTAAAGAGTTGTTAAGCAGATGAAGGCAAATCCGATTCGCTATGAAAAAGTAATACATGGTTTATTTGGAGGGAAGGAAACGGAACCTTTATAACATTCAATTTTTGCTATTGAAATGAGTGATGTAGATGATATATTCAAATGTTGTTTTGAGGTCTTTTCCGAAAAGAAGATTTTTGTGGGTTCGTGCCAAAGGTTAAAGATCCTAAAATTTTAGAGCTGTTAAGATGTAGAAATATTAGAATTTCTACATCTTAACAGCTCTGATGTAAGATGTGATTACTTATGTAAGGATAATGAAATTGGTCTCCTGATGGGTGCAGATGTTATAGGGAAATTATTAACTACAGAGTTCATTGAATTAACTTCCGGTTTGACTGCTGTCAAAACAAAACTTAGGTGGACTGTTATGGAAAAACAAGATGAGATGTGTAGTAAAGGCAGTGTGCAAACAGTGCTTTCATTGCATGCCAGTAATATTACTCTAAAGGCAGCCACTCACGGAGACTTCTGGCATCTTGGGCGCCGGGAGTTTTGGCCTCTCGGACGCCTGGCGTCGGTCACTCACGGGGACTCTCTGCATCCGAGGCGCCGGACTTTTGGATTCTCGTCCACCTTCCTTCGCACACTCGTGATGCCCGATTTAGCTCAGTTCATGTAGGTCGGTCGTGCTGTAATCACGCTCACTATGCTCTCTCGGAAAAAATTAGCGGCAATTTTTTCCTTTTATATTCCACTCAGTATCGTTATTGTTTTCCTCCTTTTATTTGTTTATAAGAGCACAATTATTTCGTAACTTTAAATATACGTTATGAACGTGAAATAGTGTAAAGTATCGAATTAAGAGGCACAAACTTACTCATAAACATATGTTTTCGATATTTGTAGAAAGTTTCTTAAAATTTCCCAATCTTTTTAAATCCAGTTTAAATGGTTATTTATTTACCGATATAAATTCAAGTATCCATATTCTGCGCTTTAAGTATGCACACAATAAATCACATTAAAGCTAAAAAACTAAAAAAACATAGATTCTTTAAATTCAAAATAAGAATTCGAATTCGGTCGTAAGGAACTATGTTGAATTATTTAGCGTTCTCCTCAAATTTCAAGTAAGTGATATTACAGTAATAGTGCGTTTTAGGCATACACATTTTCTCCCCTCCACAAAGAAAAAAAATTGTCTGTGATTTTCTTTTGAATTAGATGCCCTGAATTTATAAACCACTAAAAGTGGTTTTACTCCTTCCCTTTAAGTTTTAAAGCGCAATTATTTCGTTACTTTATGTATGTGATTTTGAAATATGTTGTGAAAAGTATCGAATTCACACACTCGAAACTGCTCATTAATGTGTCTCCCATATCTGTAAAGAAAATACTTTTTAATAATTTTAAGACCCCTAAACCATTTTTAAAGCCAATTGAAAGGTTATTAGTTTTTCGACAGTTCTTAAATTATACGTATTCTTGTTTTTATGTAAGATACAAAAAATAATATACTCCAGTTTTATAAACAACTAAAAATATTTTTACTCTTTTGGTAGGAAATTTGAGCTTATTTTAAAATTTTCAGAGTGAATTCGAAATCTTCAAAAAATGGCCCATTTTTATTTTCTTAATATTTTGGAATAAAAAATTAAAACCTGAAACTCCTCGCTAGGTGTCTCTATGAAACTTTGTACAGGTTTCCATTGTTTTTTTTTAGAGTTAAAATTCCGAAAACGTTTTCCCTGAAGCAAAAATTACACCAAAATATTAATTTTTTATTTTGCCGTTTAAAAATTTATTCAACAAAACTTTTATAAATCCTTAAAATAACTTATCTGGTAACTTTCCCCGTGCACTAAAGGCGACAAAAGCATGTTACTATTGCCGTTTTGGAAAATTTATGAGCGGAATCAAAATTTAGTATTTAAAAACAAAATTTACACATTTGAAACATATTGTGTAAATATTTCAAGAATTTTTACAATATATACAAAGACATTAAATATTCACAATATATACACTGAAGTGCCACTGAATTAGGGATAGCAAAGCCTATGCAAATTGTGTAGCGCTGCGCATCATGTATGCGCAAGTGAGGGCGCTGTGGTAACTGCATATATAGCGCGTACTGTGGTTGTTCTGAATTAGTTGTTGGAATTGCCAGTATGGGTAAACTGCCTGATTTAGACGCCTTCGATCGCGGACAAATCGTATGTGCGCGACGCATGGGCCATTCAATTTCCGAAATCGTGAGACAGCTAGGATTTTCAAGGTCGACAGTGTCAAGAGTATACCAAGAATACATGGATGGTGGAAAAAAACTAGCGATCGGGCAAACTGCAAAGGACAATTAGCCTTGACAGTGCGTGGTGAGAGACGGCTCAGGCGTATTGTACGTAGCCAGCGAAGCCAAACATTAGCTCAAATTACCACTCAGTTTAATGACGGTGCCAGTCGTACAGTCAGTAAACGAACTGTGCAACGCTCGCTTCACCGTATGGGTTTCGGGAGCCGTCGACACATTGCTCCATACTCGCCATCAGGCTGCACGTCTTGCCTGGGCAAGAGAGCACAGAGACTGGAGTGTAGAGGACTGGAAACGAGTAGCATGGAGTGATGAGTCTCGATTCCGACTACTTAACGCCGACGGGAGGCTGAGAATATGGCGTCAGGCTCATGAAGCCATGGATCCTGCATGTCTGGCTGGAACTGTACAAGGGCATGGTGGCTCAATCATGGTCTGGGGTGTTTTTTCGTGGCACAGTTTGGGATCTTTGGTGCGTGTACCAACCTCCCTCAATGCAATTCGGTACGTAGAGTTGCTGGGTGATCACCTCCATCCGTTTATGCTGTTCTGTTATCCGCACGGTAATGGAGTTTTCCAGCAAGACAACTGTACCTCTCACAAGTCCCGGTTGGCTACTGGCTGGTTGGATGAGCATTCCTCTGACTTCTCTGTCATGAATTGGCCGCCTAGAAGCCCAGACTTAAATCCTATTGAGCATCTTTGGGATGTTTTGGAACAAGGCGTGAAACGCCATCACACAGCACCAAAGAACCTTACTGAATTATGGACAGCTTTAGCCAATATTTGGCAAGGCATTCCCGTGGAACGTTTCCAGAAACTTGTTGAATCTATGCCTCGTCGTGTGGCAACCGTTATCAAGGCCAGAGGAGGCCCAACTCGTTACTAGGTAGGTATCCCTAATTCAGTGGCACTTCAGTGTATAAAGACATTCAATGAGAAATATGTATGTAAAAGAAATATGTAAGTAGAGAAATATCCAAAGAAAAAAATTCCTTATAGAATGAAGTAAATTAAAAGATTAAATTTTTTTTGTCCCGGACTCCCCTTAGGTAAATTTTGAAAGTACTATATTTTTTCTAGCTAAGCCATTTACTTCTGAATAAGTTAATTTGTAAATTTTAACTTGGTATCAGTACCGAAATATATATTATATTATCATGCGAGCTTCACTCGCATCATTTTAATTTGACACATTTGCGGAGTTCGGGGTACAAAACTCATTTTGATTGTCTGGGCTATAAATATACCGTAGAGTAGGATACTTCAACCTTTCACGTTCGAGGGGCACATCAGTAAATTCGTAAAGTTCCGCGGGCCACACATCTTTGAAATAAGTATCACAGGCAGATGAAAAAATATAATTTGCAAACGAGCTTCAGCCTTTGAGATGAAAGTTTGATTTCCTTTTTATAGTAGCATGCTGAAGGATTAATTCCTTCAAAACTCGCCACTAAAGTTTTGTGTGTATGGTCTGTTTTAAAAGTATTTTGTACCTTTATAACTTATTAATAAAAAGGTTTTATTTATTATTTTCTAGAAACAACAAAAAATTTTATTAGAATAATATTATCAGAATAATCTTTCGAATTAACCTTCCATATGCACGGTAGGTTTCTATACAGTTCAATAAACTGAATTAGAAAATAATTTTTCTACTTCCATTTCGTCCGAAACTACCTTCAGGTGTCTAGCATCTGGCGTCCAGGACCCCATTCACGGAGACTTTTCACGCCTGGAATTCGGTCTGGACTGAGACTCCAGACGCCAGATGTTTGGCATCTGGCGTCTCACCCCAACACCCCATTGACGGAGACGTTTGGCGTCCCAGATACCAAAAGTCCGACGTCCTAGGCGCCAGAAGTCTCCGTGAGTGGCCGGCTTAAAAGACTTGCGGGAACTTGAAATTTTGGGCATTTCAGATCCCACTGAGGATATTAGTAGGAGGTACGCATCTTTTCAAAACGCAATAGATTTTGAATCCAAGTTAACTCGACTTTCCGTATGAGTTAGGATTGCCCTGGAAATATGATTCACCCGATATGCCAGATAATAAAAACGAGAAAATGATGAGGCGGGCTACAGAAAATCTTAATGAATATCAGGAAGTGTTTCGAAGCATTAAATATGATTGAAAGGGTTTTAGAAAACGAATTAAGTAATAGATGTCATTTTTTAGCTCATAGGTACAAGTAGTGAAACTACAAAAATAAGGCCTCTGCTAATGAGAGAGGGAAACCGTCTTTAAATCAGACGGTTTGATTAAAGGACCAAATTTAATAGCACTTATACCGGATATTATACATAGATCTAAATTTTATCCTAAGTGCTGACATTGAAAAGGCTTTTTTACAGTTAAGCATGGCACCGAAAGATAGAGATTATTTGAGTTTCTTCTATCCGTGTGACGAGAGAGAAATGGTATACATGCATTGCAGGGTCGTTTTGGGGATATCATGCACCCCGTACTTTTTGAGTGCATCTTTTAGACAATTCGCCTCCCGAAGTCAATGATGTGGTGCGATATTCTTTATACGTGGATAATTGCATAACTGGTGTATTTGATAAGAATGAGGTACTTAACTTCATAAAAAAGGCTGAAACAATTATGTCAAAGGGTTGTTTTAACTTACGAGAGTGGGAGAGCAATATTTCATGTAAATGCACTTCAAAACATTCTGGAGACACATCTCTTCTGGGAATGTTGTGGAATTTGAATCGAAACACTTTGAGGTGTAATATTAATTTAAATGTTTTAACCTGTGATAGTTAGATTATACTAACAGAATGATTTTGTCCATTGTTCAAACAATTTTTGATCAAATTGGTGTACTAGCACCAACAACCTTACTCCCCAAACTTATGTTACATATACACTGAAAATTTCTTGGGACGAGGTATCGCCGCCTGAGATTGAAAATGAATTTTATAAGTGGAATTCTGGTGTGCCATTGTTAACAAATGTCGCAATACCCCGTTATATAGGCGACAATGCAACAGCTGAACTGCATGTCTTTGCTGATGCATGTAAGAGTGCTTATGCTGCTTGTGCCTTGGTTAGAAGTGTCGATTCATCAAAGATAAATGTTAGACTTTTACGAGCAAAAGCCACAGTTGCTCTTTTGAAAAGTTTGAGCATTGGAGCTTGTTGCATTGGAGCTATATTGGCTTCTTCTATTTTTAAAGGTCTTGATTTAGCTTAGAATCACGTTATGGTCGGATTCCGCCGTTGCGTTATGGTGGGCCCGAAACCATGGAGGGTGGTCTAATTTTGTTGCCAACCGTGTCAAAGAGATAAGACAGTTGACGGAAGTACAGCCATGGAGCCATGTTCCTGGAAATATGAATCCGGCAGATATATTATCCCGTGGTTGCTTCCATAAACAAATGTTACGTTCTGGATGGTGGAACTGCCCTCCCTGTCTGAAAAATAGCCCAGAAGGTTGGTCAGTGAGTGAAACTTTTGCACAGCCTGTTGGGGTGGATCTAGAAAGACGAAAATTCAAAATCACCACTGTTAATTTGTCAGAAGACTCTCTTTCTTGGTATGCAAACAGAGTGTCTAATTATAATAAGATGATTTGTGTATTTGCTTGGGTCTTGCGATTTTTGAACAATTGTAGGCGAAAATCTAGTTCCTGTAAAGACTCTGAGCTTTCCCTTTCCGTAAAGGTGGAAAAGTTTGCAAATAATGTGTTTCATGTGTATGTTTTATGTACAGCTCATATTGTTGCGATAAAATAATGTTGTAGGATTAATCTTAATCAAGTTTTATTAGTATTAATAAATTATTTTCACTTAATTACTCGGAAAAATAAAAAATAGTGAAAAATACAATATTTAACAAAAGTGGAGCAAAGGGATTGATACACAAATTTTGTAGTTAATGTAAATTCTACATAGCTGCAGTCATACTACATGTACTTAGATGTGCATACACGCTTAAGAATCAATTCTATACTTAGATCCTCCACGAGCTGCGATGACAGCCTTGCAGCGGTCCGGCAGGGAAGATATCATCTCCTGAATGTAATCCTGGCCGATTTCATGGAACCGAACTCTACTAATGTGTTCCTGTAGTTTAATATTAGTAACAGGCATCTCGGCAGATATTTTAGTACCCATTATATGCCAACAACTTTCAGTGGTATTCAGATCAGGACTATTCCTACGCCAGTCCAAAACTTTAATACCAGATTTTGTCAGATAGGCCTGCACCTAAAGGGGGAAATAGGAGGGAAATTACTTTTGTAATATCCTTTCTGTTGCGGACATTAAAACCCGAAAATGAGGCAACAAAATCATGTACGAATAAGTTAGATCGTACTTACCAATTTCGCTGTATGAAAAATGTAATTTCCAGCACTTTTAAAATGATCTGCTATCAACAAACCAAATTTATTACTTCCAGTAAACAAGAACGCAGTCGGTGAGGCTATTAGGAGAAGTGTTGAAATGTTTGTCAAAATGCAAACACGTAGACGGGCGGTGTCAGTCTCATTCTGACACCTTAAACAGTAGCTGTTTTGAAGGCATTTTTAATAAATAAAACAGATATTTAGCGAATATAGACGTACATTAACATGGATCATACCCCAAAAAAAGGATGTGGACTGGAAAAACCATTGTTTAGTGAAATAAATTAGAGATAATTTCCTTCAGACTGAAACAATATGTCCGCTAAAATTTTTTTCGTATGAAGAAAATGCTTCTGAAATGTAGTGCTGCCATCTATTGGCGACTGAAAGAGTGAAAGAACACCATGGCATTTAATTGTATTATTTAATAGCGATATTTTGCTTTAGAAATTTTTTTAAAAAGGTGACATATTGACACTGACACTGCCCCTGAAAGGGTTAACACGTGAATTTATTACAATATTAGAAAGCAGTCCCGTTTGGTTTAGAAGGAAATTTATGCCTTTAAAGGATATTCCAAGAGCATTGACTGGTGAGGCTTCTTCTGAACACCACTCTGCTGATATCAAAAGTTTAGTGATAAAAAAGGATTTCTCATCTCCAGGAACTTCAGCATCCACATCATTGTCAGCATTTTGTATACAAACGGAAAATAAGCCTGTTAAAGTAGAAAGTGCCCGAAAGCGTCCTGCACCGCCTGCACAATTTCCACCAGCAAAGAAAGTCCTCCCAAAATCTTCATAACGCTCCATATCACTCTACGCTTACCGGGAGAGAAATGAAAAGGAGCGCTTAGGACAGAAACCAGCTCTACCTCGTACTGAAGTGAGTGTGTGGCCGGTACTACGTAAACCACAGCATGCCTTGAACGAACATGAAAATATTTCTCCAATTCTCTGGATTCACATGTAAGGAAGGAGAGGGTGAACAAAAACAGTGTAAGTACGGATTTACATCCAGTGCATGCTGCTTCTATGAATAAGTTGAATCATCAATTTGCTAAAGAGTCGGAATCAGAAGTGACTCTGGAGAAAAACACTAACACAACAGAGATGCCTTCTAATGTCTCCGATGACCCTGTAATTGTCTTTGAGAGAGTGGTTGTTAAGTCTGGGGTCCAAGAAGCTCCTGGGCAAAAAGTGCCTTAACCGGAACCTGCTTCTAACAAACTGACCAAATCCTCTCTCACAAGTATGTATCATCTGCAGAAAATTTTGCCGATTAGAAAGAAAACGTTTAGGTAAGTGAAAATTTCTTAAGTATAGTTTTTAATAATTTGTAATATTATCATACGGCGTGAAGTTTTCAGTGCTGGGGAAAGGGGGAAATGTTTTAATTTTCCACGCTCCAGTGTCTGTAATTTTCCACGCTAATGTATTTATAATGTTTTATTTGTGTATTTATAATGTTTTATTTGTGTATGTGTAACGTTTTTAAGGGTATTTAAAAATGAATATTTAAAATGTTTCTAATGTGTGTAATTTAAATATATTTCTGTGATTTGAAATGTAATTGTATATCTAAAATGTAATTGTATATTTAAATTGTAATTGTATTTTTTTTGAAAAGTTACGATTTTTCATAAAAAATACACGTGGATTAGGGGTCCGGCCGATACCACGTTAAACCAAACGCGCCTAGGAAGTTTTACCTCTTGGGTGGTGTGGAAATAAACTTCAATATTCGAATGCTTTTTTCAAAAATTTTCTATGTTTCAGAATTTAAAAATGTAATTTTTATTAAAATTTCAAATAAATCTACGTCCAACGATTAAATGATTTTTCAAAAATATTTCTAAGTTTCATAATTTAAAAAGGTGATTTTTATTAAAAAAGCTAAAAGAAAAACCCAAAATTTCCAATATTTGAGAATGATTTTTTCAAAACAATTTCCAAGTTTCATAATTTAAAAAAGTGGTTTGTATTAAAAACCCAAAAATAAATTAAAGTCCAACGTTTAAATGACTTTTCAAAATTTTTTCCGAGTTTCATAATTTAAAGTAGGTTTTTATTAAAAAAGCTAAAACAAATTCTGAGTCCAGCGTTTTTAAAACACTGCTTAGAACACATTGACGAGAATTTTTCCACTCCTCAAAACACGGTAATATCTACAAAGTTTGCGCAAAAAAAAAAAAAAATCCAAGATTGCGGCCTTGCACAAAAATCTAGAGTGGTGCCAAAAGTTGCGAAAATTATCGCGAAGAGCATCATTTTTTTTCTTTTAATTATAAAGATTACAAAGAATTGAATGAAATAAACAACAAACTACGCGCTTAAGCGATATCGTTGTCACTGGAGAGTATAAATATAACGAGCGTATGTTTGGCATAGCGGCTCAGGGAAATGCGCATGCTCAATAACTGCGGCCATGCTTTAGAAGAATGTCACGTTACCGCTGGTTTCTCATACTTATCCTATTTCATGTATCAATATGGAGGGTACAGTCAACTGCAAAAATATATAAGCAAAGTTACACCTTATAAATTTCTGACAATCCAGCTTAAAAAATGTATACGTTTATTTTACAAGTTTTTGACACATAATCTTTCGCATTATTGTAGTTCAGATTACCATGGACATTCAGAGACAAAATTTATTAAAATTCCATCCATAGTATTAATATATACAATACCGTAACGTTTTCGGCTTTAGTTAACTGACCCCTCTCTCGTGGGGTGGCAAGTCCAGAGCGCTACCTCTGGCTGCAGTGGGCGCAGTCGTCAAAGTTATCAATCATCATCTCTCCCCCACCCCCCTCAACAAGCGAAATTCTCAGCAGAATTTTTCATTTAAAATCTTTTTGTCTACTGTTTACAGCTACATAAATGCTGATAATCAAATAAAATTGGTGTTAGATAGCCGGAAATTTTCTGCAAAGCGCTACAGGATTGTTTTTATAAATTTTGTCTACCGAAGTAATTTATGAGCGTTTAAAACACACTATGTTAGATTTTTCTAAGAATAATTTAAATTTTAAAATTTTATTGCCTTTAAAAAAACGAAAAATGTCTACCTATGTAAAATTTCTTTCTCTACAACAGAGTACAATTTGAAAACAAAATCTTTGAATCCAATTCTACAATCCGTGGACAAATTTTCTCCATAGGTTAAGATTGAGGTGAACGAATCCCATGGGGTTTGTGCATAGCAGCTTTAAGTGTCGTTCTTAAGGATTAATTTTCTTATTTTTACTGTTTATTCTGTTGATAAAAGGCAGGGAACTTTTTCGTCTCTATGGAGTGCATAATACCATAGAGTTATATGCCATTGTTTGACATTTTTATACAATTCAACAGTTATTCGCCGTAGTACAGTTAGGAGCTGCATATTGACAGCCTCAAAAAAGGGTAGACATACCATTATTGAAACAATTTTTCTTTGCTTTATATATATTTGTAAGAACCTTGCGGTTCCCAGATAGCGATTCGTGGAAGATTTGTTCAGTAACCTTTGTCGCATTGTTTGGTGACCTTGAGGCAATCGCCTTCGTCACCTGCCGTCGCACCGACCAATCCGCTACCGTCTTAATGCCCCGATAATTTTTCTTGACAGACTGCACATGTGGGTGGGGCTTTGGGGACTTTCTGCTGTCTTGACGAGGCCAGCACTATCAGTCCTTGTGTCTGAATGACTAGTGTATGTACGGTTCTTCACACGGAAGTGTTGTTATATTGAGCATTTTTCGTATTTTAGTTATACTGTTCTTCAAAGTATTCTGTACAGAAAGTTGCGAAATATATTACGACGTGGTTATTCTGAATTTTTTTTTCAAGCCGAAATGGAGCATGCGCAAAAGTGGTATTTTTCGAAAGAAGAACTGGCCTGCACCCCGAGCAGAAAAAGCTTTGATGTTAATAAAGATCTTTCATACCGCCAACTAGCTGCTAACTTCATTCAAGACCTTGGTAATCGGCTTCAAGTATCTCAATTATGTATTAATACGGCAATTGTATGCATGCATAGGTTTTATGTTTATCATTCTTTTACGGAGTTAGAGAAATACAGTGTATCTATCGCTGCCTTGTTCTTAGCTACAAAAGTAGAAGAAGAGATAAGAACATTAGAACACGTTATTAAAGTTGCTCATATTTTACTTCATAAAGGTGCACCACCATTGGATGTTAGGTCTCGGGACTATGCTGATAAACACTTTGAAATCGTTACTTTAGAAAGTATGCTACTGCGGATATTAGGTTTTCCAATACAGATAGAACATCCCCATACTTATGTTGTTAAAGTGTGTCAGCTCGTTAAAGCTAGCAAAGATTTAGCTAAAGCATCCGATTTCATGGCTACGACAAGTTTACACATGACAACAATGTGTCTTCAGTACAAGCCTCAGGTAGTTGCATGTGTATGCTTTCATTTCGCTTGTAAATGGACAAATTGGAAAATTGAGCCTTGTTCTGAAGGGAAAGAGTGGTATTTTTATGTTGATAAAAGTGTAACTTTAGAACTCCTTGAAAGTTTAACACGTGAATTTATTACAATATTAGAAAGCAGTCCCGTTTGGTTTAGAAGGAAATTTATGCCTTTAAAGGATATTCCAAGAGCATTGACTGGTGAGGCTTCTTCTGAACACCACTCTGCTGATATCAAAAGTTTAGTGATAAAAAAGGATTTCTCATCTCCAGGAACTTCAGCATCCACATCATTGTCAGCATTTTGTATACAAACGGAAAATAAGCCTGTTAAAGTAGAAAGTGCCCGAAAGCGTCCTGCACCGCCTGCACAATTTCCACCAGCAAAGAAAGTCCTCCCAAAATCTTCATAACGCTCCATATCACTCTACGCTTACCGGGAGAGAAATGAAAAGGAGCGCTTAGGACAGAAACCAGCTCTACCTCGTACTGAAGTGAGTGTGTGGCCGGTACTACGTAAACCACAGCATGCCTTGAACGAACATGAAAATATTTCTCCAATTCTCTGGATTCACATGTAAGGAAGGAGAGGGTGAACAAAAACAGTGTAAGTACGGATTTACATCCAGTGCATGCTGCTTCTATGAATAAGTTGAATCATCAATTTGCTAAAGAGTCGGAATCAGAAGTGACTCTGGAGAAAAACACTAACACAACAGAGATGCCTTCTAATGTCTCCGATGACCCTGTAATTGTCTTTGAGAGAGTGGTTGTTAAGTCTGGGGTCCAAGAAGCTCCTGGGCAAAAAGTGCCTTTACCGGAACCTGCTTCTAACAAACTGACCAAATCCTCTCTCACAAGTATGTATCATCTGCAGAAAATTTTGCCGATTAGAAAGAAAACGTTTAGGTAAGTGAAAATTTCTTAAGTATAGTTTTTAATAATTTGTAATATTATCATACGGCGTGAAGTTTTCAGTGCTGGGGAAAGGGGGAAATGTTTTAATTTTCCACGCTCCAGTGTCTGTAATTTTCCACGCTAATGTATTTATAATGTTTTATTTGTGTATTTATAATGTTTTATTTGTGTATGTGTAACGTTTTTAAGGGTATTTAAAAATGAATATTTAAAATGTTTCTAATGTGTGTAATTTAAATATATTTCTGTGATTTGAAATGTAATTGTATATCTAAAATGTAATTGTATATTTAAATTGTAATTGTATTTTTTTTGAAAAGTTACGATTTTTCATAAAAAATACACGTGGATTAGGGGTCCGGCCGATACCACGTTAAACCAAACGCGCCTAGGAAGTTTTACCTCTTGGGTGGTGTGGAAATAAACTTCAATATTCGAATGCTTTTTTCAAAAATTTTCTATGTTTCAGAATTTAAAAATGTAATTTTTATTAAAATTTCAAATAAATCTACGTCCAACGATTAAATGATTTTTCAAAAATATTTCTAAGTTTCATAATTTAAAAAGGTGATTTTTATTAAAAAAGCTAAAAGAAAAACCCAAAATTTCCAATATTTGAGAATGATTTTTTCAAAACAATTTCCAAGTTTCATAATTTAAAAAAGTGGTTTGTATTAAAAACCCAAAAATAAATTAAAGTCCAACGTTTAAATGACTTTTCAAAATTTTTTCCGAGTTTCATAATTTAAAGTAGGTTTTTATTAAAAAAGCTAAAACAAATTCTGAGTCCAGCGTTTTTAAAACACTGCTTAGAACACATTGACGAGAATTTTTCCACTCCTCAAAACACGGTAATATCTACAAAGTTTGCGCAAAAAAAAAAAAAATCCAAGATTGCGGCCTTGCACAAAAATCTAGAGTGGTGCCAAAAGTTGCGAAAATTATCGCGAAGAGCATCATTTTTTTTCTTTTAATTATAAAGATTACAAAGAATTGAATGAAATAAACAACAAACTACGCGCTTAAGCGATATCGTTGTCACTGGAGAGTATAAATATAACGAGCGTATGTTTGGCATAGCGGCTCAGGGAAATGCGCATGCTCAATAACTGCGGCCATGCTTTAGAAGAATGTCACGTTACCGCTGGTTTCTCATACTTATCCTATTTCATGTATCAATATGGAGGGTACAGTCAACTGCAAAAATATATAAGCAAAGTTACACCTTATAAATTTCTGACAATCCAGCTTAAAAAATGTATACGTTTATTTTACAAGTTTTTGACACATAATCTTTCGCATTATTGTAGTTCAGATTACCATGGACATTCAGAGACAAAATTTATTAAAATTCCATCCATAGTATTAATATATACAATACCGTAACGTTTTCGGCTTTAGTTAACTGACCCCTCTCTCGTGGGGTGGCAAGTCCAGAGCGCTACCTCTGGCTGCAGTGGGCGCAGTCGTCAAAGTTATCAATCATCATCTCTCCCCCACCCCCTCAACAAGCGAAATTCTCAGCAGAATTTTTCATTTAAAATCTTTTTGTCTACTGTTTACAGCTACATAAATGCTGATAATCAAATAAAATTGGTGTTAGATAGCCGGAAATTTTCTGCAAAGCGCTACAGGATTGTTTTTATAAATTTTGTCTACCGAAGTAATTTATGAGCGTTTAAAACACACTATGTTAGATTTTTCTAAGAATAATTTAAATTTTAAAATTTTATTGCCTTTAAAAAAACGAAAAATGTCTACCTATGTAAAATTTCTTTCTCTACAACAGAGTACAATTTGAAAACAAAATCTTTGAATCCAATTCTACAATCCGTGGACAAATTTTCTCCATAGGTTAAGATTGAGGTGAACGAATCCCATGGGGTTTGTGCATAGCAGCTTTAAGTGTCGTTCTTAAGGATTAATTTTCTTATTTTTACTGTTTATTCTGTTGATAGAAGGCAGGGAACTTTTTCGTCTCTATGGAGTGCATAATACCATAGAGTTATATGCCATTGTTTGACATTTTTATACAATTCAACAGTTATTCGCCGTAGTACAGTTAGGAGCTGCATATTGACAGCCTCAAAAAAGGGTAGACATACCATTATTGAAACAATTTTTCTTTGCTTTATATATATTTGTAAGAACCTTGCGGTTCCCAGATAGCGATTCGTGGAAGATTTGTTCAGTAACCTTTGTCGCATTGTTTGGTGACCTTGAGGCAATCGCCTTCGTCACCTGCCGTCGCACCGACCAATCCGCTACCGTCTTAATGCCCCGATAATTTTTCTTGACAGACTGCACATGTGGGTGGGGCTTTGGGGACTTTCTGCTGTCTTGACGAGGCCAGCACTATCAGTCCTTGTGTCTGAATGACTAGTGTATGTACGGTTCTTCACACGGAAGTGTTGTTATATTGAGCATTTTTCGTATTTTAGTTATACTGTTCTTCAAAGTATTCTGTACAGAAAGTTGCGAAATATATTACGACGTGGTTATTCTGAATTTTTTTTTTCAAGCCGAAATGGAGCATGCGCAAAAGTGGTATTTTTCGAAAGAAGAACTGGCCTGCACCCCGAGCAGAAAAAGCTTTGATGTTAATAAAGATCTTTCATACCGCCAACTAGCTGCTAACTTCATTCAAGACCTTGGTAATCGGCTTCAAGTATCTCAATTATGTATTAATACGGCAATTGTATGCATGCATAGGTTTTATGTTTATCATTCTTTTACGGAGTTAGAGAAATACAGTGTATCTATCGCTGCCTTGTTCTTAGCTACAAAAGTAGAAGAAGAGATAAGAACATTAGAACACGTTATTAAAGTTGCTCATATTTTACTTCATAAAGGTGCACCACCATTGGATGTTAGGTCTCGGGACTATGCTGATAAACACTTTGAAATCGTTACTTTAGAAAGTATGCTACTGCGGATATTAGGTTTTCCAATACAGATAGAACATCCCCATACTTATGTTGTTAAAGTGTGTCAGCTCGTTAAAGCTAGCAAAGATTTAGCTAAAGCATCCGATTTCATGGCTACGACAAGTTTACACATGACAACAATGTGTCTTCAGTACAAGCCTCAGGTAGTTGCATGTGTATGCTTTCATTTCGCTTGTAAATGGACAAATTGGAAAATTGAGCCTTGTTCTGAAGGGAAAGAGTGGTATTTTTATGTTGATAAAAGTGTAACTTTAGAACTCCTTGAAAGTTTAACACGTGAATTTATTACAATATTAGAAAGCAGTCCCGTTTGGTTTAGAAGGAAATTTATGCCTTTAAAGGATATTCCAAGAGCATTGACTGGTGAGGCTTCTTCTGAACACCACTCTGCTGATATCAAAAGTTTAGTGATAAAAAAGGATTTCTCATCTCCAGGAACTTCAGCATCCACATCATTGTCAGCATTTTGTATACAAACGGAAAATAAGCCTGTTAAAGTAGAAAGTGCCCGAAAGCGTCCTGCACCGCCTGCACAATTTCCACCAGCAAAGAAAGTCCTCCCAAAATCTTCATAACGCTCCATATCACTCTACGCTTACCGGGAGAGAAATGAAAAGGAGCGCTTAGGACAGAAACCAGCTCTACCTCGTACTGAAGTGAGTGTGTGGCCGGTACTACGTAAACCACAGCATGCCTTGAACGAACATGAAAATATTTCTCCAATTCTCTGGATTCACATGTAAGGAAGGAGAGGGTGAACAAAAACAGTGTAAGTACGGATTTACATCCAGTGCATGCTGCTTCTATGAATAAGTTGAATCATCAATTTGCTAAAGAGTCGGAATCAGAAGTGACTCTGGAGAAAAACACTAACACAACAGAGATGCCTTCTAATGTCTCCGATGACCCTGTAATTGTCTTTGAGAGAGTGGTTGTTAAGTCTGGGGTCCAAGAAGCTCCTGGGCAAAAAGTGCCTTAACCGGAACCTGCTTCTAACAAACTGACCAAATCCTCTCTCACAAGTATGTATCATCTGCAGAAAATTTTGCCGATTAGAAAGAAAACGTTTAGGTAAGTGAAAATTTCTTAAGTATAGTTTTTAATAATTTGTAATATTATCATACGGCGTGAAGTTTTCAGTGCTGGGGAAAGGGGGAAATGTTTTAATTTTCCACGCTCCAGTGTCTGTAATTTTCCACGCTAATGTATTTATAATGTTTTATTTGTGTATTTATAATGTTTTATTTGTGTATGTGTAACGTTTTTAAGGGTATTTAAAAATGAATATTTAAAATGTTTCTAATGTGTGTAATTTAAATATATTTCTGTGATTTGAAATGTAATTGTATATCTAAAATGTAATTGTATATTTAAATTGTAATTGTATTTTTTTTGAAAAGTTACGATTTTTCATAAAAAATACACGTGGATTAGGGGTCCGGCCGATACCACGTTAAACCAAACGCGCCTAGGAAGTTTTACCTCTTGGGTGGTGTGGAAATAAACTTCAATATTCGAATGCTTTTTTCAAAAATTTTCTATGTTTCAGAATTTAAAAATGTAATTTTTATTAAAATTTCAAATAAATCTACGTCCAACGATTAAATGATTTTTCAAAAATATTTCTAAGTTTCATAATTTAAAAAGGTGATTTTTATTAAAAAAGCTAAAAGAAAAACCCAAAATTTCCAATATTTGAGAATGATTTTTTCAAAACAATTTCCAAGTTTCATAATTTAAAAAAGTGGTTTGTATTAAAAACCCAAAAATAAATTAAAGTCCAACGTTTAAATGACTTTTCAAAATTTTTTCCGAGTTTCATAATTTAAAGTAGGTTTTTATTAAAAAAGCTAAAGCAAATTCTGAGTCCAGCGTTTTTAAAACACTGCTTAGAACACATTGACGAGAATTTTTCCACTCCTCAAAACACGGTAATATCTACAAAGTTTGCGCAAAAAAAAAAAAAATCCAAGATTGCGGCCTTGCACAAAAATCTAGAGTGGTGCCAAAAGTTGCGAAAATTATCGCGAAGAGCATCATTTTTTTTCTTTTAATTATAAAGATTACAAAGAATTGAATGAAATAAACAACAAACTACGCGCTTAAGCGATATCGTTGTCACTGGAGAGTATAAATATAACGAGCGTATGTTTGGCATAGCGGCTCAGGGAAATGCGCATGCTCAATAACTGCGGCCATGCTTTAGAAGAATGTCACGTTACCGCTGGTTTCTCATACTTATCCTATTTCATGCATCAATATGGAGGGTACAGTCAACTGCAAAAATATATAAGCAAAGTTACACCTTATAAATTTCTGACAATCCAGCTTAAAAAATTTATACGTTTATTTTACAAGTTTTTGACACATAATCTTTCACATTATTGTAGTTCAGATTACCATGGACATTCAGAGACAAAATTTATTAAAATTCCATCCATAGTATTAATATATACAATACCGTAACGTTTTCGGCTTTAGTTAACTGACCCCTCTCTCGTGGGGTGGCAAGTCCAGAGCGCTACCTCTGGCTGCAGTGGGCGCAGTCGTCAAAGTTATCAATCATCATCTCTCCCCCACCCCCCTCAACAAGCGAAATTCTCAGCAGAATTTTTCATTTAAAATCTTTTTGTCTACTGTTTACAGCTACATAAATGCTGATAATCAAATAAAATTGGTGTTAGATAGCCGGAAATTTTCTGCAAAGCGCTACAGGATTGTTTTTATAAATTTTGTCTACCGAAGTAATTTATGAGCGTTTAAAACACACTATGTTAGATTTTTCTAAGAATAATTTAAATTTTAAAATTTTATTGCCTTTAAAAAAACGAAAAATGTCTACCTATGTAAAATTTCTTTCTCTACAACAGAGTACAATTTGAAAACAAAATCTTTGAATCCAATTCTACAATCCGTGGACAAATTTTCTCCATAGGTTAAGATTGAGGTGAACGAATCCCATGGGGTTTGTGCATAGCAGCTTTAAGTGTCGTTCTTAAGGATTAATTTTCTTATTTTTACTGTTTATTCTGTTGATAGAAGGCAGGGAACTTTTTCGTCTCTATGGAGTGCATAATACCATAGAGTTATATGCCATTGTTTGACATTTTTATACAATTCAACAGTTATTCGCCGTAGTACAGTTAGGAGCTGCATATTGACAGCCTCAAAAAAGGGTAGACATACCATTATTGAAACAATTTTTCTTTGCTTTATATATATTTGTAAGAACCTTGCGGTTCCCAGATAGCGATTCGTGGAAGATTTGTTCAGTAACCTTTGTCGCATTGTTTGGTGACCTTGAGGCAATCGCCTTCGTCACCTGCCGTCGCACCGACCAATCCGCTACCGTCTTAATGCCCCGATAATTTTTCTTGACAGACTGCACATGTGGGTGGGGCTTTGGGGACTTTCTGCTGTCTTGACGAGGCCAGCACTATCAGTCCTTGTGTCTGAATGACTAGTGTATGTACGGTTCTTCACGCGGAAGTGTTGTTATATTGAGCATTTTTCGTATTTTAGTTATACTGTTCTTCAAAGTATTCTGTACAGAAAGTTGCGAAATATATTACGACGTGGTTATTCTGAATTTTTTTTTTCAAGCCGAAATGGAGCATGTGCAAAAGTGGTATTTTTCGAAAGAAGAACTGGCCTGCACCCCGAGCAGAAAAAGCTTTGATGTTAATAAAGATCTTTCATACCGCCAACTAGCTGCTAACTTCATTCAAGACCTTGGTAATCGGCTTCAAGTATCTCAATTATGTATTAATACGGCAATTGTATGCATGCATAGGTTTTATGTTTATCATTCTTTTACGGAGTTAGAGAAATACAGTGTATCTATCGCTGCCTTGTTCTTAGCTACAAAAGTAGAAGAAGAGATAAGAAAATTAGAACACGTTATTAAAGTTGCTCATATTTTACTTCATAAAGGTGCACCACCATTGGATGTTAGGTCTCGGGACTATGCTGATAAACACTTTGAAATCGTTACTTTAGAAAGTATGCTACTGCGGATATTAGGTTTTCCAATAGAGATAGAACATCCCCATACTTATGTTGTTAAAGTGTGTCAGCTCGTTAAAGCTAGCAAAGATTTAGCTAAAGCATCCGATTTCATGGCTACGACAAGTTTACACATGACAACAATGTGTCTTCAGTACAAGCCTCAGGTAGTTGCATGTGTATGCTTTCATTTCGCTTGTAAATGGACAAATTGGAAAATTGAGCCTTGTTCTGAAGGGAAAGAGTGGTATTTTTATGTTGATAAAAGTGTAACTTTAGAACTCCTTGAAAGTTTAACACGTGAATTTATTACAATATTAGAAAGCAGTCCCGTTTGGTTTAGAAGGAAATTTATGCCTTTAAAGGATATTCCAAGAGCATTGACTGGTGAGGCTTCTTCTGAACACCACTCTGCTGATATCAAAAGTTTAGTGATAAAAAAGGATTTCTCATCTCCAGGAACTTCAGCATCCACATCATTGTCAGCATTTTGTATACAAACGGAAAATAAGCCTGTTAAAGTAGAAAGTGCCCGAAAGCGTCCTGCACCGCCTGCACAATTTCCACCAGCAAAGAAAGTCCTCCCAAAATCTTCATAACGCTCCATATCACTCTACGCTTACCGGGAGAGAAATGAAAAGGAGCGCTTAGGACAGAAACCAGCTCTACCTCGTACTGAAGTGAGTGTGTGGCCGGTACTACGTAAACCACAGCATGCCTTGAACGAACATGAAAATATTTCTCCAATTCTCTGGATTCACATGTAAGGAAGGAGAGGGTGAACAAAAACAGTGTAAGTACGGATTTACATCCAGTGCATGCTGCTTCTATGAATAAGTTGAATCATCAATTTGCTAAAGAGTCGGAATCAGAAGTGACTCTGGAGAAAAACACTAACACAACAGAGATGCCTTCTAATGTCTCCGATGACCCTGTAATTGTCTTTGAGAGAGTGGTTGTTAAGTCTGGGGTCCAAGAAGCTCCTGGGCAAAAAGTGCCTTAACCGGAACCTGCTTCTAACAAACTGACCAAATCCTCTCTCACAAGTATGTATCATCTGCAGAAAATTTTGCCGATTAGAAAGAAAACGTTTAGGTAAGTGAAAATTTCTTAAGTATAGTTTTTAATAATTTGTAATATTATCATACGGCGTGAAGTTTTCAGTGCTGGGGAAAGGGGGAAATGTTTTAATTTTCCACGCTCCAGTGTCTGTAATTTTCCACGCTAATGTATTTATAATGTTTTATTTGTGTATTTATAATGTTTTATTTGTGTATGTGTAAAGTTTTTAAGGGTATTTAAAAATGAATATTTAAAATGTTTCTAATGTGTGTAATTTAAATATATTTCTGTGATTTGAAATGTAATTGTATATCTAAAATGTAATTGTATATTTAAATTGTAATTGTATTTTTTTTGAAAAGTTACGATTTTTCATAAAAAATACACGTGGATTAGGGGTCCGGCCGATACCACGTTAAACCAAACGCGCCTAGGAAGTTTTACCTCTTGGGTGGTGTGGAAATAAACTTCAATATTCGAATGCTTTTTTCAAAAATTTTCTATGTTTCAGAATTTAAAAATGTAATTTTTATTAAAATTTCAAATAAATCTACGTCCAACGATTAAATGATTTTTCAAAAATATTTCTAAGTTTCATAATTTAAAAAGGTGATTTTTATTAAAAAAGCTAAAAGAAAAACCCAAAATTTCCAATATTTGAGAATGATTTTTTCAAAACAATTTCCAAGTTTCATAATTTAAAAAAGTGGTTTGTATTAAAAACCCAAAAATAAATTAAAGTCCAACGTTTAAATGACTTTTCAAAATTTTTTCCGAGTTTCATAATTTAAAGTAGGTTTTTATTAAAAAAGCTAAAACAAATTCTGAGTCCAGCGTTTTTAAAACACTGCTTAGAACACATTGACGAGAATTTTTCCACTCCTCAAAACACGGTAATATCTACAAAGTTTGCGCAAAAAAAAAAAAAAAAATCCAAGATTGCGGCCTTGCACAAAAATCTAGAGTGGTGCCAAAAGTTGCGAAAATTATCGCGAAGAGCATCATTTTTTTTCTTTTAATTATAAAGATTACAAAGAATTGAATGAAATAAACAACAAACTACGCGCTTAAGCGATATCGTTGTCACTGGAGAGTATAAATATAACGAGCGTATGTTTGGCATAGCGGCTCAGGGAAATGCGCATGCTCAATAACTGCGGCCATGCTTTAGAAGAATGTCACGTTATCGCTGGTTTCTCATACTTATCCTATTTCATGTATCAATATGGAGGGTACAGTCAACTGCAAAAATATATAAGCAAAGTTACACCTTATAAATTTCTGACAATCCAGCTTAAAAAATTTATACGTTTATTTTACAAGTTTTTGACACATAATCTTTCACATTATTGTAGTTCAGATTACCATGGACATTCAGAGACAAAATTTATTAAAATTCCATCCATAGTATTAATATATACAATACCGTAACGTTTTCGGCTTTAGTTAACTGACCCCTCTCTCGTGGGGTGGCAAGTCCAGAGCGCTACCTCTGGCTGCAGTGGGCGCAGTCGTCAAAGTTATCAATCATCATCTCTCCCCCACCCCCCTCAACAAGCGAAATTCTCAGCAGAATTTTTCATTTAAAATCTTTTTGTCTACTGTTTACAGCTACATAAATGCTGATAATCAAATAAAATTGGTGTTAGATAGCCGGAAATTTTCTGCAAAGCGCTACAGGATTGTTTTTATAAATTTTGTCTACCGAAGTAATTTATGAGCGTTTAAAACACACTATGTTAGATTTTTCTAAGAATAATTTAAATTTTAAAATTTTATTGCCTTTAAAAAAACGAAAAATGTCTACCTATGTAAAATTTCTTTCTCTACAACAGAGTACAATTTGAAAACAAAATCTTTGAATCCAATTCTACAATCCGTGGACAAATTTTCTCCATAGGTTAAGATTGAGGTGAACGAATCCCATGGGGTTTGTGCATAGCAGCTTTAAGTGTCGTTCTTAAACACTCCTACAAGATCTGGGTATAAACTGGTGCATTCACAGTTCCAGTAATAAGTTTCAGTCGTCCAACCCCTTTGCTGGATAAACATCCACAGACCATTTGGCTCGTTGGGAATTTCACATTAGGCGATATGCAACCTGGATGATAAGCTTCACTTTTACGTTTCCGAACATACCGCGTAGTGATCGATCCATGTAGCTAAATCTAACCTTACGTTTCCGAATCGTTTGGGGCCTAAAACCGCCTACAAAGGTTGCAGTTTGGGAAAAAAAACTCGAAATCGCGAAAATTTCTACCGCTCCGGTCGCAAACTTCTCGGTAGCGGGAGGCCTGTTCGGGCTATTGTGACGACCTCCCGATCGAGACCCGGATTGCGGTTTTTAAATGAGAGCGAACTGAAGTGAAGTAGAAAAAAGAGATCGAACGAGGAAAGCATGATGAAATTTAATTATTGTATGATATATATATTTTTTTGGTTTTGGTTACGTTCTTTTGAGTGTGAATTGAAGCATATTATATGATAAATTAAAAATTGTTATTTCACTAGTAATTGTAGTAGCGCGCCATGTGCTAGTATAACTGAAATTTTGTAGCACGACACGTGCTGGTACAGTTGATTTTTGTAGCACGCCACGTGCTGATATAGCAAAAATTTTGTAGCATGCCATATGCCGATATACATGAAATTTTGTAGCACGCAATGTGCTGGTATAATTGAAATTTTGTAGCACGACACGTGCTGGTACAGTTGATATTTGTAGCACGCCACGTGCTGGTATAGCAAAAATTTTGTAGCATGCCATATGCTGATATAGATGAAAATTTGTAGCACGCCATGCGCTGGTATAACTAAAATTTTGTAGCACGACACGTGCTGGTATAGCAAAAATTTTGTAGCATGCCATATGCCTATATACATGAAATTTTGTAGCACGCAATATGCTGGTATAATTGATATTTGTAGCACGCCACGTGCTGGTATAACAAAATTTTTGTAGCACACCACGTGCTTATTTGGTTCAAAGCATCACACTTTTTTGTACAATTGTTGTTATATTTTTGGTTTTGTGGCACGCCATGTGCTGATGTAATTGTAAGCAACATTTATTTAAGTGGGAAAACTCCATCAAGGAGATAAATTGCCTTACTTTCGGTTTTGAAAGCATCACGCTGTCTTTATACAATTGATATTATAATTTTGGTTTTGTGGCACGCCATGTGCTGATGTAATTGTAAGCAACATTTATGAAGTGTGAAACTCCTGTTAGGAGATAAATTGTCTTTACTTTCGGTTTAGCACACTCTGTGCTTGTAATTATTCGAGTTGAAACTCCTGCTAGGAGATAAATTGTACTTATTTTCGGTTTCTGCATCTTATGCTAAAATTTATATTGTGTCCAAGAAAGATTTACACAAGTGTTATTTTAAGTAATTTTGAATGTAACTAATCTTGAACTATTTTACCATGGCTTTTCTTTGCAAAGCAAGAAAATGTGATCTTCAGACTTTGGCTATTGAGATGGGGGAAAATATAAAAGAAGAATTAGTGATAACAGACCTGATAACAATAATAAAAAAATCTACGCACTATGAAGAGGAGTATGTGAAAAATCTTTTAGAAGGTATAAAGGAAAATCGGTTAGAAGAGAGTAAAAGCCAGTTTGAGCTTGGAAGGTTAAAAATTACAGATGAAGAAAAGAAGAGCCAATTCGAACTAGCAGAAAAGAAGCTCCGATTCGAACTGGAGAAAGAAGAAAAAGAACGCCAATTCGAACTAGAAGAAAAGAAGCTCCAATTCGAAATGGAGAAATTAAGAATTGAAACTATGCAGGTATCCGTTACTGGGACTTTTCATCAGGAGGAAATTACGAATTCGCGAACTAATTTTATACTTCAGAAAATTCTTCAAAAATTCGATCCAAAAGAGGAAGATATTAAGTCTATATTTGAGTATTTTCTTCAAACGCCAGGCAAAAAGGGCAGATGTTAGAAAAAAGGATTTGGTGACACAGTTGCTACCCCTTCTTCCGCCGGATATCATCCAGCTTATAGCGAGAGAGCCAGAGGAAAACACGGACAGTTACAATTACGTCAAAGAGTTGCTCCTAAAGCGTTTTAAACTTAGCACCGAGAAATTTCGTGTTAAGTTTGTGCAACATCAAAAGAAGTCTCATAGTTCATGGAGAGATTTTACTTTTGAATTAAGAAACTATCTTGAAGAATGGATACAAGGGTTGGAAATTAATACTTTTGAATTGCTGAAGGATCTGATGGTTACAGACCAGATAAAAAAAACGTGTATCCAATGATGTTCGGGAACATTTTCGTGACAACTGGACTAAAATAACTTCAGATACAAAACTGTCTAATATGTTGGACGAATATGACAGTGTACGGGGGAGTAAGAAATCCGGAAGGTATCCAACCTATGATCAAAGGAAGATTAGAAGTAATTTCGAAAAGAGAAACCGAAAATATCAGAAATTTTCGGCTAAATCTGGACAAAATGAAAGGGATCAGGGAAAGCAAGACGTGTGGAAAGGTCAGAGATATGAATATTTTGATCGGCGAAAACCCTTGTAGTGTTATGAATGTGGGTCGGTGGACCATTTGCGACCGACTTGTCCTAAATTAAAAGCTCAGAAAACTTCAGAACAAGTGAACCAAATTTGTGAGGAACAAGAGGAGGAGAATTTGCTAAGTCCTTTTACAACATTAGTGGAAGTACATGGGTTTATCGTGCCTGTTCTTCGTGATTCAGGTGCCACGATAGACGTCATATGTAGGAAATATGTCTCTCCCGAGATGTACACAGGCGAAACTATTTGGGTACAGCAGTCTTTGGACGAATGTCCGACAGGTCTACCGTTGGCAAAAGTTAGAATCTCTGGACAATTTGGGAGCATTGATACCAAAGCCGCAGTTGTGCGTTATGAATCAGATAAGGGGCGCTACATTTTAGGAAATCGAACTGCAGCCAGATTACCGAATTCACAGATGCGAAAGATTTCGATTTCTCATCTTAGCGCAGTGCAGACTCGCGCCCAAAAGGAAAGAAAAAATACAGAAAATGAAGAGAGTTTAGGCCCTGAACAAGAATCTAAGCCAAATAAGGGTGCTCAAAATGAAGAATCCAGCAAGGAATTTGTAACGGAGGTCGAAGAGCAAAACCACACTTCTATAATCATAGATGACGAATTTTTGCCTCCAGTGGAAACCAATTCAAATGAGCTTTCTCTCTTGAAGACAGACCATGAGCAGTTTTCTAAGTCCCAGAATGATAGTGAAGAATTACAGTCCATTTTCAGGGTTGTTAAAGAAGATTCAAAAGGCCAAAACAAAGGATCGAAGCTTATGATAGATAAAAGTCTATTATTCAAATGTCAGGAAGACCACCCAGAAGAATATAAGGATTTGATTAAGATTATTGGAATTACAGATGGTATTGACAAAGCTGGGCATGAAATTGAGCTCATACCAGAGAAACAGGACAGATTGGCTTTGGAACGTCTTGATATTCCAAGAGTTTACCATCCCTTTATTTCCGAACCTTTCAATGAAGTTGTAAATAAGATTATAAATGAAACTGGTGCCATAGTGTATATCCATCAGTAAACAAACGTGAGCTTACTATTGCTGGGGATGAAAAAATCTATGAAGAAAGGAAGAGAAATTGCCTAGCAGTGTCAGTAGAAGTTTCTAAAATCAGCACAAAAATATAATTGGATCACGTGGGCAAACAATTCAAGAAATTTTAGCTGAAACTGATGTATCTGTTGAGATGCCACTTCCTGACTCCCGATCTGATACAATAAAACTTTGGGGTGAGAAAGCCAAGCTTGTACCAGCTCATACACTTGCGTATTCAAAAACAAACTGTGTTGTTACTGAACATGTACATGCTCCCCGTTGGCTTCACAAACACATTATTGGGAAAAGAGGAGCTAATATTAAGAAGATCGCAAATGATTTAACTAAAGTTCAAGTGGATTTTGCTGATGGGCATGACAGCATTAATGTAGAAGGACCCCCTGATGAAGTTAAGGAAGCTTGCCGAAAATTAAAAGAAGTGACTAAAGAACTTAAAACACAAGTTGCCTATGCAGACATCACGATAACACCAGTTTTCCACCCTCATATAATTGGCAAACATGGCGCAAATATCAACCGTCCGAAGAAGGAGACAAAAGTTTTAATTCACATTCTGTCAGATGAAATGAGTAGAGCCTCTCTAAATTTAAAATTCATTAATACAGTTGCATCACTATACCGGAAAATGGTATTGTAAAAATGCAGGAGTGCAATTGTTATTATATATATATATATCCCATGATTACTTTGTTTATTTAATTTAATTTGTTTCGGATAATACTTTAATGTGAAAATGATATGTTTTAATGAATATTGTGTAAAAAATTATCATTCTGTAATCAGAATAATGATATGTAGTAGTAGAATTGGTAATGTTTTGAATTTAATCTACTCTTTTTATTCAGTTGAAGTTCCGTTAATTATATGCTACATTTAAGGTCTTTTTTGTTGTTTTGAAAGTGGACCCCTAACAACTTTAATCACTTGGTATTTGCTTGTGTGCTCTTTAGTAAAGGGAAATTAACTTTTCGGTGATCATTTTATATTTAATGGTCCTCTATACCATCTAACTTTTCCTTCGTAATACTCTAGAAAAGTTTTCAAGGGGGGAGGAGTTGTGACGACCTCCCGATCGAGACCCGGATTGCGGTTTTTAAATGAGAGCGAACTGAAGTGAAGTAGGAAAAAGAGATCGAACGAGGAGACAGAAAAGAGGGTTGTTCATGCTGTTCCACGCCAGTTTTTGAGGTGATATCCCTGGTCTATTTTCGATTCTGTTGAGTAGCTGAGATATTATGCTACCGATATAATGTGATGTGTCACGCCAATTTTTGTGTTGTGTTGCTCCTCGTCTCGTCAATATAAAATAAAGTTTTGTTTTCTTGTTAACTAGCTGTCGTATTTACGGTACATCCCCAAGATTTTTGTGATTACGGTTGCATCACTAATACTTTCACTAGAGTCCTTGATTTTTGAGAAAACTTTCACAGACACATAAATATTCCTCTAGTCCTCAACAGCAAATGGCGAAATTTCTTTCAATGTATCATACTGGAAGAAATGTCGCCGTCTTGTGCATTACTTTTGAAAAGACCCTCTTATCTTGCAAGATCCAGTAGAGTCCATTATTCAAGACACGAGACTTGGTGTAACTTATGAACATTTGTCAAGAGATGAGTTCCAAATTAAAATTATACATTTCATACATAAAAATTTGAGACGATATCTAATACAGAAGCATAATTAGATGCTCCATGCGTCAAATCCTATTTTGGCTGCACATTACGAAAAAACCCTTCTAATAAAAGCTAACTTAATTTAAAATAATTAAAAGACAGACAAAAGCGAAAATTAATTCAATCTCGATATGAAGCTACAAAATATTTATTTATATATTATACATATAATATCCCATTTACAGAACACAGCAGATGTACACAAAAGTAGTTAAATCTTAAAAATTTTATTCATATTAGGCAAGAACAAAAACCAGTAGTATTGCATAAGTGACATTTCAAGACACCCGTTCCGGCAGTCTAAACAGGCATGACAAGTTTTTTACTCCAATCACTTGGGTAGAACAAGTATCTCATCAAGGATCATGGGTCGATAATGATAGCGCATTGATGTATTTAAAAATATTTACAAAAGAAGAGTACTGTCATAAAACACTAAATATTAAAATATAATTACGTACGATATCATCTTTAAATAAACACTGTCAAACCTGAGTTTGAATTTCATTTTGAAGGATATTTTCCCCACGGTGGGACAAAAATCATGCTTCATGCGATAGTAGAAAGTGGGTTCGATACTTGAAAGGGTGGGGTGATGCGTTTTTAAAGCCCACTGAAAAGAAATATTTTCCCTCACACAGTGGGGACGAAATATTTCTCTTTTGTGTGGGTACGATTATTCTTTTTTACATGATCGAGTTCAGAAAACCTGTTCAGAATTTAGTGCACTCCAAAAGTCTTTCCTCGGTGGACAAGGAGATGCGTTTTAAACTTCCCCTGGAAAGAAAATCTTTTGTCGCATACACTGCATGCGAAAGGTTTCTCTCCCACGTGGGTGCGAAGATGTGTATTTTAAAACAACCCTGTCCAGAAAACCTTTCCTCACACAGTACAAGCGAAAAGTTTTCATCCTGTGTGGATGCGTAGATGTGTTCTTAAACCATCCTGTAGAGAAAATCGTTTCTCACATACAGTGCATTCAAAAGGTTTCTCACCCGTATGGATGCGGAGATGTCTTTTTAAATGACCCTGTTCAGAAAATCGTTTCTCACATACAGTGCATTCAAAAGGTTTCTCACCCGTATGGATGCGGAGATGTCTTTTTAAATGACCCTGTTCAGAAAATGTTTTCCCACATACAGGACAAGCGAAAGGTTTCTCTCCCGTGTGGATGCGGAGATGTTTTCTTAAATCACCCCGTGAAGAACACTTTTTATCACACACAGTGCATTCGAAAGGTTTCTCTCCCTTGTGGATGCGGAGATGTGCTGATAAATTACTCTGTTCGGAAAATGTTTTACCACATACAGTGCATTCGAAAGGTTTCTCGCCAGTGTGGATGTGGAGATGTTTTTTTAAATCACCCTGTTCAGAAAACACTTTCCAACATACAGGACAAGCGAAAGGTTTCTCTCCCGTGTGGATGCGAAGATGTTTTCTTAAATCACCCCGTGAAGAACACTTTTTATCACACACAGTGCATTCGAAAGGTTTCTCTCCCGTGTGGATGCGGAGATGTCTTTTTAAATCACTCTGTATAGACCACTTTTTATCACATACAGTGCATTCGAAAGGTTTCTCTCCCGTGTGGATGCGAAGATGTGCTGTTAAATTACAGTGTTTAGAAAATGTTTTCCCACATACAGTGCATTCGAAAGGTTTCTCTGCCGTGTGGATGCGAATATGTGCTGATAAATTACTCTTTTGAGAAAATGTTTTCCCACACACAGTGCATTCAAAAGGTTTCTCTCCCGTGTGGATGCGGAGATGTTTTCTTAAATCACCCCGTGAAGAACACTTTTTATCACACACAGTGCATTCGAAAGGTTTCTCTCTCGTGTGGATGGGGAGATGTCTTTTTAAATCACTCTGTGAAAACAACTTTGTATCACATACAGTGCATTCGAAAGGTTTCTCTCCCGTGTGGATGCGAAGATGTGCTGTTAAATTACAATGTTTAGAAAATGTTTTCCCACATACAGTGCATTCGAAAGGTTTCTCTGCCGCGTGGATGCGAATATGTGCTGATAAATTACTCTTTCCAGAAAATGTTTTCCCACACACAGTGCATTCGAAAGGTTTCTCTCCCGTGTGGATGCAAAGATGTGCTGATAAATTACTCTTTTCAGAAAATGTTTTCCCACATACAGTGCATTCGAAAAGTTTTTCTACCGTGTGGATGCGAATATGTGCTGATAAATTACCCTGCACAGAAAATTTTTCTCCGCATACAGGGCAGGCGAAAGGTTTTTCTCCTGTGTGGATGCAGAGATGTCTTCTTAAATGATCCTGTCCAGAAAAACCTTTCTCACATACCGTGCAGGCGAAAGGCCTCTCTCCTATGTGGGTGCGGATATGTCTCTTTAAACTACTCTGTACAGAAAATCTTTTCTCGCATACAGTGCAGGTAAAAGGTTGCTCTGTTCGGGTACAATAAGGATTTTCACTAGTGTGGTATAAATGATGCATATTTAAGGTAGTCCACTGTGAAAAAGTTCCATCACATAAATTACATTTGAAGATTTCTTCTTCGGGGCGAAGGGGAATCTGTGCACTGGAACTTTTTACATATAAACCACTTCTACACGTTTCATACGGAGTGCATTCATTGTCGGCTTGAGCAGGGTTCTGCTCGCAGGAATGGCATTCATTGGAAAGTCTATTCATGCTGGTAATACACGACATTTGCTCTGCTGGGATGCCGACGTTCCTTCACAGGATGATTAGAAAACTGTAACTGCCAGCAATACGTTGACTTTCTGAATTTTTAGACACCAGAGGCGTTTTAGTTTCCTATCTGACAATCTGTACGGAGAACCTGAAAAGAGAGGCGAAAGGAATTTGAATGAGATATATTAACACTGTACCATCACGCTTTTTTTTCTTATTTTTCCTGTGAAATGAAAAGCAATATATAAAAGTTTGTGCTTGGAAATGAGATATATTTAAACCATGATGTTAAAAATTACGTTATTGATTAATCAAAGTACTGAGCATTTTAAATTTATTGTTATTAGGGCACGATGTTCCTTACCAATTCTTATTGTTTTGTCCTCGTAAATCATAAGGACTCGCACGGATTTGGTATGTTTCGGTTTGCAGGAACCTCCACAATACGAATATCGACCCGATCAAAAACTCATAACACGGCTGATAAGGTCATTTTTAGACTGACATCTTTTAAATATTGAACTACGAGAATATAAAAACCTAATAAAAATTCTAAACAAAATAAATTTCTACGGCTATCATACGATGTTCCTTAAAAATTCTGTATAAAATCAATTTTATATTTTCATGTTTAGAAAAACTAATTCAGAACTGCTTAAACATGTTTTACCCTAGTTATCTCTCACGCCATTTATATTTCAAAATATTCTCCGGGTTGTAAACAAAATATGCGAAATGTGGGGTGTGACTTCAGACTCAACCAGTCACATACTGATTTGATACAGCTCGGTAATTTAGTAAGTAAGCAGAATTTCCCAGCCTTAAAAGAAAAAGAAAAATTACATATATATACAGATGAGTAGAAAAATAAATGTATTACATTCTTTCTAATTAAAATTTTGGTCGAAGTAGGATACTCATACTCATGCGCGAAGTGGAGCAGTAAAACTTTGTCTGCGGAATCGAATTTGCGGTAACCGTACTCACTCATTTCATGGAGTGCGGGAGGGTGTTTGATTACAAACGGGATTTTTTCGTACTGAAATGTGGGCTTCTCCGCTCTGTAATAAATGATTAATGAATTAATAACAATTGTTTTAACGCTGTATTTGTACATTTAAAAGATGTTTTCCTATTTTAAATCTTAATTTTGAGGATAAAAAAGTTTTCAAGAGGGAGTGCTGGGTGATTGCTGCTAATTAAAAATGTAACAGAATTAAAGATACTTTTGAAATAAAATGGTATTTTTCGGTATTTCTATAATAAAAATTTTGGTGTATTCTACAATTCTCATATTTTTCAGTTTTGACTATGAATTTAAAAAATAAAATTATTTTTGGAGTGGGCGGGGGGGTGGAGGGGAGTGTTTAAATTTATGTAAGGCTTTTAATTAAAGCTCAATTTTTCTAAAAAAATTGTTTTTACATTTTTGTACATTTTAAACACTTTGCAAACGATTTTTTATATATCCTGATTTTGGCACGTCTTTCTCATTAGTCCTTTTTTAAAAATTTTCTCTACTTTGCGGGATGAATATTCAAGTTATATAAGCTTCTAAATTAAAATTATTTCTTAATAATGATACTTTATGCATTTCCATAGAAAAATGTCTTCGTTTTCTATAATATTATTCACAGTTGATATAGGGCAAAGAGACCTTACCAAAATATATTACTAAAAAGAAATTCTAGAGATTTATGACATTCTTTAAGATTGTGATTAGAACTGCAAATATTTTTCCAATTCTGCTTTGCATACATGTACCCAGCGAGCTATGTAAGCACAAAGGAGACTACTACATAATAAATGCACTAAAAATAAATATGCACGCCTATAAAAATGTACACTGGGATTACAAATGTGAATTGGGGACTTATATAATCTTAAACACTCTCCAAACTTGTTGTTGATAATATTAAAATAGTTTTGCTATAAATCTACCAAACATAAGAATTCGAATTATAAAAATTATAAAAATGAAATTCAATGATAATAAATTGAATTACATTATGATTATCTTAAATTATCTTTATACTAGCTATTAAAATAAATAAAATAATTGTGTGAATCAGAGAATATTTCAAAAATCATTGTTCTTACAGGATAAGATAATCTAATAACATTTTTCATTGTGTGTATCAAGTCAATTGATTTTAAAATATGCACATAGACATGAAATATTTTCATGAAAACTCTACAATACACTTCAGTGCTACATGAAATCAGATGAAGACCTATACCTATTATAACACTTCTTGATTAGAGAAAATACCACCTACCTTTTCCATTAACAATGACATAGAAAAGTAATTGTCAATATAAATAATTTTTCATGATAGAGTATGAAATATTTTATTCTGCAGTCATGAATGTATGCATTTAAAGTAACAGCAAAAGTTTAATATCATATTTAACAAAACAATGATTTAAGAAACATATATGCATAGTATACAAAACAGCAATTCTCACAGAAATTAAATCTTTTAAAAGTCCAAGTAAATAAAAAAATCTACCGTGACATAAAATTACCTACATGAAATTAAAACTGTTTAGTTCATATAAAAACATGTTATTGTCTTTTTACAAATTACTTCCCATACACAATTTTTCCTTTCCCATCTCCTTCTAAATTAAGGAAATTTCACATATTTTATATAATAATAAATTTAAATCCTTAGAAGACAGAATAAGAAAAAGTGATTTTTCTATATTTTGTACACATAAGCTCGGGTGAGGATATTAGCAAAACATTTATTGTCTTCATTTCTAGCACATATGACAAAAAGAAGAAGATATTGCCCATCAAAAGAGTTATTGTCAATCTCAAAATAATTTGCACTACAAAATTCTTTTATATACATCTTATTGGAGTATCAAATATTCACATACTGGTATACGGCAGTTAACAACAATGAATTGTAAAGCTTATACCAAAATGCAAAAAATCAGAAAACTCAATAATACCTGGGGTATAGGGATATTTTTGGAGCATTTTGAACTTTTATAACTACCCAATTTTTGAGGTAGAGAGTTAAAATGTATAACATTTGTGATTGGATTACAGAGTACAAGACAGAGAGAGAATATAAAGTAATGTTATTCAAATTTCATTAATTTTGTATACAAACTTCATGTTTTCATTAAAAGATTTTCATAAAATTCAGAGCCACTTTCAGGTTCCTTAACAAAATCATCACTTATAAATAGACCAGATATAAAAGCAGTAAAATGAGGTGCAAGAAAATGCCCACACAAAAACATGAATATGCTAACATAAAATTGCATTAATAAAGCTATGAAAACAACTGAAATTAAAACTATGAACAAAAAAATCTCATTCTGACCATTTTTAATAGCAATGCTCATGAAAGGTTAGATTTTCAAGGAGATACTACACATAATTCAGAATTATCTGATTTCCCGACAAACGATTGATTACTAATATTTTTTTTCACGTTGGAATTTTTACATCACAGAAGCCTTTTGTCTTCTATACTTATCCTTACAGAAATAAAGGGAGAAGTAAATCTCACATATTAGTCAGGAGCGAGAGGAGATTATAATTTCAAAAATCTAAAAATACAAATCCACAAAAAGCTTAGAATAATTGGGTGATTTGTCTGTCTTGCATTTTCACTGCTATGCATAAGTATCTTTCACGCGTGCAGTGCATAGCTCCTTAAAAAACAAACAGAAGAATCAAAGGGAGAAAATTGGCATTTTGGAGTAAAATCTCACTACAATGGTACGAATATCTTACTTCAAACATATTTTTTAACAACAGACTTTGTGAATAAGAAATCATTGTATTCAGGTTAAAGAGAAATGTGAAGGTGAGGCCATAAAGTTTTTCATGTTATAAACTTTTTCCTTATTCTTGTAGCAAGTTAAGAGCAATTAAAACCAGAAGCAGAAAATACAAGATCTACTACAAAGACTCTCTTGTGAAATAAGGTTCGCAAATTTTGAAAGTTTATGAAAAACTCCTTCAACTATTTAGTTGAAGGGTTTAACAGACCTAAATACCTACTGAAACTTGACTTACCAAATGATGATTCAATGAGATAACATGCAACGTGAAAAATGAAAAACACCCATAGAAAATATGTACAGAATTAATTATGAAAGGCAGGGCTAGCTTTAATACGATTGGATTTATTTGAAGCAATTAGGCCCCATGCTAGTACAAAGTCCCATATGAAGAAAAATTTTAAATTTCCAAAGGGAAGTCCTGCAATCATTTGGAAGCCTTCGAGAATGCATGACAAAATATAGCCACTCCGATTTTGAACAAGTTAGAGGCACAGCATGTAACTGATTTAGAAGTCACTCCAGAAATTGAGGGAACACATTTACGGAAATGAAAAAGGATATTTAATTACGAGTATTAACGAACAAGTAACTGGAAAGAAATGTTTGAGGTGCATTGTTTTCAACAAATACTGTATAAAGCTAGACAAGTTAATTTGAGATGATTCCACAGAATGAACATAAGGAACATACATTGGTACTAGAAGTCATCTTGACAGATATAAAAATTGATTCAGAATAATGGCCAGATGAAGTCTATAAAAGATATAGATGTAGATAGCTTCAGTCTGGTCAAATAAATGGAAACATTAAAACCTATCGTTTTGGAAACCAAATAAAAATTCTACAATTGCTATAAATGACAGCTACTGGCTTCTTAATAGCTTTTATATCTTTAAGAATATTATTAACAATTTATGTAACTATAGCATTGGAAAAAGAAGCTTTTAGAAATTAAAATTAATTCAAACATACCTGAAGTAAACAATATCGCAGAATAGACTTAACTGTCTTGCAATAGTGTCTACAGAGAATGTAGAAAAAAGGTAATTGAAATTTCATCAATTGATAAATGATCTTGCTGATAAAAAAATCTAGGAAAATTTGATTGTAAATAATTTTGTTCTGCAAATAAAATATAGTAGTCTAGCTACTTATTAGTTTTTCTTTTCTTATAAATGTACATAAAAAAGAAAATATGACCACCTTCCTAATTTTTGTCTTTTATGTGTTCACATTAAATGTTTATCATTTAATGTCCCTATATCAGAATTTTGAAAGACCCAACAAAAATTTCTACAATTTGGCCGTACAAGGACATAGGCTGACCCCGATCAAAGGCCAAAATGATATGAACTTAGATGTCAAATTTTCCAGTGCAAAGTAATTAACTGTTATACTCTGTTACTTTAATATATTAAGTTGATGAAGAAATTTCCAAATTTTTAAATACTAAGAAGTAGAGTTCAAATAAAATCTTCAAATTTTTTATCTTGTGGTAAGCATGCTGGCTTTTGGTGCTGAGGGTACTCTTTTGAAAACCCGGCATGTGGCACTAAAATGACTCCACCTGTGTCGTCCCTTATTAGGGACTAATGCTGATCAGCCTACATGGTGCTCCCATAATAAAATGGCCAGCGATAAATTACAGTGAAAGACAACAGTCAAATGTCTATCTGACAAAGCACCACCACATTGGAAAAAAAAAAAGGTTTCTGTAAATTATGTTTAAAACAAAGTTATATCTAAACTAACTGTCAAGAAAACAGATAGTGAGTAATTCAGTTCAACATGAAATGCATAGCTATGTATATGACTGCAAAGGAAAGAAAAAACTAGCAAATGATATACTTCTATTCAGAAATTTTTTTCAAACAGTTTTCATAAAAGAACTTGTACAAAATGTTCATGCATATTTGCCTCATATAATATGAAAACTTATCACCTAAAATTTTCATGTTTTGGGAACAGTTATTTAATACATAAATGGTGAAATATAATCCTCAAATGCATGTTTTAACTTTTTCCATCAAGAAATATAATTCATTTCATGCATAATCTATCACAGCAAAATTATACAACATATTTTTAGAGACTGAAACGTGGTTTTAAATATCAAGTTATAGAAGACATAGGGATACTTGACCCAAGGCCTTTTTCTCAGAATGGGGAAAGTTTTGTAAGTTGGAAGTAGCATCACTTCTTTCCTTACAGTTAGCTGACCACATGGTGAAAATAACAACTGAATCATTGCAAAAGTTTTTAAACTATAAGACAAAATACATTTTCATGCTCCAAAAGTAATTTTTTTGTGCTGTAAACGCTGATGTTATAAATTTTTTTGTTTAAAAGTAAGACTTTTTTAATTGGTCATTTGTTTTGTACATGATTTTAGCTATAATAAAATGTATAATAGTGTTAATCTACTTATTTGCAACTGTCTGCATTTTAGGGTTATGTAGTAAATATGCAACTAGGGATACTTGACCCAAGATTAGTATTATTTATTTTGTTTTTTTCTTTCCTTATAGATGCCCAAAAAATATAAAAGAAAACAGGGTGCTAAACCCAGAGAGGCTATTCCTTCTGATATTTTGGAAAAAGCTGTGGGAAAGGTTCTAGATCAGGGGTTCCAACTTACAAGTGTCCAAGGGCCGCAATCGTAAACACCTGTCTAGTGGCGGGCCGCAATTTAATCAGGACCATACCCAGAACTTTTTTCTTGAGGGAGGGGGATTTGGAGGATTTGTGTATAGTATATACTATGAAATTTTTAAAAGTTCGAGGATAATCTTCCAACAACGACCTTGATTATAACTGGCCAACTTTCGTTAAATTACACAGACACACACAAAAAAAGTCAAATAAGAGGTAGGTATTTAAATGTGGATCAAATAAGAAGTGGGGGGGGAATATGAAATAGAACATGAGTGGACACCCTAATTTTCATGGAATTCGAGGAAAATCAATCTTTTTGTAAATGAACAGCATTTGAAAACAATAAAGATTTTTACAAAAATATTTTTCGTTAACTAAGAATATAATTTGATGCTGTAAATTATTTTCCTAGAAGTCTTCGCGGGCCGCATGTTGGAAACTCCTGTTCTAGATGGTGTCCCCTGTCATACAGTAGCCAAAGAATTTGGTCTCTCTAGAAACACTTTAAGAAGGTATGCCAGAAAAATCCAGGGAGGGTAAACAACAAATTTTGTGCCATCATATAAAGCAAAGCAAGCTTTTAATGAAAAAGAAGAAGAACTGTCCAACTATTTAGAAGTTATGGCTCGCATGAATCTTATTCTGGAACTTGTTTAGGCACATAATGAACATTCAGACTGCTAATATTTTGAACTTTCTACAATAAAAATTAAAATTGGGCATATTAATATTAGAATTATGTAATAAAAATTAAAAGTATTAATTTTGTTTGACAAAAATAAAAAGTATTAACCTTAATGTTAATTTTGTTCTTATGTAAAAGTGTTTTGTTTATAATTTTAAATCATACTCCCAAATCTATGACTTGGGTTAAGTATCCCTAATGGGTGGGTCAAGTATCCCTATACATTGGGATACTTGACCCAAATTGAAAGTTTTGAATAATTTATCTTTTACTACCTTTACAATTATTACTTCAGAATAATAATAATAAATATTGTGTAATACTTCATTAAGTATATATAGACTGCATTTACACACCCATAAGTAATGCAAAAAAAAATTAACAATCAAAAACTAAAAATTGGGTCAAGTATCCCTAGTTTCCCCTACTGAGAAAAAAAAGAGCATCAGAATTTTCACAACTGGGTACAGATGTGTTATACGCACCTCATTGCCAAGTTGGGGATTTTTTATTTGGTGTAGCAGCCATGCGACTTGGCGTGATTTTTTTGTTGCAACCCTGTTTGTATGGCTATTTAATGGGGTGTGCTTGTGGAAGTAATTTTTGCGCAAGGTTATTTTGCTATCTTAGGTTAAGTTAGCAGTTTATTTGAAATTAACTGTTAATTTCATCGGTTAATTTAGATGTGGTTTGATGGACTTACAGGTTGGTTGATTTATGCATTTGTGTTTTTGAAAACAGTGTGGTTGATTTAAAATGTTGAGTTTTGGAATGCAGGAGTTATACGTTTGAGTAAGTTAATGATATTTCTTTTTCCCTAAACTAGATTCATCAATTTCTTCCCTTTCTTTGAACATCTGCTGGGTATTTCTGTAGTGTTTTTGGAAATTTAATATACCCAGCATTCGATATATTTGTGTGTGTTTCATAGTAGCAGTTGAGGATTTCTGTCATGTTTTTGGAAGTTTAATACAGCCATTTTTAGATGTATTTGCGTTTGTTTTAAAGTAGCAGTTGAATATTTCTGTTTCGGTTTTGAAGTTTAATACAGCTGTTGTTGAAGTTTAATAGTAGCTGTTGTGGATTTGTGTCATGTTTTTGGAAGCTTATTATTGCCATTGCTAAGTTTGTTTTCGATTTATTTTTGGGTTGTTATTGATATTTTGTGTATATCTGTTATTTTAAGCCTAACATGTCCGCATAGACCTGTTTTGGCGACAAGTTGGTGTATTTTATGTTTATTTAAATGAGTTATTATTAGTTGAATATACTGACTTTTTTTAGTAGGGGGGGGGGGTTGGGGGGAGGGGCATCCCCCCCCCTAACATATTTGTTATTATTTTTAAGATAAGTTTGTTTTGAAGTTATTTTTATTTTTTGTTTATATTTGATATTTTAAGCCTAACATGTCCACGTAGGCCTGTTTTGGCGTCAAGTTGGCGACAAAACAATTTTGGTGGCTAGTTGGTGCCAAAAAATTTTTGTCGCCAAGGGAGGTGCGTCTGGCACATCTGTTCCCAAAACTATACTTTTGACACTTTAACTGCAGTTACTTTCAATTGAATAAATATTTTTTACCCCTAGGAGGGAGGGGGGGTAGGAAACATAAATACTAATGCAACAAACATTCATTTGACTAACATTGATCTTAAGAACTGAAACTGAATATATTAAAAAATTATTTCAAACATAAACAAGAATTTAGCTATATATTTTTGCCAAATTTGCAGAATTTGTGTTCAAAATATCTATTCAGAAAAAAAGAATATGCAGGTAAGAGAGTAGATAATATAAATCTAGTTCTAAACTGACCCAAGTACGATTTTTACACTAAAAACTTTTAAAATATCATATCAAGGCATTCAGAAATATCTGTGAATACAGATTTTTTAAATCTTGAAATGTTTCTAACAAAGAAGTTTTTAGAATACATAGGACGGAGGAAATTAAACATTTTTATATATAATATACTAATAAATGTGTAGTTTTGATGCATGAAATAATATAATATTTCTTTAAAAATAATTTAAATTTTAATTTCCAAGCATAACTTTTAATCATTCTCTTTGAAATACATTCATTTAAAACTTGAAACAATCAAATTAGAATGAATGATATACCTAAAATTATGAATATTTAGGAGTATTGCATTAAATGATATTGCCTTTATCTTTGTTAAAATAAAAGATAAGAATGAAAGTTATTTACAAAATCTTGTCAAGAAAAATTTAAAACAATAAATACAGCAACAAATAATTTTTAAAACAATTATTTCAAATGTAATTTCAAATAAAAAGTTCTCTAATAGCGGAATGATTTGAGAAAGCAATGGCTATACTGCAGATTGCAGCTCATGGTACTAAACTGTAAAAACTCACCAAGTTTAATGCAAGTTCATCAATTAGAAGAAAATATAATTATTTAATTAGTTCTGTCTATAAGTTTCACATGAAATTAATAGTGTGTATGGATTTTATTCTAATTTTTAAAAAAAACTTAATGCACATAAATGATAGTTTCTTCAATTCGATAAGCTTTAGATGTTTTGACAATTTTATAATTTTTTAAGCATGAAATACAATTAAAAAAACACCAAACACATGAATGTTGCAAAAAGTGCTGGATTTTTCATGGCCTCAAATTTGGTGATTATATAAGTATATAATTTGCTTATGTTGCTCTTGGGTAGTAATCTTTATAATAAATATTTTTATTATTTGGGTTTATGGTTCAATACACTGCAAACCTGATGCAGCTAAGCTCTGCTCTTACATCACCAGAGGTCAGAGATTATATCTTAGAAATGTCACATAGTTTTTTTCAGTGTCAACTAATTGAATTTTAATGATCATCACTTAGATGATTTCAGCCAATGAAATTCAAGATTAGCTTCAGATAATGAGGTTAATGAAAAAATTTTGAATTTCTTTTATAAAATTTTAATTTTCCTCTTTTTCAAGGAATACCACCCAGAAGATGAGAACATACCCTTGGTTATTTAAATCAGGTTTATAGGTCTTACAGAGGTCTAATCTAATTTTTCAAATGAGGATTCCCAATTTATGCTTTTAGTTAATTTTATAACCTGTCCTAAAATATTTTAATTTTGTTCTTAGTTTTATAAATTGATTTTTATACTTTGTAAATATTTTAAATTTAAATTTTAGTTTTTAAAAAATAACTAGTAATACTATTGTCATTGTTTTTTTCCTTCTTCTATACATGTTGAAATTACCTTGCAACAAACTATTCATTATTTTATGTACTTCATATAATATTTCACTACTTTTGTATTTTTATGTATCTATTTCTTGATATTTTAACATGTTTATTTTTCAGTTTTTAAGATTTTAAGATTATCCTTGCTTATTCAAATCTGGTTCATAGGTCTTATACAGGTCTAATTTAATTTTTAAATGAGGATTTCAAGTTGATATTTATAGTTAATTTTATAACCTTTCCTAAAATATTTTAATTTTGTTCTTGGTTTTATAAACTGATTTTTATACTTTGTAAATATTTTAAATTTAAATTTTAGTTTTTAAAAAATAACTAGTAATACTATTGTCATTATTTTTTTCCTTCTTCTATACATGTTGAAATTACCTTGCTACAAAATATTCATTATTTTATGTACTTCATATAATTTTTCACTACTTTTGTATTTTTATGTATCTATTTCTTGATATTTGTACATGTTTATTTTTCAGTTTTTAAGATTTAAAAAAAAATAAAAGTATTGTATTTTGAATACATTATTTACCTACTTTTACTATAACGATTGATACATTTTGGACACTTTGCAAATATTTAGACTGTATTAATTATTTATTTCTGATAAATTCTGTATTCAATATTTCTTTCTTAAAACATTCTATGGTTCTTTATGAGCTACTAATTGTTAAATTTTATACAAAGTGTTGATTGTCAGGTTAAAAGTTTTAAAACAGTGTTAAATGTTATTTTTCTAAATTTCTAATAAGGAGAACTCCACTTGTTGGGATTTGACGCCTTTAAGGTGAACCACACAGTATATAGATCCCCGTATATTTTATCTTTTACAACGACTATTAACAGTTGAAAATCTTTTTTATAACTTATAACCAGAAAAGTTGCTAAATACATTATGTTTGACTTTTATAATATACTGATAAATTTAGGATAAAAATTATAAATAAAATTATCAGATTTGCAACTTTTAGCAATCCATTGAAATCATAGAGTGTATATTTTAATAGCCTGCCAAAATCGGCCAAAAAGTATTAGGATGAAGTGCACTAAGTGAGAATGTGGGCTTAAAACCCTAAAAAAATTAACGTTTTAAAAATAATTTCAAGTGAACTTTGTAGGAAAATTCTTCCTCTAATGTTATGTATAGATTTTTTTTTCAGAAAAAAAAATTATAAAAAAGAATTTTTTTATACCTACCAAACCCTTGCATTTTAACTAAAGGTACCCAAGTTCGAGTACTAGCCTACTCAAAAAAATCATCACAAATTAACCACAACACGTAGTGTTATTTTGAAAATACCCATTTTTTTCATTAAGAATCGAAGAATACAGGTAAAATATATAAAAACCATTTTTTTTTTACAATATTAGTTCCGTACTGCAGTGTCTGTAGTTGTCCATAAAAATCTTGTGTTGTGACAAGTAAGCACACGAAGGTTGGAACAAGTGACAACTGGCTCCATATACTGAAAAAAACATACCTTTGAGTTATAACAGCCATATAAATAGTTTTTTCTTCCCAACAAATGTTTTATAGCTGGAGAAACTTCATAACCAACCACCTTTTGACATGTTTATTTAACAGCTGATGATTGATTTTAATTCCTTAGCAATCAAAAGTAGAAAATTAAACAACTGAAACCTTTTTTTTTTTTTTTTTGTAGGTTTGAAGAAGTGAATTGCAATAAACTAACATGTTTAGACTAACTGTCAGTGAATGTCAGTGGAGTGGACATTACAAATTATGTGTGAATTTATTGAATTTCTAATTCTGTTGTCACTATTTCTGAGTTACCTTTTGTACCAGATGATGACTTACTAGTGTTCCTGAAAGAGCCGAAAGTGAACTACTATTTTCCATTTCTTTTTGATCCTTCAATATTTAATAAGGACTATACAAAGGAAAAAATTTTTTTTTTGAACTTTTAAGACACATTTGTTACTCTAAAACAAATAATACAAATATACTTCTTTTGTTAATATTTGGACGTTACTGACACTGTTAACTTGAACAAATACCTCCACAACGAAAGAATGTTAAAAAAAAAAAAGCCCTGTGTTCAGCATGAAATGTTCTTTAACTTGCCCTACTCATTATGCTATGAGCAACTATGCTTTATTGGGACCCGCGTTCTCACTTGATCCCAAGTGCGGGAGCAAGTGAGAACGCAAAACAAAAAATCTTTAAATATTTACGACAAAAAAAAGTTCTGAACAGATTTTAAAAGAAAATAAAACTATAAAAGTAGAACATAACCAAAAGTATGTATGCAACTTTTCATAAAACAACTTGTTAAAAACTTATTTAGATTCAAAGTGGAACTACATGATTTTGCGTTCTCAATTCCTCCATTTCACTCTAATGTACTTATATGCTGAAAGCCCCAAACCATGCATAAGCATACAGTTTTTAACAGTTTAATAGTTATAAGAATTGTATTAAGATTTAGCTACACTCACCAAAAAAAAATTAAAAAAAAAAAAAAATAGAGAAAAATGTAGAAATCATATATATCATTTCCGACATCTTAACAAAACAGTTCTGTCATACAATACATAAAAAAAATAACCTATAAATTAATCTTACTTGAATGGATGTTTATTTTTCCAGCATCATCGGTAGTATTATTTTAGACCGTCATTCATCCGAAAACCTGCGAAGGTTTCTCAAGGGTAAACAAGGGTAGCACCTTTTTATATTTATTTACTATGATTATGAAGAGTTGAATGCAATCAGCACCATAACATATTCAACGCGCTTAAGAGATACTGTTGCCATTAACCAACAAATAATGAAAGTTAGTTACTGGTGATAAATCACTGTTATCTGCTACCATGTCAAAGTCGTGTAGTTGGCAGAGTATACCAGTTTCCGGTTCGCGAAGTTTTCCCCTTCTTTCCTGTTATCTTTTTGGAGGGTTACTTGGCTAGCCCACTTCCTTCGAATTGATTAGAATTTGTCCATACGACATGGGAGTGAGGCGGCCATCTTGGAGATCTTTGATGGAGAACAAACTAGGAAACCCTATGGAGATTAGCATTGCCCCCTTTTTGCGGAGACTCTTGCTCGAAATCAATCCATACTTAAAGAAATTTCTACTATGTAAACCTTAGTTTATTTAAAATCTGCGATTTTTGATAAAAATTACACCTAGACAAGCTGTTTTGAATGAGAAAAACAATAAATATTATTCACTTTCGAATTTCACCTTGCCAAACACTGCCTAGTAGGCGATAAGCATATTGAAACAGAAAATGATAACCCTTGTATGGTAACCTTCTAAATCAAAGAGGTCAAATCATTTTGGGACTGTTTATATTGTTTAGATTTATTTATTTCCGGTGTCTGTTAGCCATGTGCAATGACGATAACTTACGATTTGTTCTTTTTTCAGCAGGAATTTAATAAAACGAGGACAAGATGCTTAGTAGTCTTCCCACTTACATTCGTTTTATTACGACCCGTGTGGGATTATATGTGCATGTGTTCATGCATGAATGAAAAATAAAACTTACGATGTTGTAGTAAGTTTTTGTCTTTTTTTCACTCAAATCTCCTTTTGCCTATTTAAATAAATAGATGCTCATCTGAATCACTATACTCGGGGCAAGCCTAAGTTTAATACAGGGAAGACGGTAGAGCAGTATGATTTTACCATTGCGATATAGTGCGCACTTTTTCCTGTTACCAGAGTTCATAAAAGGTAAAATTCAGACATAAATCATTAAAAAATGATTTAACTGATAAAGCGTAGACATATTTGTGCAACAAAAATGTGGTGTTTCATGTATTAAGCAAATAATGCGCAATACAGCATGCGAGAGAGAATGCAACGTCATAGAACAATCTGATCATTCCCAAGGCTTCGTTTCCGTAGCGGGAGCATCTGGCGTTCAATGTGGATGTGGAATTTTGTTAACCCCAGGCTAACGAATAACGAATTCAGAATAACGGCCAAACGAAGTGTGTGAAACATGCAGATGCAAATCTCGATATGATGGTTGAAGAAATGGAAGCATTAAAGCATTCATCCATCTTAATATTTCTGAAACCCATAAGAATTCTATAATTCCTCTCTACGAATGACAGTGCTGCTGGCTTACCAAATAGGGACCGGGAGCAGAAGCTTTCCTAGATTAAAATTAATTAAAACATACCTGAGACCAACAATATCGCAGTAGAGACTAAACAGTCTTGCAATACTTTCTATAGAGCATGAGGATATTAAAATTTGATCAAATAAATAAATGATTTCACTGATAAAAAAATCTATAAATATTTATTTGTAGATATTTTTGTTCTGTAAATTAAATCTGGCTTAAATACTTTTTCCATAACTTAAGGTCTTATATAATCGTTTTATGTTTAATCCTTCATTTCTAGAACTCACCACTTATATCAGTCTAGATGCGTCTAGACTAGTCCCACTCTAGAAGCTTCTCAAGATTAAAATTAATTAAAACACACCTGAGACCAACAATATCGCAGTAGAGACTAAACAGTCTTGCAATACTTTCAATAGAGCATGAGTATATTAAAATTTGATCAAATCATAAATTATTTCACTGATAAAAAAATCTAGAAATATTTCTTTAAGGCACTTGTTCTGTATATTAAATCTGGCTTAATTACTTTTTCCATAACTTAAGATTTTATATAATCATTTTATGTTTAATCCCTCGTTTCTAGAACAGACCACTTATATGCCCCCCCCCCCAAAAAAAATAAAATAAAAAATAAATAAATAAATAAATAAAAACCTTCAATGAAAATTAGTATACGTAAGAAATGCCTAACATAAATCCAAAAACGGAATTTACCGAGACTCTGATAATAATCAAGTCTGTACAATACATGCAATAGAAAAAAATCCTTAATTAAAAGCCACACTTCATTAGTGTAATTTTAACCATTTTTTCGTGCTGTCATCGGTTTCTGAAAGCCCATTTGTTTTAAATTTGCATCATTTATTAGAATAACTGCCCACACTTATTATTTTAAATAAACACAGAATTACCGAAACAGATCGCGTCTCGTACAGGGAAAGTATAAACTAATAATTGCAAAAACCCAAATACCCAGAAATCTGCATATATAATAATAAATTTTTGTATGATGCCGTATTCATAAAAGTAAACATGACTCAAAATTTTATTGACGATTTCTGAAACTCCCTCACATTACTTCGGGAAATAAGTAGATAGTATGTAAATCCCCTCCCCTCCCGCTCTCTCTTTTTCCTTTTCACATATTTCGAAGAGCGCAAGAAAAAAAATTGCCAAAGTAATTTATAAGAATGCGTGGTTTATATGAGAGCGACATACTATTTGAAATCATAAAATGAACCAGAATAATTTTTTTATAGGAATTAAGACAATTCGAGAATTTATAGTACTATGAGAAAATTACTTCAAACCGTGATGTGAAAACAAAACTCTGTCTCCCCCCTTTGCTGGAAAGCAACCGATGGAAAATCTATCTTCAATAGGCGATAAAAGGCCAAATATGGCAATCCACATTTTGTAGCTTCGGCGAGATACTTGCTTTGCAGGTGTAAATTGTTCGCTGTCGTATATCTAGTATTGTCAGGTTAGGCCTGCCCCGAATATAGTATTTATCTAGTATTTCAGTTACAAATCTGACTTTTTATAACTGAAACATATCAAATTCCTACACTTATGATGATTACTTTTGAATAATTTTCCTGTTGGCTTTCGAAGTAGATAATGATAGTTTAGTTTAGTGTGAAAATTGAAGTTTGGACACTATAAAACAAGATTTAAAAAATTTTAAACTCACTATCGCCATTATGGCTGTTTTCGGAGTACCTGGGCTTATACAGAGGCTGTTCGCACATTTTTTAGACGATTTTGGTAAGCGGTAATAAAAAATCGTTTGCTGCAAAAGAAATAATTGCAATTGTACTATGTTTTTAAAAGTCAAAATTATCGTCTGCGGCTTGAAAGTTTTGTTTTATTCAAAATGGCGTTTTTAACAAACCAGTGGTTCGAAGGCTACATATATGCTCTTTCCGAAGAGAAATATGCATACTCCGTTATCCAAAAACGATGTGAGAGTCATGGTTTTGTGATATCTAAAGCGTCGATAGGTAATATCGTCAACAAGAAAGGAAAAAAACGTCAAATTCGAGCCTCAAGTGGGACAAAAATTCCAAACAAGTATCCAAGGAAAAATCGGACACTTTCGACTATTGCAAAGGTACGTTGTTTAATGTTAAAAAAATCCCCCTAGTCAAAGGGCAGTTGCAAAATCATTAAAATTCTCGGTGTCCACTGTAAACAAAATGATAAACGTTGATTTAAATCTTAAGAAAGCGAAAAAACGCAATGTGCATCGTCTTCTTCCAAATCATATCGCTGAACGCAGGACACGCTGCAGAATTCTATACAGGCCCTAATTTTCCATTATCCCCAGTAGGCCCGGGCCTAGGGGCCCCCGAATGTTGGGGACCCCCCAAAATTTTTATTTTAAAAGAAAAAAATTCCCAATTCAATTTTTATTTTACCTTTTTTAATAGTAATTTTTTTATATATCCTTTCAAATTTTATTGATAGGTTTATCATATGTATAGTTATATGCATAATTCATCATATGTATGTTATAGTGTCTATAAGGGATTAATAAGTTTTTCTGGTTGCATTGTATTGGTGTTTTAATGATGAAGTAAATATGTTGTATTGCTTTTTGTTATTTGATAATGCTCTAGGCTTCTACGCTTCAAATAGCCAATTATTGGCAAAATGGTACATTCATAATGATTCGTGATTATTTTTTTGTGTGTGTCAATTTGGGAGATGTTGCTCCCACATCAGTGTTAGGGGGCCCCCAACCTGAGTTGTGCTTATAGTCAAGAACTTTCTAAATCGGGCCCTGATTCTATATGAGAAACACTTATTCAAAGAAAAATGGAAAACAATTGTCACAATAGATGAATCATGGGTGTATTTAAATGATTGCAACAAAAAAAAGAGCCATTTATTATCATAAAAGGGGAGAAAAATATTTAAGTATATGGTTCAAAGAATCGAAAGAAAGTTTTTCTAAGGGATTCATGATTGTTGCTGGTTTTTCTTATAATGGCAAGTTAAAAATAAAAAGAGTGGAAAAAATGTCACGATTAACTCCAAATACTATCAGGAACATATTTTATCGAGAATTTTTCTGAATGAAATACCATCGCATTACCAACAGTGCGATCAATCTGTGAGACTCCATCAGGACAAAGCTAGCAGTCACACATAAAAATCCACTGTAAATTTCCTAAAGGAAATGGAACAAAAAACTGGTATCAAGGCCATACCCTTCACTGATATCCCTACTAAATCTCCCGATGTATCACCTATGGATTTTTGTGCTTTCGGACTTTTAAAATCTGCATTATCCAAACGTCGTCCCAAAACCCTTACAGGACTCTGGATAGCTGTTCAGGAGGAATGGGATAGAATACCTCTTCTGACACTTCAAAAGGCATTATTATCCTGGAAATTGCGGTGTCGAAAGATAGTTCAGAATAAGGGATGTCAAATAGAACATTTAAAACACAAGAATTTTATGTAATTTAGTTTTGTGAATACAATATACATCGTCTAAAAAATGTGTGAACAGCCTCTGTATATATACTATATCCCATGATTACTTTGTTTATTTAATTTAATTTGTTTTGGATAATACTTTAATGTGAAAATGATATGTTTTAATGAATATTGTGTAAAAAATTATGATTCTGTAATCAGAATAATGCTATGTAGTAGTAGAATTGGTAATGTTTTGAATTTAATCTACTCTTTTTATTCAGTTGAAGGTCCGTTAATTATATGCTACATTTAAGGTCTTTTTTGTTGTTTTATGAGTGGACCCCTAATAACTTTAATCACTTGGCATTTGTTTGTGTGCCAAGGAAAATTAACTTTTCGGTGGTGTGTTAAAGGAAAATTAAGTTTTCGGTGATCATTTTATATTTGATGGTCCTGTATACCATCTAACTTTTCCTTCGTAATACTCTAGAAAAGTTTTCAAGGGGGGAGGAGTTGTGACGACCTCCCGATCGAGACCCGGATTGCAATTTTTAAATGAGAGCGAACTGAAGTGAAGTAGAAAAAAGAGATCGAACGAGGAGACAGAAAAGAGGGTTGTTCATGCTGTTCCACGCCAGTTTTTGAGGTGATATCCCTCGTCTATTTTCGATTCTGTTGAGTAGCTGAGATATTATGCTACCATTATAATGTGATGTGTTCCACGCCAATTTTTGTGTTGTGTTGCTCCTCGACTCGTCAATATAAATTAGTTTTGTTTTTTGTTAACTCGCTGTCGTATTTACGGTACATCCCCAAGATTTTTGTGATTACGGTTGCATCACTAATACTTTCACCAGAGTCCTTGATTTTTGAGAAAACTTTCACAGACACATAAATATTCCTCTAGTCCTCAACAGCAAATGGCGAAATTTCTTTCAATGTATCATACTGGTAGAAATGGCGCCGTCTTGTGCATTACTTTTGAATAGACCCTCTTATCTTTAAGATCCAGTACAGTCCATTATTCAAGAGACGAGACTTGGTGTAACTTATGAACATTTGTCAAGAGATGAGTTCAAAATTAAAATTATACATTTCATACATAAAAATTTGAGACGATATCCAATACAGAAGCATAATTAGATGCTCCATGCGTCAAATCCTATTTTGGCTGCACATTACGAAAAACCCTTCTAATAAAAGCTAAATTACTTTAAAAAAATTAAAAGAGATCCAAAAACGAAAATTAATTCAATCTCGATAGGAAGCTATAAAATATTTATTTATATATTATACATATAATATCCCATTTACAGAACACAGCAGATGTACACAAAAGTAGTTAAATCTTAAAAATTTTATTCATATTAGGCAAACACAAAAACCAGAAGTATTGCATAAGTGACATTTCAAGACACCCGTTCCGGCAGTGTAAACAGGCATGACAAGTTTTTTACTCCAATCACTTGGGTAGAACAAGTATCCCATCAAGGATCATGGGTCGATACTGATAGCGCATTGATGTATTTAAAAATATTTACAAAAGAAGAGTACTGTCATAAAACACTAAATATTAAAATATAATTACGTACGATATCATCTTTAAATAAACACTGTCAAACCTGAGTTTAAATTTCATTTTGAAGGAAATTTTCCCCACGGTGGGACAAAAATTATGCTTCATACGATAGTAGAAAGTGGGTTCGATACTTGAAAGGGTGGGGTGATGCGTTTTTAAAGCCCACTGAAAAGAAATCTTTTCTCTCACACAGTGGGGACGAAAGATTTCTCTTCTGTGTGGGTACGATTATTCTTTTTTACATGATCGAGTTCAGAAAAGCTTTTCTTACATTTAGTGCACTCCAAAAGTCTTTCCTCCATGGACAAGGAGATGCGTTTTAAACTTCCCCTGGAAAGAAAATCTTTTGTCACATACACTGCATGCGAAAGGTTTCTCTCTCACGTGGGTGCGAAGATGTGTATTTTAAAACAACCCTCTCCAGAAAACCTTTCCTCACAAAGTACACGCGAAAGGTTTTTAGTCTGTGTGGATGCGTAGATGTGTTCTTAAACCATCCTGTAGAGAAAATCGTTTCTCACATACAGTGCATTCAAAAGGTTTCTCACCCGTATGGATGCGGAGATGTCTTTTTAAATGACACTGTTCAGAAAATGTTTTCCCACATACAGGACAGCCGAAAGGTTTCTCTCCCGTGTGGATGCGGAGATGTTTTTTTAAATCACCCCGTGAAGAACACCTTTTATCACACACAGTGCATTCGAAAGGTTTCTCACCCGTATGGATGCGGAGATGTCTTTTTAAATGACCCTGTTCGGAAAATGTTTTCCCACATACAGTGCATTCAAAAGGTTTCTCGCCCGTGTGGATGCGGAGATGTTTTTTTAAATCACCCTGTTCAGAAAACGCTTTCCAACATACAGGACAGGCGAAAGGTTTCTCTCCCGTGTGGATGCGAAGATGTTTTCTTAATTCACCCCGTGAAGAACACTTTTTATCACACACAGTGCATTCGAAAGGTTTCTCTCCCGTGTGGATGCGAAGATGTTGTAATAAAATTCTCTGTACAGAAAATGATTTCCCACATACAGTGCATTCGAAAGGTTTCTCTGCCTTGTGGATGCGGAGATGTGCTGATAAATTACTCTGGGCACAAAATGTTTTCCCACATACAGTGCATTCAAAAGTTTTCTCTGCCTTGTGGATGCGGAGATGTTTTTTTAAATCACTCCGTGAAGAACACTTTTTATCACATACAGTGCATTCGGAAGGTTTCTCTCCCGTGTGGATGCGAAGGTGTGCTGTTAAATGACTCCGCCGAGAATATCTTTTCTCACATACAGTGCATTCGAAAGGTTTCTCTCCCGTGTGGATGCGAAGATGTACTGATAAATTGCTCTTTTCAGAAAATGTTTTCCCACATACAGTGCATTCGAAAGGTTTCTCTCCCGTGTGGATGCGAATATGTGCTGATAAATTCCTCTGTTCAGAAAATGTTTTCCCACATACAGTGCATTCGAAAGGTTTCTCTCCCGTGTGGATGCGAAGATGTGCTGTTAAATGACTCCGCTGAGAATATCTTTTCTCACATACAGTGCATTCGAAAGGTTTCTCTCCCGTGTGGATGCGAAGATGTGCTGTTAAATTACAGTGTTTAGAAAAGGTTTTCCCACATACAGTGCATTCGAAAGGTTTCTCTCCCGTGTGGATGCGAAGATGTGCTGATAAATTACTCTGCACAGAAAATTTTTCTCCACATACAGAGCATTCGAAATGTTTCTCTCCTGTGTGGATGCAGATATGTCTCTTTAAACTACTCTGTACAGAAAATCTTTTCTCGCATACAGTGCAGGTAAAAGGTTGCTCTGTTCGGGTACAATAAGGATTTTCACTAGTGTGGTATAAATGATGCATATTTAAGGTAGTCCACTGTGAAAAAGTTCCATCACATAAATTACATTTGAAGATTTCTTCTTCGGGGCGAAGGGGAATCTGTGCACTGGAACTTTTTACATATAAACCACTTCTACACGTTTCATACGGAGTGCATTCATTGTCGGCTTGAGCAGGGTTCTGCTCGCAGGAATGGCATTCATTGGAAAGTCTATTCATGCTGGTAATACACGACATTTGCTCTGCTGGGATGCCGACGTTCCTTCACAGGATGATTAAAAAACTGTAACTGCCAGCAATTCGTTGACTTTCTGAATTTTTTGACACTAGAAGCGTTTTAGTTTCCCATCTGACAATCTGTACGGAGAACCTGAAAAGAGAGGAGAAAGGAATTTGAATAGGGTATATTAACACTGTACCATCACGCTTTTTTCCTTATTTTTCATGTGAAATGAAAAGCAATATATAAAAGTTTGTGCTTGGAAATGAGATATATTTAAACCATGATGTTAAAAATTACGTTCTTGATCAATTAAAGTACTGAGCATTTTAAATTTATTGTCATTAGGACACGAGGTTCGTTAGTAATTCTTATTGTTTTGTCCTGGTAGATCATAAGGACTCGCACGGATTTGGTATGTTTCGGTTTGCAGGAATCTCCACAATACGAATATCGACCCGATCAAAAACTGATAAGCAATATAAATATTTTTTCCTTTATATTCATTTTAGTTAACCGTAATTTCATCATTAATTCTTTAGTTTAATGCTCCGAGAAATTCCACGAACATTTGATGAAAAAGCTTTGGCTACCATCAGATTAAAAAGTTTATAAATGTAATAAAACATAAAATTATTACAGGAAATAGGAAATATGTGGATTATGGATTTTTTTAGGCATATTTGTCTGAAGTGTAGTTTGGTAGCTACAGCCATTTTTCACCATGCTATCTCATTATTTTAAACGGAATGTTGTGCATCGAATACATTATAATTGGCACTAGAATAAATTCTTCAAATTTCGGTACGTTCATCTACTGTACAATAGTGCTTTTATGTGATTCTTCACATTTTCAAACGTTTCAAAACAGTTATCTGCGGACATCTTGTAGTCTATGTGATATACGTCAGGAATACACGGCTGATAAGGTCACTTTCCGACCGACATCTTTTAAATATTGTATTACGAGAATATAAACACGTAATTAAATTCTAAACAAAATAAATCTCTACGGCTATCATGCGATACTCCTTAAAAATTCCGTATAAAATCAATTTTATATTTTCATATTTAGAAAAACTAATTCAGAACTGCTTAAACAAATTTTACCCTAGTTATCTCTCACGCCATTTATATTTGAAAATTTTCTCCGGGTTGTAAACAAAATATGCCAAATGTGGGGTGTGACTTCAGACTCAACCAGTCACATACTGATTTGATACAGCTCGGTAATTTAGTAAATTAGCAGAATTTCCCAGCCTTAAAAGAAAAAGAAAAATGACATATATATACAGATGAGTAGAAAAATAAATGTATTACATTCTTTCTAATTAAAATTTTGGTCGAAGTAGGATACTCATACTCATGCGCGAAGTGGAGCAGTAAAAATTTGTCTGCGGTAACCGTACTCACTCATTTCATGAAGTGCGGGAGGGTGTTTGATTACAAACGGGATTTTTTCGTACTGAAATGTGGGCTTCTCCGCTCTGTAATAAATGATTAATGAATTAATAACAATTGTTTTAACGCTGTATTTGTACATTTAAAAGATGTTTTCCTATTTTAAATCTTAATTTTGAGAATAAAAAAGTTTTCAAGAGGGAGTGCTGGGTGATTGCTGCTAATTAAAAAGGTAACAGAATTAAAGATATTTTTGAAATAAAATGGCATTTTTCGGTATTTCTATATTAAAAAATTTTGGTGTATTCTTCAATTCTCATATTTTTCAGTTTTGACTATGAATTTAAAAAAAAATTATTTTTGGAGTGGAGGTGGGTGGGTGGAGGGGAGTGTTTAAATTTATGTAAGGTTTTTAATTAAAGCTTAATTTTTCTAAAAATATTGTTTTTACATTTTTGTATATTTTAAACACTTTGCAAACGATTTTTTATTTATCCTGATTTTGGCACGTCTTTCTCATTAGTCCTTTCTTAAAAAAATTCTCTACTTTGCGGGATGAATATTGAAGTTATATAAGCTTCTAAATTAAAATTATTTCTTAATAACGATACTTTATGCATTTCCATAGAAAAATGTCTTCGTTTTCTATAATATTATTCACAGTTGATATAGGGCAAAGAGACCTTACCAAAATATATTACTAAAAAGAAATTCTAGAGATTTATGACATTCTTTAAGATTGTGTGATTAGAACTGCAAATATTTTTCCAATTCTGCTTTGCATACATGTACCCAGCGAGCTATGTAAGCACAAAGGAGACTACTACATAATAAATGCACTAAAAATAAATATGCACGCCTATAAAAATGTACACTGGGATTACAAATGTGAATTGGGGACTTATAAAATCTTAAACACTCTCCAAACTTGTTGTTGATAATATTAAAATAGTTTTGCTATAAATCTACGAAACATAAGAATTCGAATTATAAAAATGAAATTAGATAAGTTAAGAATAATTTGAATTACATTATGATTATCTTAAATTATCTTTATGCTAGCTATTATAATAAATAAAATAATTGTGTGAATCAGAGAATATTTCAAAAACCATATTGTTCTTACAGGATAAGATAATCTAATAAAATTTTTCATTGTGTGTACCAAGTCAATTGATTTTAAAATATGCACATAGACGTGAAATATTTTCATGAAAACTCTACAATACACTTCAGTGCTACATGAAATCAGATGAAGATTAAGCTATATACCTATTATAACACTTCTTGATTAGAGAAAATCTCACCTACCTTTTCCATTAACAATGACATAGAAAAGTAATTGTCAATATAAATAATTTTTCATGATAGAGTATGAAATATTTTATTCTGCAGTCATGAATGTATGCATTTAAAGTAACATTAAAAGTTTAATATCATATTTAACAAAACAATGATTTAAGAAACATATATGCATAGTATACAAAACAGCAATTCTCACACGAATTAAATCTTTTAAAAGTCTAAGTAAATAAAAAAATCTACACTGACATAAAATTACCTACATGAAATTAAAACTGCTTAGTTCATATAAAAACATGTTATTGTCTTCTTACAAATTACTTCCCATACACAATTTCTCCTTTCCCATCTCCTTCTAAATTAAGGAAATTTCACATATTTTATATAATAATAAATTTAAATCCTTAGAAGACAGAATAAGAAAAAGGACAGGAATAAGAAAAAGTGATTTTTCTATATTTTGTACACATAAGCTCGGGTGAGGATATTAGCAAAACATTTATTGTCTTTATTTCCAGCACACATGACAAAAAGAAAAAGATATTGCCCATCAAAAGAGTTATTGTCAATCTCAAAATAATTTGTACAGCAAAATTATTTTATATACATCTTATTGGAGTATCAAATATTTACATACTGGTATAAGACAGCTAACAACAATGAATTGTAAAGCCTATACCAAAATGCAAAAAATCAGAAAACTCAATAATACCTAATATTTTTGGAGCATTTTCAACTTTTATAACTACCCAATTTTTGAGGTAGAGAGTTAAAATGTATAATATTTGTGATTGGATCAAAGAGTACAAGACAAAGAGAGAATATAAAGTAATGTTATTCAAATTTCATTAATTTTGTATACAAACTTCATGTTTTCAATAAAAGATTTTTATAAAATTCAGAGCCACTTTCAGGTTCCTTAACAAAATCATCACTTATAAATAGACCAGATATAAAAGCAGTAAAATGAGGTGCAAGAAAATGCCCACACAAAAACATGAATATGCTAACATAAAATTGCATTAATAAAGCTATGAAAACAACTGCAATTAAACCTATGAACACAAAAATCTGATTCTGACCATTTTTAATAGCAATGTTCATGAAAGGTTAGATTTTCAAGGAGGTACTACACATAATTCAGAATTATCTGATTTCCCGACAAACGATTGATTACCAATATTTTTTTTCTCGTTGGAATTTTAACATTTTAGAAACCTTCTGTCTTCTATGTTTATCCTTACAGAATTAAAGGGAGAAGTAAATCTCGCATATTAGTCAGGAGCAAGAGGAGATTATAATTTAAAAATCTAAAAATACAAATCCACAATAAGCTTACAATAATTGGGTGCTTTCTCTGCCTTGGATTTTCACTGCTATGCATAAGTATCTTTCACGCCTGCAGTGTATAGCTTCTTTACAGAACAAACAGAAGAATCAAAGGGAGAAAATTGGCATTTTGGAGTAAAATCTCACTACAATGGTACGAATATCTTACTTCAAACATATTTTTTAACAACAGACTTTATGAATAAGAAATCATTGTATTCAGATTAAAGAGAAATGTGGAGGTTAGGCCATAAAGTTTTTCATGTTATAAATTTTTTCCTTATTCTTGTACCAAGTTAAGAGCAATTAAAACCAGAAGCTGAAAAGACAAGATCTACTACAAAGACTCTCTTGTGAAAAGAGGTTCGCAAATTTTGAAATTTTATGAAAAACACCTTCAACTATTTAGTTGAAGGGTTTAACAGAGCTAAATACCTACTGAAACTTGACTTACCAAATAATGATTCAATGAGATAACATGCAACGTGAAAAATGAAAAACACCCATAATTTTTCTGCCCTGAGTAGATTTACATGGCTATATCGAAACAACAAATTTTGGCTACTAGTCAGGGTTCTCGTCAAAAAATTTTAAAAAGTCTGTGAAACCAAACTCCCTACAGTTCATCACAGAATTAAAATGATATGAATAATCATAACACAACCTCAAGAATACTATGCATAAAAGGAGAGAAAGTATGTAGAGAATTAATTATGAAAGGCAGGGGCTTGCTTTAATATGATTGGATGTTTTTGAAGCAATTAGGCCCCATGTTAGTACGGAGCCCCACATGAAGAAAAATTTTAAATTTCTGAAGGGAAGTCCAGCAATCATTTAGAAGCCTTCTAGAATGCATGAACAAATATAGCCACTCTGATATTGAACAAGTTTAAGTTGGAGTCACAGAGCTTGTAACTGATATAGAAGTCACTCCAGAATTTCAGGGAACACATTTACGGAAATGAAAAAGGATATTTAATTACGAGTATTAACGAACAAGTAACTGGAAAGAAATGTTTGAGATGCATTGTTTTCAACAAATACTGTATAAAGCTAGACAAGTTAATTTGAGACAATTCCACAGATATAAAAATTGATTCAGAATAATGACCAGATGAAGTCTATAAAAGATATAGATGTAGATAGCTTTAGTCTGGTCAAATAAATGGAAACATTAAAACCTATCGTTTTGGAAACCCAATAAAAATTCTACAATTGCTATAAATGACAGCTACTGGCTTCTTAAATGCTATTATAACTTTAAGAATATTATTAACAATTTATGTAACTATAGCATTGGAAAAAGAAGCTTTTAGAAATTAAAATTAATTCAAACATACCTGAGATAAACAATATCACAGAATAGACTTAATTGTCTTGCAATAGTGTCTACAGAGCATGTAGAAAAAAGGAAATTGAAATTTCTTCAATTCATAAATGATCTTGCTGATAAAAAAATCTAGGAAAATTTTATTGTAAATAATTTTTTTCTGCAAATAAAATATAGTAGTCTAGCTACTTATTAGTTTTTCTTTTCTTATAAATGTACATAAAAAAGGAAATATGACCACCTTCCTAATTTTTGTCTTTTATGTGTTCACATTAAATGTTTATCATTTAATGTCCCTATATCAGAATTTTGAAGGACCCAACCAAAATTTCTGCAATTTGGCCATAGAAGGACAAAGGCTGACCCTGATCAAAGGCCCGAATGACATGAACATAGATGTCAAATTTTCCAGTGCAAAGTAATTAACTGTCATACTGTGTTACTTTAATATATTAAGTTGATGAAGAAATTTCCAAATTTTTAAATACTAAGAAGTAGAATTCAAATAAAATCTTCACCTTTTTTATCTATCAGGTTCCTATAAATGGGCTATGGCGGCCTTGTGGTAAGCACGCTGTGTTTTGGTGCTGAGGGTACTCACTTGAAAACCCGGCGTGTGGCACTAAAATGACTCCACCTGTGTTGTCTCTTATTAGGGAGTAATGCTGATCAGCCTACATGGTGCTCCCATAATAAAATGGCCAGCGATAAATTGCAGTGAAAGACAACAGTCGAATGTCTATCTGACAAAGCACCACCGCATTGGGAAAAAAAAAAAGGTTTCTGTAAATTATGTTTAAAATAAAGTAATATCTAAACGAACTGTAAAGAAAACAGATAGTGGGTAATCCAGTTCAACATGAAATGCAAAGGAAAGAAAAAACTAGCAAATGATTGACTTCCATTCAGAAATTTTTTTCAAGCAGTTTTCATAAAAGAACTTGTACAAAATGTTCATGCATATTTGCCTCATACAATATGAAAACTTATCACCTAAAATTTTCATGTTTTGGGAACAGTTATTTATTACATAAATGGTGAAATATAATCCTCAAATGCATGTTTTAACTTTTTCCATCAAGAAATATAATTCATTTCATGCATAATCTATCACAGCAAAACTATACAACATATTTCTAGAGACTGAAATATGGTTTTAAATATCAAGTTATAGAAGACATACTGAGGGAAAAAAAGAGCATCAGAAGTTTCAAAACTGGGTACAGATGTGTTATACATCATTGCCAAGTTGACGATTTTTTATTTGGTGTGGCAGCCATGCGATTTGGCGTGATTTTTTTTGTTACAACCTTGTTTGTATGGCTATTTAATGGGGTGTGCTTGTGGAAGTAATTTTTGCACAAGCGTTAATTTGCTATCTTAGGTTAAGTTAGCAGTTTATTTGAAATTAACTGTTAATTTCATCAGTTAATTTAGATGTGGTTTGATGGACTTACAGGTTGGTTGATTTATGCATTTGTGTTTTTGAAAACATTGTGGTTGATTTAAAATGTTGAATTTTGGAAAGCAGGAGTTATACAAGAATTAACATAAACAAGAATTTAGCTATATATTTTTGCCAAATTTGCAGAATTTTTGTTCAAAATATCTATTCAGAAAAAAAGAATATGCAGGTAAGAGAGCAAATAATATAAATCTACTTCTAAACTGACCCAAGTACAATTTTTACACTAAAAACTTTTAAAATATCATATCAAAGCAGTCAGAAATATCTGTGAATACATATTTTTTAAATCTTGAAATGCTTCTAACAAACAAGTTTTTAAAATACATAGGGCAGAGAAAATTAAACATTTTTATATATAATATACTAATAAATGTATAGTTTTGATACGTGAAATAATATATTTCTTTAAAAAGAATTTAAATTCCAAGTATAACTTTTAATCATCCTCTTTGAAATATATTTATTTAAAACTTGAAACAATCAAATTATAATGAATGATATACCTCAAATTATAAATATTTAGGAGTATTGCATTAAATGCTATTACCTTTATCTTTGTTAAAATAAAAGATAAGAATGAAAGTTATTTACTAAATCTTATCAAGAAAAATTTAAAACAATAAATACAGCAACAAATAATTTTTAAAAAAATTATTTCAAATGTAATTTTAAATAAAAAGTTCTCTAATAGAGCAATGATATGAGAAAGCAATGGCTATACTGCAGATTGCTGCTCATGGTACCAAACTGTAAAAACTCACCAAGTTTAATGCAAGTTCATCAATTACAAGAAAATATAATTATTTAATTAGTTCTGTCTATAAGTTTCGCATGAAATTAACAGTGTGTATGGATTTTATTCTAATTTAAAAAAAAAAAACTTAATGCACATAAATGATAGTTTCTTCAATTTGATAAGCTTTAGATGTTTTGACAATTTTATAATTTTTTAAGCATGAAATACAATTAAAAAAACACTTAACACATGAATGTTGCAAAAAGTGCTGGATTTTTCATGGCCTCAAATTTGGTGATTATATAAGTATATACTTTCCTTATGTTGCTCTTTATAATAAATATTTTTATTATTTGGGTTTATGGTTCAATACACTGCAAACCTGATGCAGCTAAGCTCTGCTCTTACATCACCAAAGGTCAGAGATTATATCTTAGAAATGTCACATAGTTTTTTTTCAGTGTCAACTAATTGAATTTTAATGATCATCACTTAGATGATTTCAGCGAATGAAATTCAAGATTAGCTTCAGATAATGAGGTTAATGAAAAAATTTTGAATTCCTTTTATAAAATTTTTATTTTCCTCTTTTTCAAGGAATACAACCCAGAAGATGAGAACATACCCTTGGTTATTTAAATCTGGTTTATAGGTCTAACAGAGGTCTAATCTAATTTTTCAAATGAAGATTCCCAATTTATGTTTTTAGTTAATTTTATTACCTGTCCTAAAATATTTAAATTTTGTTCTTAGTTTTATAAATTGATTTTTATACTTTGTAAATATTTTAAATTTAAATTTTAGTTCTAAAAAAATAACTAGTAATACTATTGTCATTATTTTTTTCCTTCTTCTATACATGTTGAAATTACCTTGCTACAAACTATTCATTATTTTATGTACTTCATATAATTTTTCACTACTTTTGTATTTTTATGTATCTATTTCTTGATATTTTTACATGTTTATTTTTCAGTTTTAAAGATTTTTTAAAAAAATAAAAGTATTGTATTTTGAATATATTATATACCTACTTTTACTATAACCGATTGATACATTTTGGACACTTTGCAAATATTTAGACTGTATTAATTATTTATTCCTGATAAATTCTGTATTCAATAGTTCTTTCTTAAAATATTCTACAGTTCTTTATAAGCTACCAATTGTTAAATTTTATACAAAGTGTTGATTGTCAAGTTAAAAGTTTTAAAACAGTGTTAAATGTTATTTTTCTAAATTTCTAATAAGGAGAACTCCACTTGTTGGGGTTTGACGCCTTTAAGGTGAACGACACAGTATATAGATCCCCGTATATTTTATCTTTTAAAGCGACTATTAACAGTTCAAAATCTTTTTTATAACTCATAACCAGCAAAGTTGCTAAATACATTATGTCTGACTTTTATAACATACTGATAAATTTAGGATAAAAATTATAAATAAAATTATGAGATTTGCAACTTTTAGCAATCTCTTGAAATCATAGAGTGTATATTTTAATAGCCAGCCAAAATCAGCCAAAAAGTATTAGGATGACGTGCACTAAGTGAGAATGTGGGCTTAAAACCCTAAAAAATTTAACGTTTTAAAAATAATTTCAAGTGAACTTTGTAGGAAAATTCTTCCTCTACTGTTATGTATAGTTTTTATTTACAGAAAAAAATTATAAAATGGAATTTTTTTATACCTACCAAACCCTTGCATTTTAACTAAAGGTACCCAAGTTCGAGTACTAGCCCCCCCCCCAAAAAATCATCACAAATTAACCACAACACGTAGTGTTATTTAGAAAATACCCACTTTTTCATTAAGAATCGAACAATACAGGTAAAATATATAAAACCTTTTTTTTTTTACAATATTAGTTCCGTACTGCAGTGTCTTTAGTTGCCCATAAAAATTTTGTGTTGTGGCAAGTGAGAATAAGAAGGTTGGAACAAGTGAGAACTGGCTCCATATATTGAAAAAAACATACCTTTGTGTTATAACAGCCATATAAATTTTTTTTCTTCCCAACAAATGTTTTATAGCTGGAGAAACTTCATAACCAACCACCTTTTGACATGTTTATTTAACAGCTGATGATTGATTTTAATTCCTTAGCAATCAAAAGTAGAAAATTAAACAACTGAAACCCTTTTTTTTTTTTTTTTGTAAGTTTGAAGAAGTGAAATGCAATAAACTAACATGTTTAGACTAACTGTTAGTGAATGTCAGTGGAGTGGACATTACAAACTATGTGTGAATTTATTGAATTTCTATTTCTGTTGTCACTATTTCTGAGTTGCCTTTTGTACCAGATGATGACTTACTAGTGTTCCTGGAAGAGCCAAAAGTGAACTAATATTTTCCATTTCTTTTTTGTCCTACAATATTTAATAAGGTTATGCAAAGGAAAAAAAAATTTTTTTTGAACTTTTAAGACACATTTGTTACTCTAAAACAAATATACTATTTTTGTTAATATTCGGACGTTACTGACACTGTTAACTTGAACAACAAATACCTCCACAACGAAAGAATGTTAAAAAAAAAAAAAAAAGAAAAGCCTTTTGTTCAGCATGAAATGTCTATTCTTTCCCTTGCCCTACTCATTATGCTATGAGCAACTATGATTTATTGGGACCCGCGTTCTCACTTGATCCCAAGTGCGGGAGCAAGTGAGAATGCAAAACAAAAAATCTTTAAATATTTACGACAAAAAAAAGTTGTGAACAGATTTACAAAAAAATATAAAACTATAAAAGTAGAACATAACCAAAAGTATGTATGCAAATTTTCATACAACAACTTGTTAAAAACTTATTTAGATTCAAAGTGGAACTACATGATTTTGCTTTCTCAATTCCTCCATTTCACTCTAATGTACTTATATGCTGAAAACCCCAAACCATGCATAAGCATACAGTTTTTAACAGTTTAACAGTTATAAGAATTGTATTAGAATTTAGCTACACTCACAAAAAAAAAATAGAGAAAAATGTAGAAATCATTATCATTTCCAACATCTTAACAAAACATTTCTGTCATACAATACATAAAAAAATAACCTATAAATTAAACTTACTTGAATAGCTGTTTATTTTACCAGCATCATCTATAGTATTATTTTAGACCGTCATTCATCAGAAAACAGTGACAGTTTCTAGCCAAGGGCAACACATTTTTATATTTATTTACTATGATTATGGAGAGTTGAATGCAATAAGCACCATAACATATACTACACCCTTAAGAGATACTGTTGCCATTAAACCACCAAATAATGAAAGTTAGTTGCTGGTGATAAATCACTGTTATCTCCTACCCGACTTGGTATCAGATAACAGTGATTAATCACCAGTATCTATCTTACATTATTTGGTGGTTTAATGGCAACAGTATCTCTTAAGGGTGTAGTATATGTTATGATGCTTATTGCATTCAACTCTCCATAATCATAGTAAATAAATATAAAAATGTGTTGCCCTTGGCTAGAAACTGTCACTGTTTTCTGATGAATGACGGTCTGAAATAATACTATAGATGATGCTGGTAAAATAAACAGCTATTCAAGTGAGTTTAATTTACAGGTTATTTTTTTCTGTATTGTATGACAGAACTGTTGTGTTAAGATGTTGGAAATGATATATATGATTTCTACATTTTACTCTATTATTTTTTGTGAGCGAAGCTAAATTCTAATACAATTCTTATAACTGTTAAAGTGGCTCAATCCCAGTATACGGTACCCCAGCCGCTTTATTTTTTTGGCGATATTTTTTAGATTTTTGCCAAGTTGGCGATAAAATGCCAAATATGGTTTGTGTTTGTTAAATGCTTTTAAGGTAACTATTTATTGCTGCCGATTGGAATAATATGGCGATATTTTTTTGGAAATGTTTTTTAGATTTTTGGCAAGTTGACGATAAAATGCCAAATGGGAACAGCTTCCCAATTGACCCATTTTCTCGCCAAGCCAATTTTTTCCCGCCAACCTTGGCGCCATTGTTGTTTACCCCAGCCCTCCGCACGGCAAGTGAGTAAGACTGGTTCTTAAATCCCCCCTCTTCCCGCTACTCGTCAGATAGCATGCAACACAGCTTATTTATTAAACTTTTACAATAAAATGAGAGTATAAAGAGATTTATTAATAAATAAAACTTACTTGTAAATATCCGGTGATGATTTTTAAAATATTGAAGTTTATTATTAAAAAACGTCGTTCTTCTTAGGGCACTTAAAACTACTCACCAAAAGAGAACATTCCCTTAGAAATCGGTGATAAACGAGACTATTTCTAGAAATATCAACTATAAATAACCTACTGGGTATACCGTCCGAGCCGAACGCATGCTTACCGCCAATTTTGCAATCCGACTTGGATAGTCTAACTAATGCAGCCTGATATTTAGAACCAATACTGCTAATGGGCAACATAACTATTTAGTTTAATTTAATAAAGCAATAAAAAATTAAGAGTTTTTTACAAAGTAAAAATAGTAATTCTAAAATAATATCTAATTGACAAACTTAATCACAACAATCTATTTGAAAATTTAATGTAAATATATTATATATCAATATAGTAAACTATTTATATATGTATAAATAAGCTATGTATAAGTATATTTAGCTTTAATAAAGTATAAAAGCTCTAAAAATGAAGTTAGAAAATCGTATAGTCACCAAGCACGTGTTAATCCAATGAAGAATCCGTCTGTCAAGCAGCTAACAGAGCAGAAAAAAAAATCTGAACTCTTGACCTCCTGAACCGGCTAGCTTAATATTACAGCAACCCTTGTGACGTAGTTCGTCGTCAAGGCGGGTTTTCCGAACCCAGAAACGAATCGTGCCACAAGGATTGGCGTGAAATCGCCTTGGCGAGAAATCGTGTCAATAAAGAATCTTAGCCGCCAAATGTGGTTTGTGATTGTTAAATGCTTTTAAGTTAGCTATTTATTGCTCCCAATTTGAATAATTAGCAGCCAGTCAGAGCTTGCGATTTACTTGTAGACGAGTTTAATCCGGATTTTATACCGTGCTTGTTTAAAAAAATTTAAATGTTAAATGTTCTTTTTGGGAATGTAGTTCCACCGCTCGGATGTACTTTTATTTGCAAGGTATGGCTTCTTTTTCTAATTAATTGGGGGGTTGATTTGGATTTTTTTCAGGATTTACAAAATGCGGGTAAGAGAAGTATTATAGACTATTGTATGTATGTTGGGTTAATAGCTAATATTTATTATTTTCTTAATTGTAATTTGCAAATTACTCTAACTGAGAGGAAAGATCTGAACATTGCTCAAAAAGATTGATTAGATGTGGTTCCCGGTTCGAAGAGAGTAAATTGTTTTTAATTACGATTTTAAAATTAAATTATTTATGGGTAAAAAAACACCGTGTTATTGGATAACAGATGAAATGAGGGTATCCCAAAACACCAAAAAATCAGGAAAATGTAAAATAAGCTAGACCGAAAGTGAATAACCAGTAAGTGTTTTTTTAAGTCAAATTTCTTTAGCTGGCCATCGAGAGTGATGGCCCTTGTTTAACTTCATTTTTTTATTTTCTGATATATTTAACCAAGATGTATTTTATATTTATTTACATGAATTTTTATTTGCATTATACTGACTTTTTTTTGCGGGTGGGGTGTAGTGTATACCTTACATCTAGGGCCAGCGACAGGGGGGGACAAAGGGGGCAAATGCCCAGGGGTCCGGGCTGGCAGGGGGCCTGGTTAAATAAGATTTGACTAAAAAAATGTATACAATGTTCAAATACTGAGTGGAGAGGGGGGGCCACTGTATTATTTTGCCCCGGGCCCTGGCTCAGTTGACGGCAGCCCTGCCTACATCTAACAAATTTCTCATTATTTTTTAGCTTTTATATTTTGTATTTATGTGTTTTTGTGCTTTTCTGTGGTTGTACAGTTTAAAAAATGCATATTTTTGGGACTTTCTGCACTTTCCCATTCCAAAAACGCATTCTGCTTGGGCGACAAAAAAAAAAATCGACTGCCCTTATTTAACTTCATTTTTTTATTTTCTGGATAATTTTTCAATGAAAGTTCTACATGTTGTCATTTATATTATTTTATGTTAAAATTAATTTCATGTTTCCTTCTGCGATGGAACCGCCATCTTGGTTACGTCTGCCATTGCCAACTTGGCGATGGCATCACAGCGAAATACATAGGGGTACCGTATATTGGGAATTAACCCGTTAAACTGTTAAAAACTGTATGTTCAGGTATTGTTTGTGGTTTTCAACATATAAGTCGATTAGGGTGAAATGGGGTAATTGAGAACGCAAAATCATGTAGTTCCACTTTGAATCTAAATAAGTTTTTAACAAGTTGTATGAAAATTTGCATACATACTTTTGGTTATGTTTTACATTTATAGTTTTATTTTTTTTTTTAATCTGTTCACAACTTCTTTTGCCGTAAATATTTAAAGTTTTTGTGTTTTGCGTTCTCACTTGCTCCCGCACTTGGGGCAAGTGTGACTTTTTTTTAATGTTCTTTCGTTGTGGACGTATTTGTTGTTTAAGTTAGCAGTGTCAGTAACATCTGAATAGTAACAAAAGAAGTATATTTTTAATATTTTTTTTAGAGTAACAAATGTATGTTAAAAGTTAGAAAAAAATTTTTTTCCTTTGCATAGGCCTTATTGAATATTGTATGACCAAAAAGACACTGAGACAAAATTTACTATTTTTGAATGTTAAGGAATTAAAGCCAGTCATCAGCTGTTAAAGAAACATGACAAAAGGTGGTCGGTTATGAAGTCTCTCCAGCTAGAAAACATATGATGGGAAGAAAAAACTATTTATATGGCTGTTATAACACAAAGGTACGTTTTTTTCAGTAAAAAATTGGTTCACTTTCGGCTTTTCCAGGAACACTAATATGTCATAATCTGGTACAAAAGACAACTCAGAAATAGTGACAACAGAATTTGAAATTCAATAAATTCACACATAGTTTGTAATGTCCACTCCACTGACATTCACTAACAGTTTGTCTAAATATGTTAGTTTATTGCATTTCACTTCTTCAAACCTACCAAAAAAAAAAGCTATTTTCAGTTGCAAAATTTACTATTTTTGAATGTTAAGGAATTAAAACCAGTCATCAGCTGTTAAAGAAACATGGCAAAAGGTGGTCGGTTATAAAGTGTCTCCAGCTAGAAAACATATGTTGGGAAGAAAAAACTATTTATATGGCTGTTATAACATAAAGGTACATTTTTTTCAGTACAAGCAGCCAGTTCTCACTTGCCCCTTCACAAAATTTTATGGGGCAAGTGAAAACACTGCAGTACTGAAGTATTATTGCGAAATAAGGGTTTTTATATATTTTTACTGTATTTTTCGTTTCTTAATGAATAGATGGGTATTTTCAAAATAACTCTACGTGTTGTGGTTAATTAGTTATGAGTTGATATTTTTTTTTTTGGGGGGGGGGGCGGGGCTAATAATTGAACTTGGGTACCTGAGTTAAAATGCAAAGGTATAGTAGGTATAAAATAATTCCATTTTACAATTTTTTTCTGTAAATGAAAATTGTACATAACAGTAGAGCAAGAATTTTCCTACAAATTGCACTTGAAATTATTTTTAAAAAGTTAAATTTTTTTTAGGGTTTTAAGCCCACATTCTCACTTAGTGCAATTCATCCTAATACTTTTTGATGGGCTATTAAAATATATACACTCTACAATTTCAAAAGATTGCTAAAAGTTGCAAATCTGATAATTTTATTTATAATTTTTATCTTAAATTTATCAGTATATTATAAAAGTCACACATAATGTATTTAGCAATTTTGCTGGTTATGAGTTATAAAAATGATTTTCAACTGTTAATAGTCGCGGTAAAAGATAAAATATACGGGGTTCCATAGACTGTGTCGTTCAGCTTAAAGGCGTCAAACTCCACCAAGTGGAGTTCTCCTTATTAGAAATTTAGAAAAATAACATTTAACACTGTTTTAAAACTTCTAACCTGACAATCAACACTTAGTATAAAATTTAACAATAAGTAGCTAATAAAGAACCATAGAATATTTTAAGAAAGAAATATTGAATACAGAATTTATCAGGAATAAATAATTAATACAGTCTAAATATTTGCAAATTGTCCAAAATGTATCAATCGGTTATAGAAAATGTAGGTAAATAATATATTCAAAATGCAATACTTTTATTTTTTTTCTTTAAATCTTAAAAACTCAAAAATAAACATGTAAAAATATCAAGAAGTAGATATATAAAAATATAAAAGTAGTGAAAAATTAAATGAAGTACATAAAATAATGAATAGTTTGTAACGAGGTAATTTCAACATGTATAGAAGGAGGAAAAAAACGATGACAATAGTATTACTAGTGATTTTTTAGAACAAAAATTTAATTTTAAAATATTTACAAAGTATAAAGATCAATTTATAAAACAAAAATGGAACAAAATTTAAATATTTTAGGAAAGGTTATAAAATTAACTAAAATCATAAATTGGGAATCTTCATTTGAAAAATTAGATTTTAAAAACACTGACATACAAAATCTGATCTACTAGATGCACTCAGACCTGGATAAGACCTATAAACCAGTTTTGAATAACCAAGGGTAAGTTCTCATCTTCTGGGTGGTATTGCTTGAAAAAGAGGAAAATAAAAATTTTATAAAAGGAATTCAAAATTTTTTCATTATCTGAAGCTAATCTCGAATTTCATTAGCTTAAAACATCTAAGTGATCATTATTAAAATTCAACTAATTGAAACTGAAAAAAAAACTATGTGACATTTCTAAGATATAATCTCTGACCTTTGGTAATGTAAGAGCAGAGCTCAGCTGCATCAGGTTTTCAGTGTATTGAACCATAAACCCAAATAATAAAAATATTTATTATAAAGATTACAGTCTAAGAGCAAGAGAACATAAGCAAAGTATATACTTATATAATCACTGAATTTGAGGCCATAAATAATCCAGCACTTTTTGTAACACTCATGTGTTTGATGTTTTTTAAATTGTATTTCATGCTTAAAAAATTATAAAATTGTGAAAACATATAAAGCTTATCAAATTTAAGAAACTATCATTTATGTATATTAAGTTTTTAAAATTAGAATAAAATCCATACACACTGTTAATTGCATGTGAAACATAAACAGAACTTATTAAATAATTATATTTTCCGTGTAATTGATGAACTGGCACTAAACTTGGTGAGTTTTTACAGCTTGGTACCATGAGCAGCAATCTGCAGTGTTGCCATTGCTTTCTCATATTATTCCTCTATCACAGAATTTTTAATTTAAAATTACATTTGAAATATTTTTTTAAAAATTATTTGTTTCTGCATTTATTGTTTTAAAATTTTCTTGACAAGATTTATTAATTAACTTTCATTCTTATCTTTCATTATAACAAAGATAAAAGCCATAGTATTAAATGCAATACTCCTAAATATTCATCTTGTTAGGCACATCATTCATTATAATATTCTTGTTTAAAGTTTTAAATGAATGTATTTCAAAGAGAATGATTAAAAGTAATATTTAATTTAAAGTAATATTCATTCTTATCTTTTATTATAACAAAGATAAAAGTATTAATTGTAATACTCCTAAATATTCATCATGTTAGGTAATTCATTCATTATAATATGCTTGTTTAAAGTTTTAAAGGAATGTATTTCAAACAGGCTGATTAAAAGTAATACTTGGTATTTAAAATTTAAATTCGTTTTAAAGAAATGTTATATTATTTCACAGATCAAATCTGTACACATTTATTAGTATATTATTTATAAAATGTTTAATTTTCTCTGTCCTATGTATTCTAAAGACTTTTTTGTTAGAAACATTTCAAGATTTAAAAAATCTGTATTCACTGATATTTCTGACTGCCTCGATATGATATTTTAAAATTTTTTAGTGCAAAAATTGTGCTTGGGTCAGTTTAGAACTAGATTTATATTATCTGCTCTCTTACCTGCATATTCTTTTTTCTGAATAGATAATTTGAACAAAAATTGTGCAAATTTGGCAAAAGTATATAGCTAAATTCTTGCTGTTTATGTCTGGAATAATTTTTTAATATATTCAGTTTCAGTTCTTAAGATCAATGTTAGTCATATTGATGTTTGTTGTGTTAGTATTTATGTTTCCTACCCCACCCCCCTTCCTAGGTTTAAAAAATATTCATTGAATTGAAAACAATTGCAGTTAAAGTGTCAAAAGTACAGTTTTGAAAATTTTGATGCTCGTTTTTCCTCAGTATGTGTTCTATAACTTGATATTTAAAACCACATTTCTGTATCTAGAAATATATTGTAGAATTATGCTGGGATAGAATATGCATGAAATGAATTATATTTCTTGATTCTTAAAAAGTTAAAACATTTGAGGTTTATATTTCACCATTTATGTAATAAATGACTGTTCCCAAAACATGAAAATTTTAGGTGATAAGGTTTCATTTTGCATGAGGCAAATATTATGAACATTTTGTACTAGTTCTTTTATGAAAACTGTTTGAAAAAAGATTCTGAATGGAAACATTTCAAGATTTAAAAAATGTGTATTCACTAATATTTCTGACTGCCTCGATATGATATTTTAAAATTTTTTAGTGCAAAAATTGTGCTTGGGTCAGTTTAGAACTAGATTTATATTATCTGCTCTCTTACTTGCATATTCTTTTTTCTGAATAGATATTTTGAACAAAAATTCTGCAAATTTGACAAATATATATAGCTAAATTCTTGCTTATGTCTGGAATAATTTTTTAATATATTCAGTTTCAGTTCTTAAGATCAATGTCAGTCAAATTGATGTTTGTTGTGTTAGTATTTATGTTTCCTACCCCTCCCCTTTTCCTAGGGTTAAAAAATATTCATTGAATTGAAAGAAGCAGCAGTTAAAGTGTCAAAAGTACAGTTTTGAAAATTTTGCTGCTCGTTTTTCCTCAGTATGTGTTCTATAACTTGATATTTAAAACCACATTTCAGTATCTAGAAATATATTGTAGAATTATGCTGGGATAGAATATGCATGAAATGAATTATATTTCTTGATGGAAAAAGTTAAAACATGCATTTGAGGATTATATTTCACCATTTATGTAAGAAATGACTATGCCCAAAACATGAAAATTTTAGGTGATGAGTTTTCATTTTGCATGAGACAAATATGTATGAACATTTTGTACTAGTTCTTTTATGAAAACTGTTTGAAAAAAGATTCTGAATGGAAGTCAATCATTTGCTAGTTTTTTCTTTCCTTTGCATTTCATGTTGAACTGGATTACCCACTATCTGTTTTCTTGACAGTTTGTTTACATATAACTTTGTTAAACATAATTTATAGAAACCTTTTTTTTCCAATACGGAGGTGCTTTGTCAGGTACACATTCGACTGTTGTCTTTAACTGCAATTTATTGCTGGCCATTTTGTTATGGGAGCACCATGTAGGCTTATCAGCATTACCTCCTATGAAGGGACGACACACATGGAGTAATTTTAGTGCCGCACCCTGGGTTTTCAAGTGGGCACCCTCAGCACCAAAAGCCAGCGTGCTTACCACAAGGCAGCCATAGCCCATTTATAGGAACCTGATAGATAAAAAATGTGAAGATTTTATTTGAATTCTACATTTTTGTATTTAAAAATTTGGTAATTTCTACATTAACTTTAATGTATTATAGTAACAGAGTATGACAGTTAATTTCTTTGCACTGAAAATTTGACTTCTGAGTTCATGTCATTCGGGCCTTTGATCAGGGCCAGCCATTGTCCTGGTAGGGCCAAATTGCAGAAATTTTGGTTGTGTCCTTCAAAATTCTGATATAAATACATTAAATGATAAACATTTAATGTGAAGCATAAAAGACAAAAATTAGGAAGGTGGTCATATTTCCTTTTTTATGTACATTTATAAGAAAAGCTAAAAAGTAGCTAGACTACTATATTTTATTTACAGAACAAAATTATTGACAATCAAATTTTGCCAGATTTTTTTATTAAAAAGATCATTTATTAATTGATGAAATTTTAATTTCCTTGTTTCTAGATGCTCTGTAGACACTATTGCAAGACAGTTGAGTCTCTTCTGTGGTATTATTGACCTCAGGTATGTTTTAATTAATTTTAATCGCTATTTACTTTTACGGAAATATTATAATTTAATTGGCAACAATGAAATGTTACAATGGCTTTGAACAAAAATATCCGTTGATACTGCACAAACTTGTTCTAACATAATTCGGGAATGGAACGTCGTAGAGGGATGAAAATAGTCTTTAACCTTCGCGCAAGTTCAAGCAATAAGTTGACCAAGTTTCATCGCAATCGGATGAACGGTACGGCAGCGCATAAAATACGAACAAACAAACATTCATTTTTATGTATATAGATATGTGAAATTTCCTCAATTTGGAAGGAGATGGGAAAGGAAAAATTGTGTATGGGAAGTCATTTGTAAAAAGACCATAACATGTTTGTATATGAACTAAACAATTTTAATTTCATGTACGTAATTTTATATGACTGTAGATTTTGTCTTTTATTTATTTAGACTTTTAAAAGATTTACGACTTACATGTGAGAATTACTGTTCTGTATACTATGCATATATCTTTCTTAAATCATTATTTTGTTAAATATTACATTAAACTTTTGCTGTTACTCTAAATGCATATATTCATGACTGAAGAATAAAATATTTCATACTCTATCATGAAAAATTATTTATATTGACAAATACTTTTCTGTTATTGTTAAAGAAAAGGTAGGTGGGATTTTTTCTAACCAAGAAGTGTTATAATAGGTATAGCTTAATCTTCATGTGATTTTCTGTAGTACTGAAGTGCATTGTAGAGTTTTGATGAAAATGATTCCAGTGTATGTGGATATTTTAAAATCAATTGACTTGATACACACAATGAAAAATGTTATGAGGTTATCTTATCCTGTAAGAACACAATGGTTTTTGAAATATTTTCTGATTCACACAATTATTTTATTTATTTTAATAGCTAGTGTAAAGGTAACTTAAGATAATCATAATGTAATTCGAATTATTCTTAATTTATCTAATTTCATCTTTATAATTCTAATTCTTATGTTTGCTAGATTTATAGCAAAACTATTTTAATATGATCAACAAGAAGTTTGGAGCGTGTTTAAGATAATATAAGTTCCCAATTTACATTTGTAATCGCAGTGTACATTTTTATAGGCATGCATATTTATTTTTAGTGCATTTGTTATGTAGTAGTCTCCTTTGTGCTTACATAGCTCGCTGAGTAGATGAATGCAAAACAGAATTGGAAAAATATTTGCAGTTGTAATCACACAATCTTAAAGAATGTCACAAATCTCTAGAATTTCTTTTGAGTCATATATTTTGTTAAGGGCTTGTGCTATTTAAAAATACTAATAAGAGGTTAGGCAGAGAACGTAGCTTTTAGTATATATTTTGTAAGCGTACATCATGCAACGATCGGATGTAAACAACTTTGATGCGTTGCTAATTTCAAAAACACAATAATGTGTTGCCACAAAACTAAGAAATAATATCACATTCACCTCCCTTTTATTTTTTTAGTCCCTGACATAGTCTTTCAAATAAACAAGAGGTTGTTTAAGGCGCGCAGGGCGCAATGGTTTAGTGTCCAATTTCTTTACAGCTGTGTCTCTTGAAGAGATAGTCGAGTCATTTAATGGCTGCACTTCAGAATCCAGTAAGAAGCTTTCTTCGTTAACCACCTCGTCCTTAGAGAAATTCGTAGGACCTCCTTTAGGAGCTAAACGTCTAAGAGAGTTGGTTGTCTCTCTCTTCCATCCGCAAGTTTTTCATTAGCGTACTCAGGGTTTGCCTCAATTAGTTCTACTTCTTGGACAAGTGGTTCATATTTGTTCGTACGCACTTGATTTTTCATTAGAACCGGACCTGGTTGAGTAAGCCACGTAGGGATAGAGCAGCCATTATGTGATCTCCGAGTGTGAGTGAACATTCGCTCGTGGGGAGTAGTGGTCGTACACAGCAGAGAGCGAATGGGATGGAGGGCAGACTGCACAACTCCTCCCTACTGTTCAGTCCTCATGTTTATTAATGCCATGTTATTAGACCTTAAAGCAAGTTGTATGGTCTTCCAAATTATTCCGTTATAACGTTCCACTTGTCCATTTCAAGCTGGATTGTAGGGGGTCGTATGGCTTGTAGCTATTCCATGAGATGTTAAGATTTTAACTCGCGAGACATGAAAGCTGATCCCCTGTCAGAGTGAATGAATGATGACATTCCGAAGACGGAAAAAATATTTTGTAAATTACAATAGTTGCAGAAATATCATTACTAGGGATGGCAAATGGAAATCTTGAGAATTCATCAACAACGGTCACGATATAACGGTTTCTTGAAGCACTAGGGAGGGGACCTTTAAAGTCCAGGTTCAACCTTTCAAATGGGGATGTAGCTTTCACAAGAGTTCCTAAATTTTTGCAAAATCTGGGCTTCAATTCATTACAAACCAGACAAGAATTTCTGACTTTCTTCACATCTTCTAAAGAGAATGGAAGATTTTTACAACGAATCCAGTGATGCATTCGTGTAACTTCTGGATGACAGAGAGAGTTGTGTAACTCACTTAAATCTACTTTGGAGGTTACAGCCCCTGTTATGCTAGATAATGTGTCGGCAATTATGTTTTTTTCCCGGACGATAAATTATGTCAAACTTAAAGCTGGCCAGTTCAAGTCTCCAACGGATTAATTTTTAATTTTGCTGCTATGTCTCTGATCCAACACAAAAGAGACAGCTTGTTGATCCGTAAAAACTTCGAAACGCTTTCCCATCAAGAAAAGTCTCCAATGGCGCAGAGACTCGACGATGGCATATGCCTCTTTTTCTGGGTATGAATGCTTCAACTCAGTTCAAAGTTCTTGAGATAAAGGCAACCGGACGGCCAGCTTAACTTAATATAGCTCAAATCGCAAAGTCTGATGAGTCAGTTTCGACTCTAAATGGAATGTCGTCTTCAACTGCGGCCAAGGTAGCATTAGCTACATCCTCTTTGAGCATATTAAATGCAGACACAGCATCTTGAGACGGAACTGTTTCTTTCCCAGCAAAGGGCGTATTTTTTCCGATAACTTTGAGATCCACCGGCAATAATGGGCAAACATGCCCAAAGCACGTTGTAAAGCAGAGGAGTCTCTAGGAACAGGCACATCCATCAAAGGTTTCAGTCGTTCAGGATCGGGTCTAATTGTACCATCACTTATGATGTAACCCAGCAACTGGACCGAATTAGTTGAATAATTACACTTTTCTTCATTAAGGGTCAAATTATATTTCTTCACCACAGCTAAGAATTTTTTTAGGTTATCGTCATGTTCCCTTTGATCTTTGGCACAAACAGTAACATCATCGATGAATGAATACCTAAGATCAACTCCTTCATCCTGAATGATTTTGTCGATGACTCTTTGGAAACATGCTTCACCATTTGTAACACCGAAAGGAACATTCAAAAGATATAATTTACCTCAAGCTTCAAAAGCTGTATAATGTCTTTCGCTGTCAAGAATAGGAATTTGGTGATAAGCTGGAGGTCGATCTTACTGAATACTTTGTTTTTGAAATTTTTAAAATTATATCTTCGATCTTGGGCAGAGGGTAAGCATCCAGTAAAGTGAATTTGTTAATTGTCTATAAGTAGTTAACTTCCATTCTGGATTTGTGATTTTCTCCTCTAATCACAAATGCTTGAGCTCTCCATGGAGAGTAACTTGATTCAATGACACCTTCTTGAACAAGTTTTTTTTATTTCTTTAGTCATAAAATTATTGTATTCATCCGTATGACGTCTTGACTTAGGAACTACCGGTTTACAATCTGGACTCCAATTTGAAAAAAGTGACACGGAAGGCACATGTGCTACAGCTAAAGAACAAATTGTTAGGGGAGATCTGTTACCCTCAAATCCAATATCTACTGATGAATGTCCTTTTAGGATGTCATGACCTATCAAAACATCGGTGCACAGGTTTTTCATAATTAATAGTTCCGCATCCTGATAAGTGAAATTTTCAATTCTTAAATTTACTTTGCAACAACCTACTGCTTCCGTAACCATAGAGAAATTAGCCATCGATTTTTTCCCAAAATATGGTTCTATTTTGACTTTACATTTGGCTACATGTTTCTCATTCAAAAACCTAAGGGCCGTGTCGATTAAGGCATTAAGCTGAATATTGTTGAGTGATGCCCTAATGATTGACTTCTGAAGGCAAGAAATAGTTGCTAGTGTGTTTGTTATGCTGCCACCGTAGGGTTTCTAACAGACCTCGCTTTACAAACCCGTTGATAGTGTCCCTTTTTGCTACACTTTCTACACATGGCATCTCTGGCCGGGAAATATTTCTGGAATGTAAATCGTTTCCGCAGAAAAAACATTTTTGAGATCTCGGTAAGGAATCAGATGATGTAGGTAAAGCTTCATCTTCCCGAAAAGAACGATCTTCTACCGCCGCAGACAACGCAGAATTGGAATTTCCCAAATATGAGGCCGCCTGAACTTCAGACGATTCAAGGGCTCTGGTTTGTTCAAAAGCTTGATCCAGCGTCATCGATGTATTCTCAAGGAGTCGTTGACGGATACGAGGGCACCTTAATCCCCGTATGAAAGCATCACGAATATATTCTTTGCGGTAATCTTCCGCTTCAACATCAGTAAACCCGCAATCTTTGCTCAGTTGGTTAGGGATTTGTAAATATTCTCCTACTGTTTCACCTGTTTGTTGATTTCGCGTCGACAAGCAATGGCTAGCGAATATAATATTTCGGTTCTTTATGTACAACTTATCCAGAGTCGTAACTGCTTCTGTATAATGTGTGCAATCATTTATACTGATACACGGTCGAACTAACATAATTACACAGTAGGGGTAATTTATTTCCTTCTCCGATGTTTGTTATTGTTGTAAGGAAGTTTTCGAAAGTCTTCCAGTGGCTCCATTTTAGTTCCGCGTTAGCGCACGTGGGATCAACATCAAATCGTTCTGGTTTGAGAAGCTGCTCCATAACATATCGTTAGGCGTTCAAAATTTCAAGGAACATAATAGTTAGTAAAATTGTACTATTTAAAAATACTAATAAGAGGTTAGGCAGAGAACTTAGTTTTTAATAACTATTTTGTAAGCATACATCATGGAACGATCGGATGTAAACAACTTTGATGCGTTGCCAATTACGAAAACAAAATAATGTATTGCCATAAAACCAGGAAATAATATCACAGGGCTCTTTGGCCTAATGTCCACTGTGAGTATAATATAAAATTTGACATTGTATCCATGGAAATGCATAAAGGATCACTATTAAGAAAGAATTTTAATTTAGAAGCTTATGTAACTTGAATATTCATCCCGCAAAATAGAGAAATTTTTTTAAAAAGGACAAATGAGAAAGGCGTGCCAAAATCAGGATATATAAAAAATCGTTTGCTACGTTTATAAAATATTAAAAAATGGAAAAAACATAATTTTTTTAGAAAAATTTAATTTTATTTAAAAACCTTACATAAATTTAAACACTCCCCTCCACCCCCACTCCAAAAATAATAATTTTTTATGAAAAATTGATAGTAAAAATGAAAAATATGAGAAAATTAGAATACATCAAAATTTTTTTTATACAGAAATACCAAAAATACCATTTTTTCCAAAAAACATCTTTAATTATATTACACTTTTCTTTTTCTTTTAAGGCTGGGAAATTCTACTTATTTACTAAATTACCGAGCTGTATCAAATCAGTATGTGACTGCTTGAGTCTGAAGTCACACCTCACATTTGGCATATTTTGTTTACAACCCAGAGAATATTTTCAAATATAAATGGCGTGAGAGATAACTCGGGTAAAAAATGTTTAAGCAGTTCTGAATTAGTTTTTCTAAATATGGAAATTTAAAAGTGATTTTATAAGTAATTTTTAAGGAGCATCGCATGATAGCCGTATAGATTTATTTTGCTTAGAATTTTTATTACGTGTTTATATTCTCGTAATACAATATATAAAAGATGTCGGTCTGAAAATGACCTTATCAGCCGTGTATTCCTGACGTATATCACATAGACTACAAGATGTCCTCAGATAACTGTTTTGAAACGTTTGAAAATGTGAAGCATCACATAAAAGCACTATTGTACAGTAGATCAACGTACCGAAATTTGAAGAATTTATTCTATTGCCAATTCTAATGTATTCGATACACAACGGAAGACATCTTCCGTTTAAAATAATGAGAGAGCATGGTGAAAAATGGCTGTAGCTACCAAACTACACTTCAGACAAATATGCCTAAAAAATCCATAATCCACATATTTCCTATTTCCTGTAATAATTTTATGTTTTATTACATTTATAAACTTTTTAATCTGATGGTAGCCAAAGCTTTTTCATCAAATGTTCGTGGAATTTCTCGGAGCATTAAACTAAAGAATTAATGTTGAAATTATTTTTAATTACGGTTAACTAAAATAAATATAAAGGAAATAATATTAATATTGCTTATGAGTTTTTGATCGGTCGATATTCGTATTGTGGAGATTCCTACAAACCGAAGCATACCAAATCCGTGCGAGTCCTTATGATTTACCAGGACAAAACAATAAGAATTGCTAAGGAACATCGTGCCCTAATAACAATAAATTTAAAATGCTCAGTACTTTAATTAATCAAGAACGTAATTTTTAACATCATGGTTTAAATATATCTCATTTCCAAGCACAAACTTTTATATATTGCTTTTCATTTCACATGAAAAATAAGGAAAAAAGCGTGATGGCACAGTGTTTATATATCCTATTCAAATTCCTTTCTCCTCTCTTTTCAGGTTCTCCGTACAGATTGTCAGATGGAAAACTAAAACGTTTGTGGTGTCCAAAGATTCAGAAAGTCGACATATTGCTGGCAGTTACAGTTTTCTAATCATCGGTTGAAGAAACGTCGCCATGTGAGAACAAATATCGTGCATTTCCAGCATAGACTTTCCAATGAATGCCATTCCTGCGGGCAGAAACCCTGCTCAAGCCGAAAATGAATGCACACCGTATGGAAAGTGTAGTAGTAGTTTATATGTAAAAAGTTCTAGTACACAGATTCCCCTTCGCACCGAAGAAGACATCTTCAAATGTAATTTATGTGATGGAACATTTTCACAGTTGGCTGCCTTAAATATGCATCATTCATACCACACTCTTGATAATCCTCGCTGTACCCAAACAGAACAACCTTTTACCTGCGCTGTATCCGAGAAAAGAATTTCTGTACAGAGTAGTTTTAAAACACATCTCCGAACCCACACGGGAGAGAAACGTTTCGCCTGCAAGGGCTGTGATAAAACATTTTCTGCACATAGTAGTTTAATTAGACATCACCGCATCCACACTGGAGAGAAACCTTTCGAGTGCACTGTATGTGGGGAAAAACTTTCTTCACAGAATAGTTTAATAGGACATCTCCGCATCCACACGGAACAGGAACGTTTCGCATGCACTGTATGTGGGAAAACACTTTCTTCACAGAATAGTTTAAAAAGACATCTCCGCATCCACACGGGAGAGAGACCTTTCGAATGCACTGTATGTGAGAAAACACTTTCTTCACAGAATAGCTTAAAAAGACATCTCCGCATCCACACGGAACAGGAACCTTTCGCATGCACTGTATGTGGGAAAGCACTTTCGCAGAATAGTTTAAAATTACATCTCCGCATCCACACGGGAGAGAAACCTTTTGCATGCAATGTATGTGAGAAAAGATTTTCTCAGCAGAGTCATTTAACAGCACATCTTAGCACCCACACGGGAGAGAAACATTTCGCATGCACTGTATGTGAGAAAAGATTTTCTCAACAGGGTCATTTAATAACACATCTCAGCACCCACACGCGAGAGAAACCTTTCACCTGCACTGTATGTAATAAAAGGTTTTCTTCACAGGGTAATTTAAAAAAACATCTCCGCCTCCACACGGGAGAGAAACCTTTCGCCTGCACTGTATGCGGGAAAACCTTTTCTCAACAGAGTAATTTACCAGCACATCTTCGCATCCACACAGGAGAGAAACCTTTCGCCTGTACTGTATGTGAGAAAAAGTATTATTCACTAGGTAGTTTAAATAAACATCTCCGCACCCACACATGAGAAACCTTTCGCATGCACTGTTTGTAAGAAAAGATTTTCATTGCAGGGGAACTTCAAAACGCATCTCCTTATCCATGGACGAAAGTCTTGCACGATATATGAGAAGAGGCTTTCTGAACTCCATGATTTAAAAAATCATGTTTGTACCTACACAGAGAAATATTTCTTCCTCTGTGTGAGAGAGATTTTCCTTGGAGTGTGCTTTAAAAACGCATCCCCGTTCCCTAACGGAAGAGAATCCTTTCAATTGCACTATATGTGAGAAAAGATTTTCCAGAGGGGGTAATTTAAAATGAAATACCCTTCCAACTGCAGCGTATGAGAGATAGTCTTGAGAACAGATGAAATACGCATCTCCCTACCTATTTAGGAATGCAATAAACTGTGTACTATAGTATGAAACGTGAGTTTTTGGCGCAAAAGAATATTCTGGTCCCACCGTATGTGGTGAAAAAGGAATTCAATGTCAGGTTTAATGGTATTTATTTAGAGGATATATCGCACATAAATGTTTTGGAATTAATTTAGTGTTTTATGAAATTATTTAATTTTTTTTCAATACAGGGTGATTATAAAGAAACTTTGCCGATATATGGACCTCTAGCGGCCTTTCCGTTTATCCTATCGAGATGAGATTTCAGATATAGTTATTCAGATGTATCGGCTCGGGATTCTGAGAACGGCAACATAGTGACGGTTACGGTTATAGGTATAGAAACTCAAAATTTTCAAATGGCAACGCCCACTTTTTTCCGTCGCAAAATACTCAGCGCATGCGTAAACCCTATAACCCTTTATAAGGTAGCGGGAAATAATTTCCCACTTCACAAAATCAGTTCTAAAAAGGCAATGGGAAGTATTTTCCCACAAAATAGGCTGCTAATAGCTAACATTTAACCTTTGAGTGCAAAAAAAGTCAACAGATGGCACTTCAAGTCCATTGGATATTTTCAAAACAAGTTTGAAGCAGTGAACTACCACGCTTTGTCTTAGGATTGACTTCAGAATATATCTCCTTCAATCATATGGATGATATAATCACACAAAAGTAAGTTTCATTTTATTTTATAATGCATTTATGTACTACAAATTTGTACTCTTATTTTTTTGTTAACGTTTTTAATTATTGCGAAATATTTGATGTTTAGTCACTTGGTGGGAAATATATTCCCATTGCCCCTTGGGCTAACAGGTGGTGGGAATTATATTCCCACTGCCCTTTAGGTAAATAGTTGGTGGGAATATATTTCCCACGGCCTTATTACGATGTACTTTTGGTTTTGTTTATGATCTGAATAATGATAAAAAATGCTTGTTTTTATTATATTTCTTCTGGCATTTTTATTTTAGATAATGGATAAAGTTTTTAAAACTTCAGAGGAAGCGTTGGAATATATGTATTCACTTCCTGACTATACAACGGACTCGAATGAAGATGATGATGATGATGAAATAGAAGACACAGTGAATGAAATTTTTTCAGCAACAACATGTCAAAATCCTCATGGACATGACACCGATATAGATTTAGATGATGTATCTGTGACTGAGCCGAACCCACTAACGCGTCAACAAGCTGATAGAAAACGCAAGCAAGCAAAAAGTTATGAGAGGAAGAAAATACCAAAAACAACAAGAATAACCAGACAGACTGCACACATAAGTTTATTACCGGATCTAACAGATATATGTGATTCCGATGACGATATAATTGATCCTGATTTTGTTTTACCTGCTGTTGAATCGGATGAGGAAACTATCGTCGAATCAGGTGATGAAGCAATTCTACAATATGATAATGCGATTGTTAGTGAGCCGGATGATTCAACTTCTGAAAATGGGTGGCAAAGTAAATTTCAAAATATTACTCTTGCAAGTTTCTCACAGAAAGCAAAAGTAAATAATGCTTTCGATGGTGAAGATAGTCCAGTATTGTGTTTTCGACGATTTTTTGATGAAAATTTGATTCATCACATTGTGAAACAAACAAATTTATACGCCATGCAATTAGGAGTAAAAAACTGGAATTCTACTAATGCTGATGAGATAAAAGCATACTTTTCGATTCTCATATTTATGGGAATCCATCAACTACCTCACCTTGACCATTACTGGTGCAGTGATCCTGCTTTGCATGTACAGTCTATTGCAGAAATTATGACTTGCAAACGGTTCAAAAAAATTCGCCAGTGTTTACATTGTAATGATAATTCTCAAGCCAAAAATAGGGACGATCCAAATTTTGATAAACTTTACAAAATAAGGCCTGTAATAGAAATGCTCAACAAAAAATTTATCAGTGAGTACTCTCCTTCACATTGGCAATCTATTGATGAATGTATGGTTTTGTTCAAAGGCCGTTCATCGCTCAAACAATACATGCCGAAAAAACCGGTGAAAAGAGGTTACAAAATATGGGCACGCGCTGATGCCACTACTGGTTACCTGTGTCAGTGTGAAATTTATACTGGCAAAGATAATGCAACGCAAGGTAATTTGGGTGAAAATGTAGTAAAAAAAATGTGCGGTGAAATACAAAATTCAGGGTCATTGATTGTATTTGATAATTATTTTACAACAGTGCAGCTTTTTGAAGATTTACAAAACTTAGGATTGTATGGATGTGGAACAGTTAGAAGTGACAGGAAAGGTTTGCCAGATTTTATGAGAAAGAAAAATAAATTAGAAAAAGGAGAACATTTATGGAAAACAAAAAAGAAAACATCAGCTATTCAGTGGAAGGATAACAGGCATGTTACACTGTTGACAAGTGCTCATGACCCTCAAAGAGTCATGAAAGTGAAAAGAAAGCAGAATGAAAGCAGAATTGAAGTTTCCTGTCCAGTAGCAATATATGAATACACATGCTACATGCGAGGAGTTGATCGGTTCGATCAAATTAGAGAATCCTATTCTGTAAGCAGACGTTCAAGAAGAAATTGGATGCGACTGTTTTATTTTTGTCTGGATGCTGCATTAACAAATGCGTTTACTATATTTAAACTTTCGAAACCAAGTGATAATAGAAAGCATTTAGATTTTTTGTTATCTGTTGCGAGAGATCTTTCACAGGCGTATGTTACAAGCAAATCTCGTAAAGGAAGAACCTCAATAAATTACCTTAGAAAGGAGAAAGCACCAGACGGAAAACAAATGGGTGTTCCGGAGGAAATAAGATTCACCAATGTAGGTATTCATCTTCCTATAGAATTGCCAACATACAGAAGATGTAGAATGTGTTCAACAAAACAGCATGAAAAGCGTACTAAAGTTGAATGTAAAACTTGTATAGTGCCATTGTGTGCGACACCATGCTTTACAATGTTTCATACAAAATGAAAAAAATGTAGCTACAGGATTTATTTTTTTTAAAGCTAAGTCAACAAACGAACAAATTAATGTTATTTTTTTCAATAAATAAGCAATTTTTTGTAATTGTGTCAATATAGTAATGTGGTTTTTATAGGGTGGTGGGAAGGTATTTCCCAGAGCATCATGGCAGAGGGAAATTATTTCCCACCCTGTAAAATAAAAATGGCAACACTGACATAAAAATGACCTTGTGAATTTTAATATATGTTATCTGTAGGCAACATTTTTTATATAAATTACTTTTTGTGCATGCAAAGTTTTTTTCGCCTTATAAAGGGATAAAGTTGTGGAACGGTACGTGTATCACAAAAAACTGACGCGTTATGCACGCATAAAAAGCAGCTCTGCGAATGTCTAACAACAACACGATCAGAGAGCTTTTTATCGGTTTTCTACGCTGAATATCTGGCGAACGGCGTTCTGTGATTGGTTTCTAGCCTCTGTCATATGCAAATTTCCTCCGTGCTCCCCGATCGTGTCTTTGTTGGCCGTTCTCAGAGCTGTTTTTTGTGCGTGCATAACGCGTCCGTTTTTTTTGTGATACACGTACCGTTTCAACCCTTTTTAGGGTTTTCGCATGCACTGAGCATTTTGAGACGGGAAAAGTGGGCTTTACCATTTGAAAATTTCGAGTTTCTATACGTATAACCGTAACCGTGACCGTCACTGTGCTGCCGTTCTCATAATCTCGACCTCATACCTCTGAATAACTATATCTGAAATCTCATCTCGATAGGTTGAACGGACCGGCCGATAGAGGTCCATATATCGGCAAAGTTTCTTTACGACCACCCGGTATATGAATGTGATATCAGTCATCACCTACGATCTCTGAGGGATTCATGACCCAACAAAGTGATTGAAGTAAAAAAACTATCACTACACTGTTGATACCGCAGGAAAGGGTGTCATGAAATGCCACTTATGCAATACTTCTGAATTTTGTTTTTGCCTATTATTATAATTTTCAAGATTTAACTGTTTTTCCTACATCTACTGTGTTCTGTAAATCAGGAAATAAATATGAATTACGATATATAAATAAATATTTTATGGCTTCATATCGAGATTGGATTAATTTTCGTTTTTCTCTCTCTTTTAATTATTTTAAATTAATTTAGTTATTATTTTTTTCGAAGAGTTTTTATAATGTGCAGATAAAATAATATTTAATGCAGGGAGCATCTAATTATACTTTTAAATTTTTTTATAATAGATGTGTCCAATTTTTATGTATGAAATATACAATTTTAATTTTGAACTCGGCTCTAGAAAAATGTTTAAAGTTTATAAATTACACGAAGTATTGTCTGTCGAGTAATGGACTCTGCCGAGTCTTGCAATATATTTGGACAGGACCTGGGATCATCTGCTCTCACTCTGATTGGTGCCGGTAATCAGAGAGGAAACCTTTGGAAGTGACGTTTCGTATTATAAGGCGAAGTCTGATTGGTACTTAAAGCAAGTTTTTATGAATTTGTTTATGTATTTGCTGGACAGCTAACATATGCTATAAATTTTGTGTCTTACTCAAATTAAATTTAATCTTACGCAAAATCACGAGTGTATCTAAAATTTATAAAAATGGGGAGGCATCAGTTAGAAAATCTATTCTGCAGAAACGACGTGGTCTAAAGGAAAATGCTATGTCCTTTGGAGAAATTTATAAACTTTAAGAATATCATCTCGAACTTACGGTTGCACACGTTTGAGGATGAAACTTCTGTGTTTGTAAAATATTTAAATGAATGTTTTTGAAATAACCTATGCAAACAAAATTTGGGTAAGAGATGGATATTCGATGTAAAAAAAAATTGATGACATGATACATTTAGGTGAACTAGAACATGATTTATTAATAGAACTTTAATCTCGCAATTTGTGAGGGTTTTTTTTTCCAGCCAAAGATTTTATAAAAAACATTATTAAGGTAGGATTTTGCTTTTTGAGAGTCACTTTTGACATCACTCTCTGTGGCCAGGATTCGTAAGCAAGTACTAGGTCTAGGCTACTGAAATAACAGGGCGACAACCTGTACTTTGAAGAGATCCTAGGCACGTTGTACCGATCGTCAAGAACGTTTCCTGTTGTTCTGGTGTGCATATTCATACTGGATTTGTATCTTAATCCGGACGTATACATGGTTGCTGTCATTTTGTTAGCTTCCATGGGAATGATCGATAACCACACTCGCATGGCATGGGTCAGGGAATTTAGTCTCGATACCAGATCACGTTTTCCAGCTGTCCCTCGAATAAATACGCCAGAATACTTAGTCAACGGCAGTGCAGAATACGCTTGGCTGTGAGCACATGAAAAATGTGTGATTTTAGAAAATAGAATAAATGTTCTGAACTCTCAAATTTAGGGGCAAATGACAGTGAAATTTTGTTATATGGACCGAACACACGAAAAGGAAGTAATTTCTAGAACATCTAATGATAGTCTCCGTCCCTTAATAAGATTGGAAGTCTTTAGCAGAGTTTCAGCGTAAAAATAGGGACACAGGCTAAAAAGCAAAAGTTAAGTTTATTAACGTACTAAATTAAATAAATATAACTACTACTCGAATACTATCGAGTTGCTAGAAAAACTAGTCAAACTAGACAGCCTAGACCAGACTCTCTCTCGACCGCATTTTGCATTCCTTAAATACAACTTAGAGTCAAGGTTGACACTGTTAGAAAAGAAAAGAACATTCATACGTCATACAAAAATATGACTTGTCTTTCTTATCTCACATCATAAGATAAGATGTGAGATAAGAATGAGACCTTAACAATAGGCCCGCCTCTCACATCTTACAAAAAACTTGTACCAATTTTACAAGTATATTACAATTTCACACAAAACAAGTCTTCTACTTACATTATGAGCTAAACTAACTGGAAACCATGAAACTTAAAAATATATACATTACTTGTACTTGAGCATCGCAAAGTTACATAATCATTTAATAATGTACCAAAATATACAAATTTCGGGTTAGAAGAAATGTTCTGAACTCTCAAAATTACGAGCAAATGACAGTGAAATTTTGTTATATAGACCGAACAAGCGAAAAAGAAGTAATTTCTAGAACAGAGAATTTACGTAAATTCAAAAAGATTAATTTAAATAATTAATTACTCATTGGAAATAGTTTAATTGAAAGACGAATGCAGGCAATTCGTTGTGGAATCATTAATTTGATATTATTTATTCAGACTACTTTGGAGTTGGTTTATGATCACACGAGTCTTGTTAATAGTTGACTTAAATCTCGGATTTCATAAGCGGATATGCCGGAAAATATGTTGTTTAACGGATGTATTTTGTAGAGTTATAAATAGCTTTCGAATATCTGCTAAAAATTGTCGGCTCGAATTAATAGCACATGTGAACAGCATGGAAGATTTCTTCAAATTCCTGAGAGACAGAAATAATCACGTTTTCTCGGGGCTCTTCTGCTGACCTGAGTATTTTATGATACACTCCTGTAAACACTCACTCTTGTAAACATACGCACTCTTGTAGTCACTCTTGTAAACATATACACTCTTGTAAACATACACAAATACCCTCTTGTATTTGCGTATGTTTTTAGTTGAAATTGGAAAACAAATATGATTTGGGTAAAAATGTCATAAAATTTTAAAAGAGTGCATTTCATGTTTAAAAAAAAAAGAACAAAATAACTTACAACGGATTTGCTTTAATGGAACCACAAAACGTACTTTGCTTTTACCTGTACGGTTGTTCCTTTTCAATGAAGGAATGTCTCTGTTCCGATAAATTCAATGTGTGGGAGAAGAAGGCGATGGGACGACTAGCTTGGCTCAAGGTGGCTCCAATAGCATAGTCAGAGGCGTCAGTTTCAACACGTAAAGGGATACCATCCTGAATTGCTGCCAGAGAAGTACTGGCTATATTCTCTTTGAGCGAATGGAATGTTGTAGTGGCCTCTTGTGATAGGGGAAAAGAACCATCTGCCAATAAGGGGCGAATCTTCTTTGAAAACAACGGAATCCACCTCCCATGATGGGCGAACATTCCCAATGCTCGTTGGAGTGAAGCGGTATCTTTAGGGGTAGGCAAACTTAAGAGTGGCTTTAGTCGTTCAGGATCAGGCTTAATAGTTTTGTTTTCTATTATATACCCTAGGAGAGCGATAGATTTGGTAGAATAGTTGCACTTTTCCTCGTTAAGTGTGAGGTTAAATCTTCTCGTTCTTTATTTTGCTATGATGCTGTTGATTAAATTGTCATAAATTGTTATAAGAGTTAGGGCCTGTTCACATAGGAGTCCGTTGCGTTGCGTTAAGGAAAAGATGACGTTGAGACGAAAATAAACCAATCATAGTCCTCCAAACGATTAGCAATGAAATTTTTAACGCCTATGATTGGTTTATTGTCGTCTCAACGTCATCTTTTCCTTAACGCTACGCAACGGACTCCTATGTGAACAGGCCCTTAGACGATGCATTAGGGCTTGTAGTGTTCCCGCTCCAATCTGCGAGAGGCGAACCACGTGACATCATTTCTTTCCCCCTTCTTTTGGGAGATGCGCGCCGTCACGTGTCAGTCGAGGGGGAAAATCTCTCGCAGGTCGGACGCGCTATGCCGAGCGACTTTCTGAATTGTGTTGTCCGAATAAATGTATTTAAAAAGCCTTCTGGTGGAGTCTCTGCTTCGTGTCTAATTTTCTAGAGGTACGACGAATCACAATATCTTCGATTCACCATATCGGGACTATTATATTGGTGAGCGACCATCGAACACAGCCTGCGCCTTCGAACTGCGTCATTGGACTTCCGATTTCGTTTTCGCCAGCAACCATGGCTCTCTCCCCTGGATCAACAACAGAAGCCTCTGCAGTCGTAATACCTCCGTATATATCGGTGGACCCCGCTTTATGGTTCCACATGCTGGAAAGTACTTTCGCGTTAGCAACTCCCAAAGCTATATCTGAATCGAAAACAAAATTCAACTATGTTGTCTCCCTCCTGCCGCCTGCACCTGCTACTATGGTGCGCGACGTTATAATGAAGCCGGATACTACACATCCATACGAGGACCTAAAAACTAAAATCATAGAAAGATGCGTAGAAAGCCGAACATTAGAAATACGTAAGATACTAGCTGGTAAAAGCCTCGGTGATAGGAAACCCACCGAATTGCTGCGTTTAATGAAGAGAAGAGCAGAAAACCACAATATAAGCGACGCACTTCTTTTGGAATTATTTACCCAACAAATGCCGACCCCTGTGCAGACTATTTTCGCATCTCTCGACCCCATCACTCCCGATAAAGCGGCAGAGATAGCCGATCGTATCTTGGATTTAACATCGTCGAACATCGCTGCAGTTTCGATTCCCACACCTACACCAGCCGCCGCTCTGACTTCAGCGTCCACAGAGATGCTGTTGAAAGAAATTCAAGAGCTACGAAAAGAAGTCGTCAAACTTCGACATTCTAGAAGTGTTTCTAGAAAATACAATCATCCTCTATACCGCTCTAAGTCACGTGGTAAGGATTCAACAATTTGTTGGTATCATGCAAAATTCTAACAAGCAAACAAATGCAATCCGCCCTGTTCATTTGCGGGAAGAGTAGAAGCGACGGACCTCTCCCCCGCACCTTCTCGTCGCGTTTTCGTGAGAGACAGAAATACGGGTATGTGTTTTCTTGTTGACTCTGGATCTGACACCAGTCTGATACCCGCTACCAAACAAGATAAATCACGGCCAGTTCTAGAAACATTTCGTGCCGCTAATGGCACTAAAATTAATGTTGATGGTCGAAAGAGTGTTACTCTAAGTTTAGGTTTATGCCGATCGTTTACTTTTTCTTTTTACATTTGTGATGTTTCATGTGCTATTTTAGGAGCTGATTTCCTGCATTATTTTAATTTAAAGCTTGATTTACGGAATCACCGTCTTATCGATTCCATTACTCATTTAGAAACTCCTGCTAAATTAAGTGTTTGCAATATTTTCTCTGTAAAACCTAATTGTGTTAATAATGTATATGGTAAACTATTGCTTCAATTTCCTGAAATTTCAATCCTGAATTTACCGGAATTTACCGGACCCTAACCAACCGGTAAAGCACAATACTGTGCTTTATCGGGACTATTATAGGCTTTTAGAAGCTTTAATCTACAGAATAGAACACACATGGAAAATACAGCATTGTCGAATGTAAACAGTGACAGAATGTTGACAAACGCTATACAACAAAATGCTGTTGCCATGAATGAGAAATACATAAGTTCTTGAACATAAATATCAGCACAGAAACCTTAAGTGTTCCCAAACATACATTAATGATACTTGCATAATTCCAATAACAAAGAGTGAATAAAAGAAAAAACCTTTCTAGAATGCCATCGATTATTATTGGTTCTTGCAGTCGGCCAGAGTTCAGTAAATACCTATAATTATTATTTTTAGTCACATAAGCACATATCACCAATTTATAAATGAATTGAAACAAATAGAGAGAGAGTAACTCAAAATATCAATAAGTTTTCTGTAAAGGAATTTACGCATTTTGTTTTTTACAATACAAAGTGAACAGTCTTTACCTCCTCTCAAACGCAAACGCTTTTGATAATTCAGAGCGAAATTTCTCGGCCTCCTCTTTTATTCAAAAGGGCAAACGTAAAACTACTCTATCAACTGTGCTTCTAGTTGAATCAATAGACAAATTCTAATCAAATGGGAGTAAGTTGGCTAGCCAAGTAACCCCCCCCCCCCCTTCTCCCGAAAAGATAACAGGAAAGAAGAGAAAAATTCGCGAACTGAAAACTGGTATACTCTGTGAACCTCATGACTTTGACATCGCAGCAGATAACAGTGATTAATCACCAGTAGCTAACTTTCATTATTTGTTAGTTCAATGGCAACAGTATCTCTTAAGCGCGTAGTATATGTTATATTGCTTATGGCGTTCAACACTCCATAATCATAGTACATAAATGTAAAAAGCTGTTGCCCTTGGCGAGAAACTTTCGCTGTTTTTCGGATGAATGACGGCCTAAAAGAATACTACAGATGATGCTGGAAAAATAAACAGCTATTCAAGTAAGTTTAACTTACAGGTTATTTTTTCTGTATTGTATGACAGAACTGTTTTGTTAAGATGGTGAAAATGATGTACAATGGCTCCCAAAAGTGTTCGTTCACTTACGATTTTCTATGAAATAGGGGTCTATCCATTGATTAAAATGAATATTTCAGAATGGGTATTTAATAATAAGATCTATAATCTATTCTTAACAAAACTACATGAAATATTTTGAAAACATAGTAAAACTTTATTTTTAAGAAATCAATAATCCAAAAGTATCAAAAACTTTATCTCACAAAAGTCATCGTACACTTGTAAAAAATCTCTACATATTAGTAAATATTCTAATTTTTCGTTAAATTAATATTTAGCAGGATATCCTTTAGCATCCACAACAGCTTCTAAACATCTGGGAATAGATTGCTTGAGTTCTTTTGTAATTTTTGCATCAATGTTCATCCATTCTTCCATCATAATTGTTTTTAGTTTGCTTTTCGTGTGAATGTCGTGTTTTCGTACTCGAACCTCCAGTTCTCTCCAAATATGTTCTATTGGGTTTAAATCTGGCGATTGAGGTGGTGCTTTCAAAACTTGTTTACAATTATAGAGACACCAGATGCGAATGTTGAGAGCCGTGTGCTTAGGATCGTTATCTTGATAAAAAAGAAAGTTGTTTCCAATACCCAAATTTTGAGCTGATAATTTTAAATTGTCTGTTAAAATATTTATAAAAACAGCATGATTCATTATGCCATAAATAAATACCAAATTTCCTAGTCCTGATGCTGACATGCACCCCCACACAAGGATACCTCCACCGGCTTGCTTAACTGTTCCTACTAAGTTCTTGGGATTAAGTTCCTCATTTTTTTTCTTCTCCATTCAATTATATGCCCATCAACACCAAAAATGTTCATCGGCAAATAAGACATTATTCCAATAGGTTTGGGGCTTATTTATCATTGATAGTGCGAAGGGAAGCCTAAACTTTCTGTTTATCTCACTCATAAAAAATTTTCTATGGGCAGAACGCCCATGTAATCCAGCTGTTCTGAGAACTTGCCAAAAAATTTCAGGTGAAATTGAAGTAGAAAATGTTTCATTGAATTCTGCAGAAACTTTTATAGCACTCAAATGTGAATTTTTCATAAATTTTCTAATTATAAATCTGATCACGTTTTGTTAACTTTGCCGGACGGCCTTTTCTTCCCTTGTTTTTGATCCAGTTTTCTTCTTTAAAGCGTTTTTTCACATACTGCACAGTAGAATGGAATAAATTAAGTAATTTAACAATATCCCGAACTTATTTACTACTACTATGATGAAAAATAATCAATTTTCGAATGCTGTTTGTTGTTTCTTTACGACTACAAGCCATTTTTAAATAATAAATAGAATATTGTGGAGTAGGCAAGCAAAAATCAAAGCCAAACGATATTTTAAATGCCACCACAATTCAAAAATAAAGTTTTTGTTACTTTTTGATTACTGGTTTCTTAAAAATAAAGTTTTACTATGTTTTCAAAATATTTCATGTAGTTTTGTTAAGAATAGATTATAGATCTTATTATTAAATACCCATTATTAAATACCCATTCTGAAATATTCATTTTAATTATTGGATAGCCCCTATTTCATTGAAATTCGTAAGTGTACTAACACTTTTGGGAGCCACTGTATATGATTTCTACATTTTACTATATTTTTTATTTGTTTTTTTTTTTGTGAGTGAAGCTAAATTCTAATACAATTCTAATAACTAATAAACTGTTAAAAACTGTATCTTCAGGCATGGTTTGTGGTTTGCAGCATTAGATTAAATGAAATTAGATTAGATAAAATAGATTAGGGTGAAATGAGATAATTGAGAACGCAAAATCATGTAGTTCCATTTTGAATCTAAATAAGTTTTTAACAAGTTGTTGTATGAAAATTTGCATACATACTTTTGGTTATGTTCTACATTTATAGTTTTGTTTTTAAAAAAATCTGTTCTCAACTTTTTTTGCCGTAAGTATTTAAAGTTTTTGTGTATTGCGTTCTCACTTGCTCCCACACTTCGGGCAAGTGACAACGCGGGTCCTAATGAATCAAAGTTGCTTATAGCAAAATAAGTAAGGCAAGGGAAAGAATAGAATGCTGAACACAACGCTTCTTTTTTTCTTTAAACATTCTTTCGTTATGGAGGTATTTGTTGTTCAAGTTAGCAGTGTCAGTAACGAACGAATAGTAACAAAAGAAGTATATTTGTATTATTTGTTTTAGAGTAACAAATGTATGCTAAAAGTTAAAAAAAAAATTGTTTTTCCTTTGCATAGGCCTTATTGAATATTGTAGAACCAAAATGACACGGAAAATATTTGTTCACTTTTGGCTCTTCCAAGAACACTAATAAGTCATCATCTGGTATAAAAGGCAACTCAGAATAGTGACAACAGAATTAGAAATTCAGTAAATTCACACATAATTTGTAATGTCCACTCTACTAACATTCACTAACAGTTAGTCTAAACATGTTATTTTATTGCAATTCACTTCTTCAAACCTACCCAAAAAAAAGCTAGTTTTAGTTGCAAAATTTACTATTTTTGAACGTTAAGGAATTAAAAACAATTATCAGCTATTAAAGAAACATGGGAAAAGGTGGTTGGTTATGAATTTTCTCCAGCTAGAACTCATATGTTGGGAAGAAAAAACTATTTATATGGCTGTTATAACTCAAAGGTATGTTTTTTTCAGTATATGGAGCCAGTTCTCACTTGCTCCAACAAAAAATCTTTATGGGGCAAATGAAAACACTGCAGTACTAAAGTAATATTGCAAAAAATGGTTTACATGTATTTTATCCGTATTTTTCATTTCTTAATGAATAAATGGGTATATTCAAAATAACTCTTCGTGTTGTGGTTAATTAGTTATGGGTTTTTTTTTTTTTTTTTGGGGGGGGGGGCGGGCTAGTACTCGAACTTGGGTACCTCCTTAGTTAAAATGCAAGGGTTTGGTAGGTATAAAAGAATTTTACAATTTTTTTTCTGTAAATAAAATCTATACATAACAGTAGAGCAAGAATTTTCCTACAAAGTACACTTGAAATTATTTTTAAAAAGTTAAATTCTTTAGGGTTTTAAGCCCACATTCTCATTCAGCCCACATCATCCTAATACTTTATTGTGAATTTTAGCAGGCTTTTAAAATGTACGCTTTACGATTTCAAGAGATTGCTGAAAGTTGCCAATCTGATAATTTTATTTTCAGTTTTTATCCTAAATTTATCAGCATATTATAAAATTTAGGCATAAAGTATTTAGCAACTTTGGTAGTTATGAGTTATACAAATGATTTTGAACTGTTAATAATCACAGTAAAAGATAAAATTTACGGGGTTCCATATATTGTTTCGTTCAGCTTAAGGTTGTCAAACTCCACCAAGTGGAGTTCTCCTTATGAGAAATTTAGAAAAATAACATTTAACACTGTTTCAAAACTTCTAACCTGACAATCAACACTTTGTATAAAATTCAACAATAAGTAGCTAATAAAGAATCGTAGAATATTTTAAGAAAGAAGTATTCAATACAGAATTTAACAGGAATAAATAATTAAAACCGTCTAAATATTTGCTAAGTGTCCAAAATGTATCAGTCGGTTATAAAAAATGTAGGTAACAATATATTCAAAATACAATACTTTTATTTAAAAAAAAAAAAATCTGAAAAACTCGAAAATAAATATTCAAAAACATCAAGAAAAAGATACATAAAAATACAAAAGTAGTGAAAAAATAAATGAAGTACATAAAATAATGAATAGTGAATGAATAGTTTATAGCAAGGTAATTTCAACATGTATAGAAGAATGAAAAAAACAATGACAATAGTATTACTAGTGATTTATTAGAACTAAAATTAAATTTAAAATATTTACAATGTATTAAAATGAATTTTTAAAACTAAGAACAAAATTAAAAATTTTAGGAAAGGTTATAAAATTAACCAAAAACATAAGTTTGGAATCTTCATTTGAAAAGTTAGATTAAAAAAAAAAACTGAAATAGGAAAACTGATGTACTAGATGCACTCAGACCTGGATAAGACCTATAAACCTGATTTGAATAACCAAGGGTAAGTTCTCATCTTCTGGGTAGTATTCCTTGAAAAAGAGGAAAACAAAAATTTTATAAAAGGAATTCAAAATTTTTTATTAACTTTATTATCTAAATCTAATCTCGAATTTCATTGGCTGAAAACATTGTTGAAATTGAAAAAAAACCATGTGATATTTCTAAGATATAATCTCTGACCTTTTGTAATGTAAGAGCAGAGCTTAGCTGCATCAGGTTTGCAGTGTATTGAACCATAAACCCAAATAATAAAAATATTTATTATAAAGATTACAACCCAAAAGTAACATAATCAAAGTATATACTTATATAATCACCAAATTTGAGGCCATGAAAAATCCAGCACATTTTGCAACACTCATGTGTTTGGTGTTTTTTAAATTGTATTTTATGCTTAAAAAATTATAAAATTGTCAAAACATCTAAAGCTTATCGAATTTAAGAAACTATCATTTATGTGCATTCAGTTTTTTAAAATTAGAGTAAAATCCATACACACTGTTAATTTAAATAATTATATTTTCTATGTAATTGATGAACTGGCACTAAACTTGATGAGTTTTTAGTTTGGTACCATGAGCAGCAATCTGCAGTGTTGCCATTGCTTCCTCATATCATTCCTCTATCAGAGAACTTTTTATTTAAAATTACATGTGAAATAATTTTTTATGTTATTTGTTTCTGTATTTATAGTTTTAAAATTTTCTTGACAAGATTTAATAAATGACTTTCATTCTTATCTTTTGTTATAACAAAGATAAAGGCAATAGTATTAAATGCAATACTCCTAAATATTCATCATTTTAGCTACATCATTCATTATTATATGCATGTTTAAAGTTTTAAATGAATTTATTTCAAAGAGGATGGTTAAAAGTAATACTTGGTATTTAAAATTTAAATTCTTTTTAAAGAAATATTATATTATTTCACACATCAAAACTAATTATATATAAAAATGTTTAATTTTCTCTCCCATATCTATGTATTCTAAAGATTTCTTTGTTAGAAAGAAATCTTTAGAATTTCAAAATTTAAAAAATCTGTCATCACTATGATATTTTACAATTATGATATTTTACAATTTTTTAGTGTAAAAATTGTACTTGGGTCAGTTTAGAACTAGATTTATATTATCTGCTCTCTTACCTGCATATTCTTTTTTCTGAATAGATATTGTGAACAAAAATTTTGCAAATTTGGCAAAAATATATAGCTAAATTCTTAATATACATGTCTGAAATAATTTTTTAATATATTCAGTTTCAGTTCTTAAGATCAATGTTAGTCAAATTGATGTTTGTTGAGTTAGTATTTATGTTTCCTAACCCCCCCCCCCCCCCCCTCCTAGGGTTAAAAAATATTCATTGAATTGAAAGGAACTACAGATAAAGTGTCAAAAGTACAGTTTTGAAAATTCTGATGCTCGTTTTTCCTCAGTATGTGTTCTATTACTTAATATTTAAAACCACATTTCAGTCTCTAGAACTGTTTTAGAATTATGCTGTGCATGAAATGAATTATATTTCTTAATGGAAAAAGTTAAAACATGCATTTCACCATTATGTATTAAATAACATAATATATTATGGATTATATTTCACCATTTATGTAATAAATAACTGTGCCCAAAACATTTTAGGTGATAAGTTTTCGTATTGCATGAGGCAAATATGCATGAATATTTTGTACAAGTTCTTTCATGAAAACTGTTTGAAAAAAAATTCTGAATAGAAGTCAATCATTTGCCAGTTTTTCTTTCCTTTGCAGTCATATACATAGCTTTGCATTTCATGTCAAACTGAATTACTCAAAATTTGCTTTTTTGACAGTTAGTTTACATATAACTTTTTTTAAAATATAATTTATAAAACCTTTTTTTTTTCCAATGCGGAGGTGCTTTGTAGGATAGACTTTTGACTGTTGTCTTTAACTGCAATTTATTGCTGGCCATTTTATTATGGACCACCATGTAGGCTTATCAGCATTTCCTAATATGAAGGGATGACACAAATGGAGTAATTATGAAGGGACCTATGAAGGGACAACATAGATGGATTCATTTTAGTGCCGCATGCTGGAGTTTTGACTGACTACCCTCAGCACCAAAAGCCAGTGCCAAAAGATTTTATTTTAATTCTACATATTAATATTTAAAAATTTGGAAATTTCTTCATTAACTTAATACATTAAAGTAACAGAGTATAACAGTTAATTACTTTGCACTGGAAAATTTGACATCTGAGTTCATATCATTCAGGCCTTTTATCATGGCCAGCCATCTTCCTTGTAGGGCCAAATTGCAGAAATTTGGGTTGGGTTCTTCAACATTCTGATATAGGTATATTAAATGATATATATTTAATTTGAAGTATAAAGTACAAAAATTAGGAAGGTGCTCATATTTCCTGTTTTATGTACATTTATAAGAAAAGAAAAACTAAAAAGTACCTAGACTACTATATTTTATTTACAGAACAAAATCATTTACAGTCAAATTTTGCTCGATTTTTTTTTATCAACAAGATCGTTTATCAATTGATGAAATTTTAATTTCCTTGTTTCTACATGCTATGTAGACACTATTTCAAGACAGTTAAGTCTTTTCTGCGATATTGTTGATCTCAGGTATGTTTTGATTAATTTTAATTTCTAAAAGCTTCTTTGTCCAATGCTATAGTTACATGAATTGTTAATAATATTCTTATAAGTATAAAAGCATTTAAGAAGCCAGTAGCTGTCATTTATAGCAGTTGTAGAATTTTTTATTGGGTTCCAAAACAATAGGTTTTAATGTTTCCATTTATTTGACCAGCCTAAAGCTATCTACATCTTCTATAGACTTCATCTGGTCATTATTCAGAATAAATTTTTATATCTGTCAAGACGACTTCTAGTACCAATCCATGTTCCTTATGTTCATTCTGTGGAATCGTCTCAAAATACATAGTCTAGCTGTATACAGTATTTGTTGAAAACAATGCACCTCAAACATTTTTTTCCAGTTACTTGTTCGTTAATACTCATAATTAAACATCCCTTTTCATTTTCGTAAATGTGTTTCCTGAAATTCTGGAGTGACTTCTAAATCAGTTACATGCTCTGTGACTCCAACTTAAACTTGTTCGATATCAGAGTGGCTATATTTGTTCATGCATTCTAGAAGGCTTCTAAATGATTGCTGGACTTCCCTTCAGAAATTTAAAATTTTTCTTCATGTGGGGCTCCGTATTAACATGGGGCCTAATTGCTTCAAAAACATCCAATCATATTAAAGCAAGCCCCTGCCTTTCATAATTAATTCTCTACATACTTTCTCTCCTTTTATGCATAATATTCCTGAGGTTGTGTTATGATTATTCATATCATTTTAATTCTGTGGTGAACTGTGTGGTGTTCGGTTTCACAGACTTTTTAAAATTTTATGACAAGAACTCTGACTAGCAGCCAAAATTTGTTGGTTCGATATAGCCATGTAAATCGACTCAGAGCAGAAAAATTATGGGTGTTTTTCATCTATCACATTGCATGTTATCTCATTGATTCATCATTTCGTAAATCAAGTTTCAGTAGGTATTTAGCTCTATTGAACCCTTCAACTATTTAAAGGAGTTTTTCAGAAACTTTCAAAATTTGAGGGCCTCTTTTCACAGGAGAATCTTTGTGGTAGATCTTCTATTTTCAGCTTTTGGTTTTAATTGCTCTTAACTTGCTACATGAATAAGGAAAGAAATTATAACCTGAAAAAACTTTCACCTAACCTCCACATTTCTCTGTAATCTAAATACAATGATTTCTGATTCACAAAGTCTGTTGTTAAAAAATATGCATAAAGTAAGATATTCGCACCATTCTGGTGAAATTTTACTCCAAAATGCCAATTTTCTCCCTTTGATTTTTCTGTTTGTTCTGTAAAGAAGCTATACACTGCAGGCATGAAAGATACTTTATATGCATAGCAGGGAAAGTACCCATTTATTCTAAGCTTTTTGTAGGTTTCTATTTTTAGTTTTTTGAAATTATAGTCGCCTCTCGCTTCTGACTAATATGTGAGATTTACTTCTCGCTTTAATTCTGTAAGAATAAATATAGAAGACAGAAGGCTTCTAAGATGTAAAAATACCAAGGTGAAAAAAAATATTAGTAATCAATCATTTGTCGGGAAATCAGATATTTCTGAATTATGTGTAGTACCTCCTTAAAAATCTAAGCTTTCATGAGCATTGCTATTAAAAATGATCAGAATGGGATTTTTGTGTTCATAGGTTTAATTGCAGTTGTTTTCATAGCTTTATTTTAATGCAATTTTATGTTAGCATATTCATGTTTTTGTGTGGATATTTTCTTGCACCTCATTTTACTGCTTTTACATGTGGTCTATTTATAAGTGATGATTTTGTTAAGGAACCTGAAAGTGGCTCTGAATTTTATGAAAATCTTTTAATGAAAACATGAAGTTTGTATACAAAATTAATGAAATTTGAATAACATTACTTTATATTCTCTCTCTGTCTTGTACTCTGTAATCCTATCACAAATGTTATACATTTTAACTCTCTACTTCAAAAATTGGGTAGTTATAAAAGTTCAAAATGCTCCAAAAATATCCCTATACCCTATGTATTATTGAGTTTTCTGATTTTTTGCATTTTGGAATAAGCTTTACAATCCATTGTTGTTAGCTGCCTTATACCAGTATGTAAATATTTGATACTCCAACAAGATGTATATAAAAGAATTTTGTTATACAAGTTATTTTGAGATTGACAATAACTCTTTTGTTGTTCTTTTTGTCATATGTGCTGGAAATGCAGACAATAAACGTTTTGCTAATATCCTCACCCAATCTTATGTGTACAAAATATAGAAAAATCACTTTTTCTTATTTATGTCCTTTTCTTATTCTGTCTTCTAAGGATTTAAATTTATTATTATATAAAATATGTGAAATTTCCTTAATTTAGAAGGAGATGGGAAAGGAAAAATTGTGTATGGGAAGTACAGTTGGTTCTCTGTTTAACGACGCTCTACTTAACGACGATCTCTATTTAAAGACGATATTTCCCGGTACCGGTCCCTCCGACGTAAAAAAATTCTATTTTAAGACGATTTTGTTTCTATTTAACGACGATTTTTTCTTACATGATAAACTTTTTCTTCAACATTTTATCTACTGGAGGGTTACTTTCTGTGGGGGAGTTTGGTTTCAAAAACAGACCCGGAATTTCCTTTATGTTTGTTGCAATCATAGACTTGTTGCAGTGGAAAAAAACGGGGAGGGGGGGGGGGATTACTGTTTCTCGGAAGATCGAATATTCTTCCCTGGTGGATCGAATTTCTTAGTGCGGGTGTGGAATCACTCTACTGTACCTACCATGTTGTCATGTGATTTACGAACTGTCCAAAAGCACCCCTCTCTCACTCCTTCTGGGAAGCACGTGTTCATGTTTAGAGAATTGAGGCAGTGAAAGACAAAGTGGTGTAAATCACATTTTCAACTTTTTTTATTTGAGGGCAAATATGTAATCTCCACGTTCAATTTATAGTGGAATTGCAAATAATTATTGTTTGCAATATTATAGTAATTATTATGAATAATAATTTGTTCAGTTTATAGTGGAATTTTTGTAGTTTTTGCAGTAAAACGCTTTTGACTTACACCACTTTACTTACTGACTTACACCACTTTGCTTTTCACCGCCTCAATTCATGGTTGGGTGTAGGAGCTCATTCCAGTACGAATACGAGGTGAGCAGAGCAAAATGGCATCAAAGCGAAAGCATCTTACGCTACACGAAAAAGGGAAAATTATTGAAAACTGGGAAGAAAGTGTTGGAATAACAAAAGTACAATTCGCAAGACAATTTCAGCTACCCGAGTCTACTCTCAAAGGCATTTTATTTTAGCAAGCAAAGAGAAAATTCTTGAAGCAGCACAAAAATTTGGTTTGAGATCCAAATCCAAACGGCAGAAAATTCAATGTGGCCGATCAGAAGAGTTTTTGAGAAGGCAGTCCTGCAATGGTTTCATCAAGCAATAGCATCTAACATTCCAATTTCCGGAGTGATATTTAAAGAAAATGCCATTATTCTGGCAGAAAAGTTTTGAATGCAAAATTTTCAGGCTTCGGCTGGTTGGCTAACAAAGTTCAAAGAAAGATACGGGCTTGTATTTAAAAGCATATCTGGCGAAAGTGGCTCCGTAGATGAAAAAATAGTGGATGAATGGAAAATAGTGCTGAGGGGGAAATTAGATGGATATGATGAGTAGAATATATTCAATGCAGATGAGACGGGCCTATTCTACAATATGGTGCCTAATAAAACCTTAACGTATATGGGCGAAAAGTGTTTTGGTGGAAAACACAGTAAGGGGCGATTGACTGTTTTACTGTGCACTAATACGGATGGATCTGAGAAATTTCCACCACTAGTTATAGGCAAATCAAAGCAACCAAGGTGTTTTAAGAATATCACCAGGAAACCTTGTGAGTACCGCAACAACAATAAAGCGTGGATGACATCACAAATTTTTATTGACTGGATTAGAAAATTTGATGCAAAAATGCATCGAGAAAAGTGAAAAGTTTTACTTTTAATCGACCGATGCACTGCCATTTCTTACCAGCTAATTGCACTAGTAAGTTGTAGCCATTAGACCTGGGTATCATTCGCAGTGTGAAAGCATACTACAGAAAGTCTTTAATTAGGAAATTAATAAACAATTCGGCTGACAGTATAAAAATTAGAAAATTTACAATCTTGGAAGCAATGCACATGATAACATCAGCATGGAAAGAAGTTTCTTCATCCACAATAAAAAACTGCTTTCGAGTAGCTGGAATTCACAAATACCTTGTAATGGAATTGTAAAGTACGGATGTAGAAATCAACGAAGATGACATTACCCCTGAAGAATGGAGAAGTCTTGTTGAAGATGAGGATGTTTCAATTCAAGATTTCTACAATTGTGATAAATATGTTTTAACAACAGATTTCAGAAATGTAGAACAAATTTATTAAGATATTGTAAACGAAAACACAGTGTCAGACGAAGAAGGTGAGGTTGAAGACACGGAAAACGAGACACTGCCACCGTCTTACACAGATGCAATTTCTGCTCCAGATGTTCTCCGACGCTATATTACATCGAAAATGGAAGGTGACTCATTTAACATTTTAGAAAATCTGGAAAAGAGAATAACGAAAACAAGGCGAATGAAGCAATCAACACTTTTTGAATTTTTTAAAACGTAATTTATTGTATTGTTTGTACTCTTTTTTTTTCAATGTAATTTAAAATAACTTTTTGTGAATAACATAATGATGATAATAAAAATAACATTTTTAAACACGCCAATATATTAAGAAATATATTGAGTCCTAAACCTGTAAAGTGTGAAGGGAAATGTTATTTTTTCACAAATTCTGTTTAAGGACGATTTTTCACGGTCCCTTGAAAGTCGTTAAACAGAGAACCAACTGTAATTTGTAAAATGACAATAACATGTTTTTATATGAACTAAACAGTTTTAATTTCATATAGGTAATTTTATGTCACTGTAGATTTTTTTATTTACTTAGACTTTTAAAAGATTTAATTCGTGTGATAATACCTGTTCTGTATACTATGCATATATGTTTCTTAAATCATAGTTTTGTTAAATATGATATTAAACTTTTGCTGTTACTCTAAATGCATACATTCATGACTGCTGAATATAATATTTCATACTCTATCATGAAAAATTATTTATATTGACAATTACTTTTCTATGTCATTGTTAATGGAAAAGGTAGGTGAGATTTTCTCTAATCAAGAAGTGTTATAATAGGTATATAGCTTAATCTTCATCTGATTTCATGTAGCACTGAAGTGTATTGTAGAGTTTTGATGAAAATATTTCTCGTCTATGTGGATATTTTAAAACCAATTGACTTGAAACACACAATGAAAAATGTTATTAGATTATCTTATCCTGTCAGAAGAATATGGTTTTTGAAATATTCTCTGATTCACACAATTATTTTATTTATTTGAATAGCTAGTATAAAGGTAACTTAAGATAATCATAATGTAATTCGAATTATTCTTAATTTATCTAATTTTATTTTTATAATTTTTATAATTCGAATTCTTATGTTTGGTAGAATTATAGCAAAACTATTTTAATATTATCAACAACAAGTTTGGAGAGTGTTTAAGATTATATAAGTCCCCAATTCACATTTCTAATCCCAGTGTACATTTTTATAGGCTTGCATATTTATTTTTAGTGCATTTATTATGTAGTAGTCTCCTTTGTGCTTACATACCTCGCTGAGTAGATGTATGCAAAGCAGAATTGGAAAAATATTTGCAGTTCTAATCACAATCTTAAAGAATGTCATAAATTTCTAGAATTTCTGTTTAGTCATATATTTTGTTAAGGTCTCTTTGCCCCAATATCCACTGTGAATATAATAGAAAATGAAGACATTCTATCCATGGAAATGCATAAATGATCATTATTAACGAAGAATTTTAATTTAGAAGCTTAAGTAACTTAAAGATCTTTGAAATGTACAAATAAAGCATAAAAGAATTGTTATCAATTAATTAATCATTTATAACAGAGCGGAGAAGCCGACATTTCGGTACGAAAAAATCCCGTTTATAAACAAACACCCTCCCAAACAACATGAAATGAGTGAGTACGGTTACCGCAAATTCAGAGGTTACCACAGAGAAATTTTTACTGCTCCACTTCGCGCATGAGTATGAGTATCGTACTTCGACCAAAATTCTAATTAGAAAGAATGTAATACATTTATTTTTCTACTCATCTGTATATATATGTAATTTTTCTTTTTCTTTTAAGGCTGGGAAATTCTGCTTATTTACTAAATTACCGAGCTGTATCAAATCAGTATGTGACTGGTTGAGTCTGAAGTCACACCCCCACATTTGGCATATTTTGTTTACAACCCGGATAAAATTTTCAAATATAAATGGCGTGAGAGATAAATAGGGTAAAACTTGTTTAAGCAGTTCTGAATTAGTTTTTCTAAATATGAGAATATAAAATTGATTTTATACGGAATTTTTAAGGTGCATCGCATGATAGCCGTAGAGATTTATTTTGTTTAGAATTTTTATTAGGTTTTTATATTCTCTTAGTTCAAAATTTAAAAGATGTCGGTCTGAAAATGACCTTATCAGCCGTGTATTCCTGACGTATATCACATAGACTACAAGATTCCGCAGATAACTGTTTTGAAACGTTTGAAAATGTGAAGAATCACATAAAAGCACTATTGTACATTAGATGAACGTACCGAAATTTGGAGAATTTATTCTATTGCCAATTCTAATGTATTCGATACACAACATTCCATTTAAAGTAATGAGAGAGCATGGTGAAAAATGGCTGTAGCTACCAAACTACACTTCAGACAAATATGCCTAAAAAAATCCATAATCCACATATTTCCTATTTCCTGTAATAATTTTATGTTTTATTACATTTATAAACTTTTTAATCTGATGGTAGCCAAAGCTTTTTCATCAAATGTTCGTGGAATTTCTCGGAGCATTAAACTAAAGAATTAATGATGAAATTATTTTTAATTACGATTAACTAAAATGAATATAAAGGAAAAAATATTAATATTGCTTATGAGTTTTTGATCGGGTCGATATTCGTATTGTGGAGATTACTACAAACCGAAACATACCAAATCCGTGCGAGTCCTTATGATTTACCAGGACAAAACAATAAGAATTGCTAAGGAACATCGTGCCCTAATAACTATAAATTTAAAATGCTCAGTACTTTAATTAATCAAGAACGTAATTTTTAACATCATGGTTTAAATATATCTCATTTCCTAGCACAAACATTTTATATATTGCTTTTCATTTCACGTGAAAAAAAAGCGTGATGGTACAGTGTTAATATATCCCATTCAAATTCCTTTCTCCTCTCTTTTCAGGTTCTCCGTACAGATTGTCAGATGGGAAACTAAAACGCTTCTGGTGTCTAAAAATTCAGAAAGTCAACGTATTGCTGGCAGTTACAGTTTTCTAATCATCCTGTCAAGGAACGTCGGCATCCCAGCAGTGCAAATGTCGTGCATTTCCAGCAGAAATATACTTTCCAACGAATGCCATTCCTGCTCAAGACGACAATGAATGCACTCCGAATAAATGGTGTAGAATTAGTTTATATGTAAAAAGTTCCAGTGCACAGATTTCCCTTCGCGCCGAAGAAATCTTAAAATGTAATTTATGTGATAGAACTTGTTCACAGTTCGCCACCTTAAATATGCATCATTCTTACGACACTAGTGATAAACCTTATTGTACCCGAACAGAGCAACCTTTTACCTGCACTGTATGCGAGAAAAGATTTTCTGTAGAGAGTAGTTTTAAAACACATCTCCGCACACACACGGGAGAGAAACATTTCGCTTGCAAGGCCTGTGAGAAAACATTTTCTGCACAGAGTAGTTTAAAGAGACATATCCGCACCCACATGGGAGAGAGGCCTTTCGCCTGCACTGTATGTGAGAAAAGATTTTCTCGACAGGATGATTTAAGAAGACATATCCGCATCCACACGGGCAAGAAACCTTTCGAATGTACTGTGTGTGATAAAAAGTGTTCTTCAGGGAGTGATTTTAAAAAACATCTCCGCATCCACACGGGAGAGAAGCCTTTCGCCTGTCCTGTATGTGTGAAAACGTTTACTAAATACAATAATTTATCAGACCATCTTCGCATCCACACGGGAGAGAAACCTTTCGAATGCACTGTATGTAGGAAAACATTTTCTAAACAGAATAATTTAAAAGCACATCTTCGCATCCACACGGGAGAGAAACCTTTCGGATGCACTGTATGTAGGAAAACATTTTCTAAACGCAATAATTTAAAAGCACATCTTCGCATCCACACGGGAGAGAGACCTTTCGCCTGCACTGTATGTGGGAAGACATTTTCTATACGCAATCATTTAACAGCACATCTCCGCATCCACACGGGAGAGAAACCTTTCGCCTGTCCTGTATGTGTGAAAACATTTTCTGAACAGGGTTCTTTAAAAAGACATCTCCGCATCCACACGGGCGAGAAACCTTTCGAATGTACTGTGTGTGAGAAAAAGTGTTCTTCAGGGAGTGATTTAAAAAAGCATCTCCGCATCCACACGGGAGAGAAGCCTTTCGCCTGTCCTGTATGTGTGAAAACGTTTTCTAAACACAGTAATTTATCAGAACATCTTCGCATCCACACGGGAGAGAAACCTTTCGAATGTACGGTATGTGGGAAAACATTTTCTAAACACAGTTATTTAACAGCACATCTTCGCATCCACACGGGAGAGAAACCTTTCGAATGTACTGTATGTGCTAAAAAGTGTTCTTCACAGGGTGATTTAAAAATACATCTCCGCATCCACACGGGAGAGAAACCTTTCGAATGCACTGTGTGTGATAAAAAGTGTTCTTCACGGAGTGATTTAAAAAATCATCTCCGCATCCACACGGGAGAGAAGCCATTCGCCTGTCCTGTATGTGTGAAAACGTTTTCTAAACACGGTAAATTATCAGAACATCTTCGCATCCACACGGGAGAGAAACCTTTCGAATGTACTGTATGTGGGAAAACATTTTCTAAACACAGTAATTTAACAGCACATCTTCGCATCCACACGGGAGAGAAACCTTTCGAATGTACGGTATGTGATAAAAAGTGTTCTTCACGGGGTGATTTAAAAAAACATCTCCGCATCCACACGGGAGAAAAACCTTTCGCCTGTCCTGTATGTGTGAAACCATTTTCTGAACAGGGTCATTTAAAAAGTCATCTCCGCATCCACACGGGCGAGAAACCTTTCGAATGCACTGTATGTGGGAAAACATTTTCTGAACAGGGTACTTTAACAGTACATCTTCGTATCCACGAATGCACTGTATGTGATTAAAAAGTGTTCTTCAGAGATTGATTTAAATATACATCTCCCCGTATCCACATGGGAGCGAAACCTTTCATCTGCCCTGTATGTGGTTAAACAATTTATTAACAGGGTCATTTAATAACATCTCCGGACCCACACAGAAGAAAAACCTTTCGTCTGAACAGTATATGGTAAAAGTGTTCTTCACAGAGTGATTTATAAAACATCTCCGCATCCACAAGGGAGAGAAACCTTTCGCATGCACTGTATGTAATAAATAGTGTTCTTAAGAAAGCGATTTAAAAACACATCTCCGCATCCACACGGGAGAGAAACCTTTCGCTTGCCTGTATGACGGAAAACATTTTCTGAACAGACTAATTTATCAGCACATTTTCGGATCTACACTTGAGAGAGACCTATAGCCGGCACTGTATGTGTTAAAAAGTGTTCTTCACTGTGCGATTTAAAAAGACATCTCCGCATCCACACGGGATAGAAACCTTTCACCTGTCCTGTATGTGAGAAAAGATATTCTGAACAGAGTAGTTTGACAGCACATCTTCGCATGTAAACGGGAGAGAATCCTTTCGCCTGCCCAGTATGTGAGAAAAGATATTCTCAGCAGATTCATTTAACAGCACATCAAAGCATCCACACAGGAGAGAAACCTTTCGCCTGCCCAATATGTGGGACATTTTCTGAACAGAGTAATTTAATAGCATATCTTCGCACCCACACGGGAGAGAAACTTTTCACCTGTACTGGATGTTAGAAAGTGTTCTTTACAGGGTAATTTATAAAACACATCTCCGCACCGGCAAGAAAGATTTCGCCTTCGATGTCTTCGAAAAATTTTTTTGTACAGAATAATTTAAAAATACATCTCCGTTTCCACTCTGCAGAGGAACGTTTCGCATACACTGTTTGTGGGGACACATTTTCTGTTCAGAGTAGTTTAAAAATATATATCCGTACCCACACATGAGAGAAACCTTTCGCATGCACTGTTTGCGAGGAAAGATTTTCATTGCAGGGAAATTTAAAAACGCATCTCTTTATCCATTGAGAAAAGTCTTTTGGTCCGCACGATATGTCAGAAAAGACTTTCTGAACTCTATGATTTTAAAATACACGTTTGTACCTTTACAGAGAAATCTTTCTTCTTCTGTGTGAGAGAGATTTTCCTTGTAGTGTGCCTTAAAAACGCATCTCCGCACCCTTACAGAAGAGAAACCTTTCGATTGCTCTATATGTCAGAAAAGATTTTCCGGAGAGGGTAATTTAAAATGAAAAACCCTTCCATCTGCAGTGTATGAGGGATAGGCTTCAGAACAGATGAAATACGCATCTCCCTGCCTATTTAAGAATGCAATCAATCTACTATCAATCAACTGTACAATCAATCAACTGTACGGGAGTTTTTGCCGCAAAAAATATTCTCGTCCCACCGTATGTGGTGAAAAAGGAATTCAATCTCAGGTTTGATGGTATTTGTTTAGAGGAGATATCGTACAGAAATATGCTTTGGAATTAATTTAGTGTTTTATGAAATTATTTAATTAATTAAATATATCAATGCGATATCAGTCATCACCTACGATCTCTGGGGGATACTTGACTCACCAAAGTGATTGAAGTTAAAAAACTTATGCTATACTTTTGATTTTTGTTTTTTCCTAATATAATTTTGAAGATTTAACTGTTTTTTCTACATCGACTGTGTTCTGTAAATGAGGAAATGAATACGAATTATGATATATAAATAATTTTTTATGGCTTCATATCGAGACTGGATTAATTTTCGCTTTTGTCTCTCTTTTGATTATTTTAAATTAATTTAGTTCTTATTTTATTCGAAGGTATTTTTGTAATGTGCAGATAATGTAATATTTAATGCATAGAGCTCCTAATTATACTTTTATATTCTTTTATATTAGATATTGTCTCAAATATTTAAGTATGAAGTATAGAATTTTAATTTTGAACTCACCTCTTGAAAAATTTTAAAAATTACACGAAGTCTTGTCTATCGAGTAATGGACTCTTTTCCGAGTCTTGCAATATATTTGGACAGGACCTGGGATCGTCTGCTCTCACTCTGAGTGGTGCCGGTAATCAGAGAGGAAACCTTTGGAAGTGACGTTTCGTATTATAAGGCGAAGTCTGATTTGTACTTGAAGCAACTTTTTATGAATTTGTTTATGTATTTGCTGGACAGCTAACATATGCTATAAATTTTGTGTCTTTCTCAAATTAAATTTAATCTTGTCGAACGCAAAAACACGAGTGTATCAAAAATTTATAAAAATGGGGTGGCGTCAGTTAGAAAATTTATTTTGCAGAAACGACGTGGTTTAAAGGAAAATGCTATGTCCTTTGGAGAAATTTATAAACTTTAAGAATATCATCTCGAACTTACGGTTGCACACGTTTGAGGATGAAACTTCTGTGTTTGTAAAATATTTAAATTAATGTTTTTGAAATAATCTATGCAAACAAAATGTGGGTAAGAGGTGGATATTCGGTGTAAAAAAATTGATGACATGATAGATTTAGGTGAACTAGAACAGGATTCATTAATAGAACTTGAATCTCGCAATTTGTGAGGGGTTTTTTTTCTAGCCAGAGGCAGGGCCTTTTTATCGCATGGGCAAATCGGGACTTTGCCCAGGGCCCCCTGATGCTAGGGGGCCCCAAAACCCCCTTGGTGTATGCACCTAGTACTTCTAATAGTATGTATTTTTATAAATGTCCGTAAGAGGGGGCCCCCAAATAGCATCTGCCCAGGGGCCCCCAGCGTTCATAATCGGGCCCTGGCCAGAGGTTTTATAAAAATCTTTATTTTGTTATTATTTCGCTGTTGCAGAGTCCCTCCTACCGCATGATTTCATGGTCGTGTCACTGGTTGGCTGGGGGGAGGTCTAGATCCCTATTACGCCATGCACACTGCAGACAATGCGGGGATCGTCTGTTGTGAAGTATGGAAAAAGTGTGCATGACTGATGAAAGTAAATCAGTATCACGGAAAAATGAAATGTAAGTGTGCGGACTCAGTTGCCTTTGAAAAGCGTAAGCTTATCGTCGTCCCACCTAGAAGGCATCCAACTCAGATTTTATGAAGACCGGCCGCCGCACATCCCAAGCTCCGACACTCAGCAACATATGCAACTTTACCGAGTCACTCCACTGGCCAACCGCCTGCAGAACGACTTTTCGCTACATCACATCACAAACTTTAATAAATGTTACAAACAGCAAAAAACATACATCGAAAATAGTCTATGGCAGTTGGACATGTTCGTCCATGAGCCTTTTAACGATTTTGTTTACTACTTTGCAAAAGTAGTAATCGCTATATAGTTTATACTTTGTCCATTGACTTGCATTCCCAGGCAGGTCGGCCCGCAGGTCAGCAAAATTTATGCAGTCGAATAGACAGTGCTCGACTGTCTGGATCTCGCCACAACTGCAGCTGTCCGACTTCCCGAAGAATTTGGCCTGATACTGGCCAAAGCTGCCGTGCCCAGTAATCACCTGGTTCCTCAGGAAGTCACATTGGACTCTATCCAAGCTGACTTTCTGGAATATCTCCTGCGTCCGCCTGCCTTTGGTGGACTCATTCCACCTTTCTTGCCAGATTTTTAAGGCATCTTTCATAAGAATGCCTTTAAGCTGGTTCTTGGTCAGCTTATAGTCATTAGTAATGGTGGGAAGCTGAGTCGCTCTTTTGGCGATCTCATCCACCTCTTCATTATTGCTATTACCGGCATGGGCTTCGGTACTGGGTTCTTTGAAAAAACCTTTTTTTAATTTTTCACATGCTGCAAATGAATGAAAGCGAGAGTTTGATCTCCTTTTCTCAGAGACGGTTATAAATACTCGCAATAGAAAAAGTTCGCTGCTTAAAACAAAATGAACTTACTGCGGTTAGAATGTGCCCATCCCCCCCCCCCGACATATCTCTGCAGATCAGTGGCTCATATTCGGACAAAATTCCTTTAGCCGTGCCTTGCGAGTGGGGTTATCGATTGTTCCCATGGAAACGATTGATATGACAACGACCATATTTACTTTCAGTGCCCCGATCAGCCTACTCCTTCAACGTTACTTTGAAGTGTTGGTGAAAAGATTTCCCTCGTTTCTTAATTCAAGCGAGAACACCGCCAATGGAGCTAATGAAATTATGAACAACTTACAAAAAAACATCACTCTCCGTGGCCAGGAATCGTAAGCAAGTACTAGGCCTAGGTCACTGACAATAATCATTGTCCCTATTATAATAGGGCGTCGTGCTGTACTTTGAAGAGATCCTAAGCATGGCGTACCGATCGTGAAGAACGCTTCCTGTTGTTCTGGTGTGCATATTCATGCTGGATTAGTAGGTTAATCCGGAAACAATAACAAAGTAAACAATTCTACACAAACTAAAACTGTTATAATTAATTATGTGGTTATAATTAATTATCCCAAGGTGGTTATTAAATAATCTCCATGTAAGTGTTCGTATATAATTCAGTAAATCGTGTATGAGTAAGTCTAAACAAAAAAGAAAAGAAAAAAAAGAGTATAAGTAGTTGAAAAACAAATATATATATATATATATATATATATATATATATGTATAATTTAGAGGTATGGGCATTTAAAAATTAATAAGGTGACTGAGTTTGGCTGGTGGATTTACGGTGGTTAATACAGGCTAGCTAGTTAAATAAATAAAAATAATAGTAATTTCTTGTCTGGCCTTAAAAGCTGAATATTCTTTAAACTTCTATGCTATCTACTACTTAAGTCTGCATGTAATACTATAGCTAAGTCCTCGCCATTTCGTTATACCATCCGGTACACCGATTCCCTGGCTGTGCGGGATGAGATGCACAGGCGAAAGGAATGTTGATGAGTTTTCCAATCTTGAGCCCGGCAAAAGGGGGTCCCGGTCAGTCGTCGCTTCGCACGTTATCAGTACGCGGCGCTAGAAGAGGAGTATTGTGGAAAAATAACGTCTCGGAAGGAAAATTGAAAAGGAAGAAAATTATTCCTCTAACATCTGTGCTAAAAATTCAAATTGGGGTGTCCAGAGTGCTTTCGCGGAACCCCAGTACTAGGCGCCAGGTAGAACTATATGTTGTCTCTCTTCTGTTCGAGCGCATGCGCAAAGTTTACCTGAGAGAGGAGAGAGAGAGAAATTTTTTTTCGCTCCACCGATTCCCGTGAAGGAAACATCTCTCCCTACCTACTAGCTGTTCCGGATCTCGTTATCGAAGATGACCATTCAAAAGAGTGAATGGACCTGAAGGAGATGCCCGGTTGGGCCTTATAACTTAGTATGCTGGCCAGCCAAACTTCTTTTCTCTTTTTTTCGCATCCTTAATTTCCTTTTCTCTTAACCTTTTCCTTACGGGGTGGGATAGCATGTATCCCAATAATGCGGACCCAAGAATATATATATATATATATATATATATATATATATATATATATATATATATATATATATATATATATATATATATATATATATATATATATATATATATATATATATATATGTATGTATGTATATGTATGTATATGTATATATACATATATATATATATATATATATATATATATATATATATATATATATATATATATATATCTGTATGTATGTATATGTATGTATATGTATATATACTGTCATGACGTGGCCGACAACAAGCCAACACAATCTCACACGAGATCAAATAAATCAGACTCATATTTGAGATAAGCAGAGGCGCGAAATTAAATTAAAATTAAGTTCCTTTATTAGAACTCACTATATACAAAATATTTACAGTTAGCCGTTCGGCTATTACTATTCATTAGATTTGCTAGTCGTGCATGGAACTAGCCACTGGTCTCACAAAAAAAACTGTCTTATCAGCTTCCCAACGCTGACCATCCTCTAGACTTCGCCTCTGCCAACTGACTGTCTGTTCCTTCAAGTCACCTCCAAGCAGATTTTCCCCCCTCCGAGGGGGTTGGATTTCACTTCCGCCACCGGACGCCTTGTGCGGTCTTTGTCTTTGCCGTGCTGGTCACTTTCCGGTCAGCCCAGCCCCTGAAAAACTTTTCATAAAGAGCATCGGCTAGTTCTCTGCCGATCTTTGTCCTGTGGTATTTCCGGCCAAGGTCCGACCGCCCCATGGCGAACTGAAATTAACGATGCACCCTAGAATAACAAAAACTATTATCTGGGTTTTTCTATGGGTAGTCCCCTTGAACCTTTAGAATGCTGGTTTCCACGTCTCAGCTTCAGACTTCTTTGTACACAATTGTCCTGTGAACGTTGTGAGAAAGCATGGGATGTTGCACGACATCACAGCTCCCTCCCCCTAAGAAAGTCCAAAGATCTTCTTTGGGGTATCCAAAGTTGGGATAATCACTTCAATATTCAGATATGAGATTGAGTTCTTTCAAGTTTTCCCAGAGAGATTCATGCGCGAGGGAATCTATCTTCCCACTCTTAAATTTCCTGCCAAGCATTAAGTGCTTCCGTTGTCACTAATTACGTTAAAAGTCATAATTACGCGTACTCAGTTTTGGAATTACATTCTTTTTTCTTCTTTACTGGGTATATATATTTCACTTGATACACCACAACCACTCAAGATATAGCACAAGTCTATACTGAGTACATGACAACACATTTCATGAAATCAATTACATAAATCTCTTAGCTACAACAATACAACCACTTAACCTTAAATACATATATCATACCTAAAAAACAATACAAACACTCAAAATCTTAGATACATATATCATACTTAAAAAAACAATACAAACACTCAAGATCTTAGTTACACATATCATACTTAGAAATAAAAACAATACAAACACTCCAAGTCTTAGTTACATGCCCAATTTTTCAGTCCTTGTCACTGAACTTAAAATGAACCTTTAAAATAGTACTTTTCACTACACTAGAATAAGCACTCGAAACCACTGTGTCACCTCTAGGTATACACAACCTGAATACATGGGCTTAGACAAAAATGGCCCACTCACATAACTATGGCTACACATAAATCCTTACTACTATTTTAAATATAACCAGTTTACCTAAATAACACATTTAAATATAGCCTATTTAACTCAAAACCTATTACTCTTAGAATACGACTCATGCCACTCTAACAGGTGATGATTAAATACTGATAGGTCCATTTAAATGTAGTATACACAATACACGTGACACTGCCTTTATGCAGGACATAAAATATTAGCACAACATCAAGCTTATCACCTGCTCGTCACAAGACTCACAGTATTTTTTGTTAATTACAGGACATTTTAATTTTTCCTATTTTACCAAAAGTATTTTAATTTCTTCCATTTAATCGTTGGTCCCCAAAACTGAGTCAACGTAACATTTAATTTAATCAATTACCTAAACTCGAATTGAATATCAAACAAAACAACTAAAAAAAATTACTTTCATCAAGAAAAATGGATCCGAACAAAATTTTTCACTATGTTAAATTCTTCAACATTAAAAAGGGTTCCAACCCCAAATTCATTTTCTGATTTATTCATCAAAGAAATAACGGATCCAGACATACACATTCACTCATTATGAGTGCGGGACATTTCTTTTGAACAATACCCCGTCATCACATGGAAGTTGTCATTATCTTTAATACATTAACAATACCTAGAACCGAAATCTCATTTCACTACATATTTAAACAATTTACTTCCATTAAACACTTGATATTCCAATTTTCAATAATTTACATAACATTACCTGACCAACAATTAGTAAACTTGGATTCATATAGCATAGAATCTACTCAATTTATCAGGATCTTCAGTTCATTTTGAACTAAAAGCACAACAATATACCCAATTGTCTATACATATCAGTCACACAGTTGGACATAATACACAAAAAAACCTCAATTAATTCTCACTGTGGAACACAATACAAATCTTTAACTAACTTTCCATGATTCATTAATCAAAATTAGTTGGTCAACTTACTTATGTATATACAAACAAATGAAAACTCAATTACTAACATTCATAACAATAGGTTACTACATTTATTTTCTTAGGTTATGAATTTGCCATCATACTTAAAGTAATCCACTTCATCGCAATAGATTAATAACATTATTTCTTAAATTATGTATTCACACTCACAACCAATTTAATACATTAATACAGTTCACAATATATTATTAATATTTATTCATTAATTTATGTAAATATGCTCATAACCTAAATTAATGCAAATACATTTTACCCTCAGAAATTTTCATGAGAACCCTAACTCTCTCGTGTCGGTTCAGCTTGAATCTAGCAGTAATTTTCCTACTGACACCCCATTTGTTTTGATCCGCTGCCCACGAAAGTTTCTCCCTAGGTTCTCGTAAATTCCCAATTTCCTTCATTTTTACTTTAACCGAATTCCACAATGTTTTCTTTCGCCTACGTCTTAGGAAATTTTGCAATTGCTCAGCTGATTGACGCTTATTCCCCTCGTTTACGTATTCACAATTCTTTACAGATTCAACTGCGTTGCGAAAACCTATTTCGTGCTCGATTACTTTCACAGCACTCAACTCAAACGCCAAAATTTTGAAAGATTCAGATCTCGGACAACCCTGCCCTGATAATTTAACCTTATCAATTCGATGGTTTTCCTTCCTTTCAAAATCTTGCCTGCTATTAATTTTCTCCCAGAGAATCCGCCATGAAATTCCTCGCTCTAAATTTTCCTCACTATTCTCAAGTAAGGTGCAAATGTATACAATAGCTTTCCTTGCGATAACTGCCATAATTGTTTCATAATGCGTCGCTACAATTACAACCATTTCTGCTACAATAGGGAGAAGGGTATCCATATTACAGAAAAAACCTATTCTGCATCTGACCTTTTCCCGCAAGTTATAATTCCAAAGTTTGACCGCCTCGGAGTTCACTAAACGCGGCTCTACCCAACTAACAGGATAACATCGTGATTTACCCTTCCCATAGTTAGTCTCACTATTTAACTTATAGTCCAAAATCTTCCCATTACAGGGTTTCCATTCATGACCTTTTAATCTTTCTGGTGGGACAATCCACTTCATTTTTAATCCTTTTAATCTTATCCGTCCCTTTATCCACAATTTATTTTCTACGAGGTATCTACGTACTAATTCTCGAACCCGGGTACCGTTTCCTGGGAATATCCTTAAACTTGATTCCTCCCAACTCAACCGTTTCGAACGGAAATCTCCTGTCGTCGAGAGCGTCACCTTTATGCATTCGCCAATCTCTCTAGACAAATTCCCTCAGTTGACATTCGTCGCAAGCCCTACACCTTCAAAAACCTCCCGTGTACGAACTAATACGCGATCTTTTGGTCTCCCGGTTATGCTCTCAAATTCTTCCCGTACGCCAACAACCTCGCCCTCAGATATTGAATTTCCATTCTTTATGTTCTGGGACTCTATATCCTCGTCATTACCCAAATTTTGTCCAACGTACTGCCCTAAACCCGAATTTTTCTTTCTCGGTGGGTTCTCTTGTTCTCCCAAAGACCGTATGGGGAACTTTCCATTTGCTCCACGTGAAAATCTAAATTCCCGATACTGTTCCCTGTTTCCTCCTGAAAACCGTGTCGTACGGACGAAAACCCCTCAGGTTCAATACAGCCGTCATTCAACTCCTGTTTTCCTGGAATTGGTACGCGAGGCTCTAGTTCTGAAATCACCCCCAACTGGTTTTCGCCCACCCTACTACAATCGGTGAACGCCGGGGGATTTTCCTTTGCGCTATTCGAAAATCCTGTTTCCGATCTATTATATTCTAATTTCTCCCGGTTTCTACCTTCTTGAAACTCCTCTAGGCTTTTACCTCCCAGAATTTCACCCGCAGGGTTATTTAGTTCAATACTTTCCTTCGTGCTACAAACGGGATGACTCGTTTTTTCTAACGGAAACTTGTTTTCCTCACCCTCAAATTTTCCGAGTACTTCAGTTGGTTGCATTAAAACTCCGGCTTTCCCAACCTCCTCAGGACTCATCAGCTTAGGGTTTTCGTTACTGCTTTTATCTAAATTAGTTTCAACTTTAACCCCACTATCCGTTCTTTTTTTCTGAATAGCCACAAGAGGCGAATTTTCTGGACCTGTGTCCCCTGTGTTAAAGATATCCGTCTCAATTGATTTACTCGCAATCTCTTCGTAAAAATTTATTGTTTGCAAAAATTCTTTTAAAATTACCAACTCTTCACCTTTTTGTAACCTAATTTCGTCTTCATAGCCGAATTCTGCTTCACTTTGTAGATCAAATTTTAATTGTTTTAGATTTGCTACCGTCTCCTTATGGTTTCGCATAAATGACTCTTTGTCAAATTCGAATTCCTCTGACAATCTCGCGACTAAAATTTTAACCTCAGGGCCTGAGGAAATTCCCGATTTAATTCTGATTTTCGCTAGCTCAAACGCTCTATCTTGTTTTCGTTTTTCTAACCCCCAAGCTTCTTTTTTTCTTTCCCTTTCTCTTTCCTCTTCCCTTTGTCTATCCAACAAAATTGATTCTAGACAATTTTTCGCGAATTGTTCGTCAAAATCTGACGCTCCTACAATTTGCCTTATAATTCTTAGCTTTCTGTCTGACATCGACACATTAGAATAGAATTTTGCTGCCAATGTCAGCAGGACACCTTTATTATATTTAGCCAGAAATAGCTCCATTTCGGTAAGTTCTGCCATAATTCCCCAAATTTTTCAATAACACTACAAAATACACTTATCTATATACTAGTTTTCAACCTCAATATCAAAACTCCTTGATATTATGAAATTCACTACATTTACTATCAATTCAAAATACACTCAATAATAGGTAATCCTTTAAAATAATATCAACACAATGAACATGCACTTAATAACTTAATATTTGCACATAAATCCACTTAATACTTGCACAATTCACTCATTAGTATATAAAGTTTCAAAATGATATTAACACACAAAATACTCTACGTATTATCTTTAAAATCTGAACTTCAAATTAGTGCAAAAACAATTAGCAAAATATTAAATTTCAAGTTAATATATCTATACAAATACCCTGAGCAACTGCTCAAATTCAAAACAGATATTAGTCAAATAATACACCTTGTATTATAAAATTCCACATATATATCAATGCACAATAACCCTTAGCAATAACCTAATTTTCAAATGATAACACAATGCCCTTAGCACTAAGCTAAACTTTTAAAAGAATACAAAAATACACCTGATTCAGAACAATATAACAACATATATATATTTTGTGTAATTTTCATACACTCATACCCTAATAAATTGACACTTTCGGTTTCTCTCCATTTATTACATGCAGTGTACTTCTTTTCCAAAACTGAGTTTTTCCCTTAAACAAAGCAAAACCCTGGTGTAACAATTCAAATAAAATTACCTTATTCGAACACACAAGCCAGCATAACTATTACTTCGTTTAATACCCAGTTAAATAATTATGTCCACATCAATTAAGTATTTCAACCAAATCAAATTAAACCTTTCTAACCAAAATTTTTCAAAATCCTGAAATTTTGTACACCTAGAACTTTTAATTTAATTTACGTTCACATTAACCTTAACTTACAATCCGCCTAGACAAATCCTATCAAATCTCTCTGGATTTAACTTAAAAGACATACCTCAGCTTGAAGAACTTTTCCACTCTGCTGCAAGGTGAACTCCTAGGCTTTCCGGCTTGTAGTTATTTCTTGGTCATAGATGAACGTCGACGCTTTTCCGAGACTTCCTTCACGTCCACAGCGCATTCCAGTTGAAATCGTAAAAGAGTGGCAGGTCCGGTGTCTTTTCTAACTAGACCACCATCCCACCGCTGCCACCAGTTGTCATGACGTGGCCGACAACAAGCCAACACAATCTCACACGAGATCAAATAAATCAGACTCATATTTGAGATAAGCAGAGGCGCGAAATTAAATTAAAATTAAGTTCCTTTATTAGAACTCACTATATACAAAATATTTACAGTTAGCCGTTCGGCTATTACTATTCATTAGATTTGCTAGTCGTGCATGGAACTAGCCACTGGTCTCACAAAAAAAAACTGTCTTATCAGCTTCCCAACGCTGACCATCCTCTAGACTTCGCCTCTGCCAACTGACTGTCTGTTCCTTCAAGTCACCTCCAAGCAGATTTTCCCCCCTCCGAGGGGGTTGGATTTCACTTCCGCCACCGGACGCCTTGTGCGGTCTTTGTCTTTGCCGTGCTGGTCACTTTCCGGTCAGCCCAGCCCCTGAAAAACTTTTCATAAAGAGCATCGGCTAGTTCTCTGCCGATCTTTGTCCTGTGGTATTTCCAGCCAAGGTCCGACCGCCCCATGGCGAACTGAAATTAACGATGCACCCTAGAATAACAAAAACTATTATCTGGGTTTTTCTATGGGTAGTCCCCTTGAACCTTTAGAATGCTGGTTTCCACGTCTCAGCTTCAGACTTCTTTGTACACAATTGTCCTGTGAACGTTGTGAGAAAGCATGGGATGTTGCACGACATCACAATACATATATACATATACATATATATATATATATATATATATATATATATATAAATATATATATATATATATATATATATATATATATATATATATATATATGTATATACATATATATATATATACATATATATTTATATACATATATACATATATACATATATATATATATATATATATATATGTATATATACATACATATATATATATATATATATATATATATATATATATATATATATATATATATATATATATATATATATATATATATACATATATAAATATATATATATATATATATATATATATATATATATATATATATATATATATGTATTCACATATATACATATATAAATAAATAAATAAATATATATATATATATATATATTTATTCTTGGGCCCGTATTCTTGGGATACATGCTATCCCACCCCGTAAGGAAAAGGTTAAGTCTCTTTCAGCTAAACCCGGGGGTTCGTAATTTTTATTTTATTTCTTTAATTTTATCATTTTATTTTTTTTAAATATTTTTTTTGAGCTTATAGAATGATAAAGCGGATTAAGCTAAATACTTTAGCTTCCTCTAAGGTTAGGGACGAAATCCATCAGCCACCTTTCTATTTGGTTTTGTGTGTTATTAATATGTAGAGTATTGATATGATTTAACTTGTTTATATATATATATATATATATATATATGATGAAGTAACCATTCCAAAAGGGGTAAATTGTATTGTGAATTTTAGGAAAGGCTAGTGTGTTAGCCAAGTTGCTCTCAATGATACCTCCCTTAGAGCGTTTTGTAAAATCCCTAGAGAGGGGGAAGAGGTGTTGCTATATGTAGTCATATACATAAGTTGTGTAAATCAAGTTAGTTGGCCTAATGGCTATTAAATAAACTTGCACTTGCCTCTAAAACTGCATTTAAGTTTATTTCTGTGTGTTTGTCTTTATGGAGTTAGAGAAACAAAAGAAACTAAAATCTATACGATCAGGCCTTTAACCTGTTAAACTTATTCCAAATTTTGATTGTCTTTATGGGGGGAAACCAACCAACAAGGTAAAGAGGGGACCATAATAATAATAATAATAATAACAAATTAAAACGTAACAAAACTTATGAAGTGGGCATAGACAAACAAACAAATTAACTAAAAACCTACCCTAACGTTGAAAACTATTAACTTTTCAATAAAAGATTGCGCAGTTGCCACAAATCCTCATATTGAAAACGGACAAATATAACTGAAATTGAATATTTCAACAGAGCAAGATAATTATAAGAAGAATCTCTCTATTCTAAAAAAAGTAACTCCCACTGCCGCTGTCAAAAGCTTGTCCCGCTATCTCCTCCGAAACCGCTGGGGGTATGGGGTCGAGAACGATACCAATGGATGTAGAAAAATGGGGGGACCAAAGTAAAACATGTCTGATCATCGGACTTTCAGTTTTTTTAAAATTTTATGTTTAGTGGGAAAATATCGACTTTTTCATCTTCAGATTACGGTAATTCACCAAAAAATGATCGTAGAATTTTGATCTTTTTACAATCTAAGACTACAGACATTTCTCTTTCAAGCTAGACCTCATTTGTTTAAATATATTTTAAACCAGACTAATATTTTCATCAAAAGATGAAACACAGTTTTTCAAGAAATATTGTCCCCTATGTTGAAGTAATATGCTTGCTCCTCGAGTTTTTATCTTACAAAAAAAATAAATATTTACATCATCTGGAAACTGAAAGCTTTCTGATTCATATAAACCTCGTTTCAAGTCTCTATTTTAAAATTTCGATTTTTGAATTTTAAAGCTGTAATTAAACAGTAATGAAAATCCCTTCACATAATGGTGACAACAGTAAATGGATGGAAGCTGTTACATTGCCCGAGAATCACCCCTATGTATCTCGCTATTAGCCCTAACAGAGGAAAGATGTAAAAATAATTTAAAAGAAACTAAAATCAAGTTCAAAATTTTCCTTCCCCACCCTCAGGCGGTCTCAAAAAGCCTAAAATAATTAAAATCGGTCAATAATTAGTAAATTAATCATACCAAAACTCAAATTCACTATTGTAAACAAACGATCTTGGTTGCCAGTTTTATTTTAGAAGTTCATTTGTTCAGTTTATTATCTTTTTTCAAAAGGGAAATGTATCTTTATCAAAATAAATACTTCATGCGCGACCGTTATTTTTATGCTGAATTCTTCAAAGTTTTTTTACTCTAAAGAGAAGTAGAGAGTGGCAACAAAGGTTAAACTCTCAAATATGTTTTATAATGGCTATAAAATTTCTTCTAAATCACGTAGGGAAAAAAACAGTTTTGGAAAGAGGAAGGTCCAAAGTATGAGAAACACAAATAAAAAAAACTCGACCAATTGTCGAAAAACGATGTTTTCAACGTAGTCGATCACGTTAATATCACATTGCAATAGCAAATGTTTTTACGAGTAAGCCTTATTAGGGGCCTTTACGAGTAAAAAAATTCCCTTTTAAGCTTTATTAAGCCTTTTCACGAATAAGTCTTTTTAGGGGCCAAAGGCCCCTTAGGAAAAGCGAGCTTAGGGCCGAAGCCCCTAGTGTAAACAGAAAATAAGCAGCAAATAAGCACTTAGGGCTCTACGCACCATAAGGCAAGATTCTGTAATAGTGCCAGAACTAAATCAAAAACGAAATAAAAGACGAGGTAAACGACTGGTCTCGTCATCAGGGAGCCTTACCAAATCAGTTACCTCAAGGGGGGAACTTTTTGAATAGGACGGAAGTCTAACCAAAAGACATCCCAAAGCCCTGAGATCCCCATTGAAACAGATAGTCAAAATGAATGAAAAAGACCACGGACAACTTGCCCTTAGGGCTCAACGCACCATAAATGCAAGTACACTTACAATCCTAAAGTACAGAAATGGAAAGGTGCTCACTTACCGGACTAGATCAGCGTTTCCCAACCTTTCAGGATTCGCGGCCCAATGTTCAATCATAATTTTCATCCCGTCCCCCGCATACAACAAAATGTATACAATAATAATGTATTTTGAGTTTTCGGCTCTAAACCTACACTACGACCTTAATTTTAAACCTTTCAAATTTACCAAGAATACGGAATTTTATTGACATTTGGCAACACCGATCCTCAGCATTGACAAAACAAGAATCCAGTGACTTTTTATTGCTTTTGCGTCTACCATGTCGGACTTTTTCGCGGTTTTGCGAGAAGTTCCTATTTGTCTCGACCATTCTGGAATGTCGACATGATGCCGTCTCAAGCATGCGCTGATGCGAGCGTATGTTTTCTGGTGGGGAGAAGGAGAATGTTCGATAACGCCAGTTTCATTCGAGTCGATCCTTCTATCGTTATCGAATCTATCGCGAATGTGTTTAGGGCAGAAAATTTATGCAGAATCATGGATAAATTTTTAAGCGGGCGTAAGCGAGCATTAGAAGATAGTCAAGCATCAACAAGTTCACAGACGAGCGTGGTTCCGAAAATAAAATCAAGAAAATATTCTCAAGAATACTTAAATTTTGGGTTTACCAGTACTGAAGTAAATGAAAAAGAAAAGCCCCTGTGTATCATTGGTTCAAAAATGTTGGCGGCAGACAACATGAAACCTAATAAACTTAAACGACATTTGGAAACGCTTCATAGTGAGTACGTCAACAAACCCAGAGAATTCTTCGAATTAAAATTAAAATCATATGAAAAGCAAAAATGATTTTTAAAAAAAAACTTTGTCTGTGAATGAAAAAGCTTTAATTGTCTCTTACAAAGTTTCATATAAAATAGCCAGATGTAAAAAGCCTCACACCATTGGTGAAGAGCTTATTTTGCCAGCAGCAATTGAGATTGTAGAAACTATGTTTGGAGATAAGTTTGCAAAACAATTGCAGTCCATACCTCTTTCAAATGATATTGTTGCCCGTTGAATTGGTGATATAGCTGAAGATGTACAGTGTCGGCTTTTCTCGAAGTTGCGTGACAAATTGTTTTCAATACAGCTGCTTGATGATGCAACAGATATTAATAAAGATGCTCATTTCATTGCCTATGTTCGATTTTGTGATGATATGTCAGTAGTAGAAGAATTATTTTTCTGCAAACCAATAGAACTCAAAGCAACAGCCCTCGCATTATTTGCTATCTTAAATGATTTTATGAACGAGGCAAACATAGAGTGGAGAAATTGCGTCGGAATATGCACCGATGGTGCTCGTTCAATGTCCGGAAGATTCCAAAGTATACAAGCACTTGTAAAAGAAAAATCGCCACAGTGCATCTGGATACATTGCATAATCCACAGAGAAGCTCTGGCTTCCAAAAAAATGAGTCCTGGTCTGAATATTGTGTTAACTACGGTTGTAACCGTAGTAATTTATATAAAAATGAGACCCCTGAAATCAAGAATCTTTTCCGCACTTTGTAAAGACATGGGTGCAGTACATTAAGCGTTACTATTTTATTGCGAGGCAAGATGGTTATCACGTGGGAAATTGTTGCAACGTGTTTATGAATTAAGAGAAGAAATCGCCATTTTCCTAGAAGAGGAAAATAGACCGGAAGCCGAGAATTTTCGCGATGGTTTTTTTTTGTAATGAAATTGAGCTACTTGGTCGACATATTCGAGAAATTAAATAACTTGAATCTTCAACTCCAAGGATCAAATGCACATATATTGGATACGAGTGATAAAGTTAATGCTTTTTGTAGAAAATTGGAATTGTGGAGCAGAAATTTAAAGCAAAAGAAACCTAACAACGTTTGCAAATATGGATGATTGTGTTAAAACTTACAAGGCTGAAGAACAACATGTGCAAGTTGCTTTTGTAACCATCGAAAATCATTTAGCCATGCTGGCAAAGAATTTTGAAAAGCATTTTCTTGCGGACGGCAAACTGATAGCAAGTTACGAGTGGGTTATGGATCCATTTCATAATATTCCCGAAGGGCTCTCAATTGCCGAGGAAGAAACCTTCATAGACTTCACGACAAGTGGCGAAACAAAAAGACAATTTAGTATTAAATCACTCTTTGAATTTTGGGCAGGAGTAGATGATGAGTTTTCTGCATTAAAAACAGGGGCATTTCGCATTCTATTACCATTTTCAATATCTTACCTTTGGGAAACTGGATTTTCTGCGGTGGCTTCTTTGAAGATAAAATATAGATCTCAGCTAAATATGGAAAAAGAACTGAGACTGTCTATTTCTAATATTAAGCCTTCCTTCGAAAAACTTTGCTCTGCAAGACAGGCCCAAGGAAGTCACTAATAATTATTAAATTTGTTTTTAATTTAGTAAGGTTTAATTAAAAAGGTTTTGATTTAGTAAGTTGTTTTAATTTAATAAGTTAATTATTAAATATTATGTCGAAATGTATTTTGTTTTGTATGTGTGTGTGTGCGCTTTCCTTTCAGTAAGTTAATAAATATTTTAAAATAATATTTCCTTTTCGATATGCTCGCGCTCCCATAGGGGGGCGCGCCCCACAGGTTGAGAACCGCTGGAAAAGATTAATCCGGTTGTATACATGGTCGCTGTCATTTTCTTTGCTTCCATGGGAATAATCGATAACCACACTCGCATGGCATGGGTGAGGGAATTTGGTCTCGATACCAGATCACGTTTTCCAAGTATGGATTTTTTTTCATTGCATGTACTGTACAATGCAATGAAATTGTACATTACATGCAATGATTATTATCAGAGTCTCGGAAAACTCAGTTTTTGGATTTGTGTTAGGCATTTCTTATATATACTAATTTTCACAGAATTTTTTTTTTTTTGGGGGGGGGGGGGGATATAAGTGGTCGGTTCTAGAAATGAGGGATTAAACATAAAATGATTATATAAAATCTTAAGTTATGGAAAAAGTATTTAAGCCAGATTTAATATACAGAACAAGTGTCTACAAAGAAATATTTGTAGATTTTTTTATCAGCAAAATCATTTATTATTTGATCAAATTTTAATATCCTCATGCTCTATAGAAAGTATTGCAAGACTGTTTAGTCTCTACTGCGATATTGTTGGTCTCAGGTATGTTTTAATTAATTTTAATCTAGAAAAGCCTCGGCTCCCGGTCCCTATTTGGAAAGCCAGCAGCTCTGTCATTCGTAGCGAGGAATTATAGAATTTTTATGGGTTTCAGAAGTATTAAGATGGAAGAATGTTTTAATGCTGCCATTTCTTCAACAAGCATATCGATATTTGCATCTGCATGTTTTACACACTTCGTTTAGTCGTTATTCCGAATTCGTTATTCGTTAACATGGGGTTACCAAAATTCCACATCCAAATTGAACGCCAGAGGCTCCCGCTAAGAAACGACGCCTTGTGAATGATCAGATTATTCTGTGACGTTACATTTTCTCTCGCATGCTGTATTGCGCATTATTTACTAAACACATGAAACGCCTCATTTTTGTTGCCCAAATATATCTACGCTTTATCAGTTAAATCATTGTTTTAATGATTAATGTCTGAAATGTACCTTTTAACAACTCTGGTAATAGGAAAAAGTGCGAACTATATCGCAAAGGTGAAATCATACTGCTCTACCGTCTTGCCTGTTTTCAACTTAGGCTTGCCCCGAGTATAGTCAATGAGAAGAGCATCTATTTATTTAAATAGACAAAAAGAGATTTGAGAGGAAAGATAGACACAAACTTACTACAACATCGTAAGTTTTATTTTTCATTGATGCATGAACACATGCACATATAATCCCACATGGATCGTAATAAAACGACTGTTAGTGGGAATACTTCAAAGCATCTTGCCCTCGTTTTATTAAATTCCCGCTGAAAAAAGAACAAATATCGTAAGTTGTCGTCATTGCACACGGCTAACAGACACCGGAAATGAATAAATCTAAACAATATAAACAATCCCAAAATGATTTGTCATGTTTAATTTAGAAGGTTACCATACAAGGGTTATCATAATTTTCTAGTTCAATACGCTTATCGCCTACTATACTCGGGGCATACCTAACCTCAATACAGGCGGGATGCCAGAGCAGTATGATTCCGCCATTGCGATATAGTTCGCCCGTTTTCCTATTAACAGAGTTGATAAAAGGTACATTTCAGACATAAATCATTAAAATAATGATTTAACTGATAAAGCGTAGACGTATTTGGACAACAAAAATATGGTGTTTCATGTATTTAGTAAATAATGCGCAATACAGCATGCGAGAGAGAATGTAACGTCATAGAATATTCTGACCATTCACAAGGCTTCGTTTCCTAGGCGTAAGTATATGGTGTTCAACGGTGGAGGTGGAATTTTGGTAACCCCAGGTCTGTTACTTCCTGCAGATGGGTAATGGTTTACCCTAAGAAAAGGCAGTGTTTGCAAGAGACAAGTGGGGAGAAATACACATCTGCAGTTAACAATAGAAAGGAAATTTTCAACACTATGCCTAATGGAATATTAACTGCCGTGATTTGCTGTACAATCTGAAATGTTTAAACGCTGATTTCTTATGTCTGTTTTCCAAGTTATAAACTTGCAACTAAGCAAAACATCTTTTACGCTTTCATTTAATTTTTAAACTGGACAAAAATAGGGTTAACAAAAACCAAGTTATGAGAAGATATTTCACAAAGGAGGAAATTAGAGTTTGACGGAATATTCCCCTAGTTAAATTGCGAAAAATTGGAAATTTTTATAAAGTGTTGAAAAATTAGATGCATGTGATTTTTCATTAGAAGAGGTCATTAGTGTAGTCATCATAACACTTTGAAGGGCAGGACCGACTTTAAGCCGATTTGATCTATTAAATTAGGAATTCTTTTTTAAATGTCTAAAAGAAAATTGCGTAAACAGATGTAAAAATTATTCAGAATAACGACTAAAAGAAGTGTGTAAAATATGCACATATATATCTCAATATGCTGGTTGAAGAAATGGAAACATTCTTCCATCTTAATATTTCCGAAACCCATAAAAATTCTAAAATTCCTCGCTACGAATGATAGAGCTGCTGGCTTTCCGAATAAGGACCGGGAGCAAATGCGTTTCTAGATTAAAATTAATTAAAACATACCTGAGACCAACAATATCGCAGTAGAGACTAAACAGTCTTGCTATACTTTCTATAGACCATGAGGATATTAAAATTTGATCAAATCATAAATGATTTCGCTGGTAAAAAAAATCTAGAAATATGTTTTGTAGATATTTTTGTTCTGTAAATTAAATCTGGTTTAAATACTTTTTCCATAACTTAAGGTCTTATATAATCGTTTTATGTTTAATCCCTCATTTCTAGAACCGACCACTTATATCCCAAATAAACACAAAATTTTGTAATAAATAGGATATGTAAGAAATTCCTTACATAAATCTCCAAACTGAATTTGCCGAAACTCTGATAATAATCTGTACAATACATGCATTGAAAAAAAATCTACAATTGAAAACCACACTTCAGTAGTGTTATTTTTTATTATTTATTCGTGCTGTCATCAGTTTCTGAAAGACCATTTGTTTTATATTTGCATCAATTGTTAATATAACTGGCCACACTTATTTTAAATGAAAACAAAATTATCGAAACAGATCGGATCTCCTATAGCAGGGGTTCCCAAACTTATCCAAGTCATGGCACCCTTAAGATAATTCGAACTTTTTTCACGGCACCCTCGTCATATAATATCTCTGTGTGGTATACTATTATTATATACATTATGCATAATATATATATTTCAAATTTGTACGACTGTGAAGAAGAAATTAGAGAAGTAACTGGTAAGAACATTAATAAATTAATATGACTTTTAAAAATTCCACGTCCCTTTTAAAAATCCTACGTGTTTAAAAATTCCGCAAGTACTTTAATTGTAATTAATAGGAAAACATATTAAGAAAATTAATAATAAAATTTCCTTCCAATGCTCTTGGTATATGTTTGTTGAGTTTTTAGTGTGACGGGTGAGCCTGCTGCTCACTGCACAATTGTTCGAATCGCGGAATAAAGCTTCATACAGCTACTCTCATTTCTTTTTTGACATTAATTTTCGAACGATATTTGCTCTTTATAACAGCAACTGCTGAAAACCCAACTTCGCACAGACATGAAGTGCAAAGGGAATGAGAACCCTTATAGCTTTTGCACTTAGAATGGGATATTCATTTTTTATAGCTATCCAAAACTCCGTCAAACCCAAACAAGCGAATTTCGCTTTCAGACTTTTGTCACTCGATAGTTTAATTAGATTCTCTTCCTCTTGTGAAGTGAATTCTTTTGGAGCTTCAACATGGAATGGATGTTGAATCCATGCAAACTTCGCGGTTTGGTCTTCTGCGAAGTACTTTGCAAACCAGTCACTTCGTTGTGATAGGTGCTCTGCGAAAACTATCAGCATGCTATGTGAAACCTTTTCTCCACTACAGACCATGTACTTCTGCAATACAGAGATCTTTTGGAGTTATATCGGAATAGTCCTTAGCAATATATTAGATTGGAGATCATGGGCACTTCGCGGCACCCCAGGGTGACTCGGCACACATTTTGGGAACCCCTGTCCTATAGCGAAAGAAAAAACTAACAATTTCAAAATCCCAAATACTCAGAAATCTGCATCTATAGTAATAAATTTTTGTATGATCCCGTATTTATAAAAGTAAACAGGACTCTAAATTTTATTGAGGATTTCTGAAACTCCCTCACATTACTTCGAGGAATAGTAAATAGAACGATGCATTGTTAAAAGTTTCAAAATACATTGATTGCATAAAAATAGAAATCAAAACATGTCATTGTTTCTTTAAAGCCTAAATGTTTAAAACCTTCATAATTTTCTTAATGGGCGATAAAAGGCCGAATATGGCAATCCGCATTTTGTAGCGGCGGGGAGTTATTTCCGTTGCAGGTGTAAATTGGCCGTTGCAATATGTTTAGTGCTCTCAGGTTAGGTTTGCCCCGAGTATAGGCAGTGTTTGGCAAAGTGAATAATATTAATTGCTTTTCTCATTAAAAACAGCGTGTCCAGGCGTAATTTTTATCAGAAATCGCAGATGTTAAATAAACTAAGGTTTACATAGTAGGAATTTCTTTAAGTATGGATAGGCTTCGAGCAAGAGACTCCGCAAAAAGTAGACAATGCTCATCGCCATAGGGTTTCCTAGCCTTGTTCTCCAAAGGTCTCCAAGATGGCCACCTTACTCCGACGTATGGCGTATGGACAAATTTTAATCAAATAGGAGGAAGTGGGCTAGCCAAGTAACCCCCCCCCCCCCCCTGCGAAAAGATAACAGGAAAGAAGAGAAAAAAACACCGTGAACTGAAAACTGGTATACTCTGTCAACCACATGACTTAGGGCCTGTTCACATAGGAGTCCGTGGCGTAGCGTTAAGGAAAAGATGACGTTGGAGACGAAAATAAACCAATCATAGGTGTTAAAAATTTCATTGCTCATCGTTTGGAGGCCTATGATTGGTTTATTTTCGTCTCAACGTCATCTTTTCCCTACGCAACGCAACGGACACCTATGTGAACAGGCCCTTAGACTTGGTAGCAAATAACAGAGATTAATCCCCAGTAACTAACTTTCATTATTTGTTCTTTCAATGGCAACAGTGTCTCATAAGCGCGTAGTATATGTTATACTGCTGATTGCCTTCAACTCTCCATAATCATAGTAAAATATAAAAAGGTGTTGCCCTTGGCGAGAAACTTTCGCAGGTTTTCGGATGAATGACGCTCTAAAATAATACTACTGATGATGCTGAAAAAATAAACAGCTATTCAAGTAAGTTTAATTTACAGGTTATTTTTCTCATGTATTGTATGACAGAACTGTTTTGTTAAGATGTTGAAAATGATATATATGATTTCTACATTTTTCTCCTTTTTTTTTTTCGTTTTTGTGGGTGGAGATAAATTCTAATACAATTCTTATAACTATTAAACTGTTAAAAACTGTATGTTCAAGCATGGTTTGTGGTTTTCAGCATATAAGTAGATTAGGGTGAAATGGAGGAATTAAGAACTCAAAATCATGTAGTTCCACTTTGAATCTAAATAAGTTTTTAACAAGTTGTTGTATGATAATTTGCATACATACTTTTGGTTATGTTCTACATTTATAGTTTTATTTTTTAAAAAATCTGTTCACAACTTTTTTTTGCTGTAAATAATTAAAGATTTTGTGTTTTGATTTCTCACTTGCTCCCGCACTTGGGGTAAGTGACAACGCGGGTCCCAATAAATCATAGTTGCTCATAGCATAATGAGTAGGGCAAGGGAAAGAATAGACATTTCATGCTGAACACAAGGCTTTTTTTTTTTTTTTTTTAACATTCTTTCGTTGTGGAGGTATTTGTTGTTCAAGTTAACAGTGTCAGTAACGTCTGAATATTAACAAAAGAAGTATATTTGTATTATTTGTTTTAGAGTAACAAATGTGTGTTAAAAGTTCAAAAAAAGTTTTTTCCTTTGCATAGAACTGATTAAATATTGTAGGACCAAAAAGAAATGGAAAATATTAGTTCACTTTCGGCTCTTCCAGGAACACTAATAAGTAATCATCTGGTACAAAAGGCAACTCATAAATAGTGACAGCAGAATTAGAAATTCAATAAATTCACACATAGTTTGTAATGTCCACTCCACTAACAGTTAGTCTAAACATGTTAGTTTATTGCAATTCACTTCTTCCAACCTACAAAAAAAGAAAAAAAAAATAGTTTCAGTTGCATAATTTCCTACTTTTGAATGTTAAGGAATTAAAAACAATCATCAGGTTTTAAAGAAACATGGCAAAAGGTGGTTGGTTATGGAGTTTCTCCAGCTAGAAAACATATTTTGGGAAGAAAAATCTATTTATATGGCTGTTATAACACAAAGGTATGTTTTTTTCAGTATATGGACCAATTCGCACTTGCTCCAACCATCGTGTTCTCACTTGCCCCAACACAAAATTTTTATGGGGCAAGTGAAGACACTGCAGCGATGAACTAATATTGAAAAAAAAAATGTTTTTTATATATTTTATCAGTATTCTTCATTTCTTAATGAAAAAATGGGTATTTTCAAAATAACACTATGTGTTGTGGTTAATTAGTTATGTTTTTCAAGGGGAATAGTACTCAAACTTGGGTACCTTTTTGTTAAAATGCAAGGGTTTGGTAGGTATGAAAAAATTCTATTTTACAATTTTTTTCTCTAAGTAAAAACTATACATAACATTAGAGCAAGAATTTTCCTACAAAGTACAAATGAAATTATTTCTAAAACGTTAGTTTTTTTAGGGTTTTAAGCCCACGTTCTCCCTTTGTCCACTTCATCCTAATACTTTTTGGTGGGCTATTAAAATATACACTCAATGATTTCAAGAGATTGCTAAATCTGATGATTTTATTTATAATTTTTATCCTAAATTTATCAGTATATTATAAAAGTCAGACATAATGTATTTAGCAACTTTGCTGGTTATGAGTTATAAAAATGATTTTGAACTGTTAATAGTTGCAGTAAAAGATAAAATATACAGGGTTCCATATACAGTGTCGTTCAGCTTAAAAATGTCAAACTCCACCAAGTGGAGTTCTCCTTATTAGAAATTTTGAAAAATAACATTTAATACTGTTTTAAAACTTTTAACCCGACAATCAACACTTAGTATAAAATTTAACAATAAGTAGCTAATAAATAACCGTAGAATATTTTAAGAAAGAAATATTGAATACAGAATTTATCAGAAATAAATAATTAATACAGTCTAAATATTTGCAAAGTGTCCAAAATCTATCAATGGGTTAGAGTAAAAGTAGGTAAATAATATATTCAAAATACAATACTTTTATTTTTTTTAAAAATCTTAAAAACTGAAAAATAAACATGTATAAATATCAAGAAATAGATATATAAAAATACAAAAGTAGTGTAAAATTAAATGAAGTACATAAAATAATGAATAGTTTGTAGCGAGGTAATTTCAACATGTATAGAAGAATGAAAATAACAATGACAATTTATAATTACTGACAATTAATGACAATTACTAGTGATTTTTTTACAACTGTAATTTAAATTTAAAGTATTTACAAAGTATAAAAATCAATTTATAAAACCAAGAACAAAATTAAAATAGTTTAGGAAAGGTTATAAAATTAACTATAAATATCAACTTGGAATCTTCATTTAAAAAATTAGATTAGACCTCTGTAAGGCCTATAAACCAGATTTTAATAACCATGGATAAGTTCTCATCTTCTGGGTGGTAGTACTTGAAAAAGAGGAAAAGAAAAATTTTACTAAAGGAATTCAAAATTTTTTCATTAACTTCATTATCTGAAGCTAATCTAGAATTTCATTGGCTGAAAACATCTAAGTGATCATCATTAAAATTCAATTAATTTAAACTGACAAAAACTATGTGACAAATAATCTCTGATATAATCTCTGACCTTTGGTGATGTAAGAGCGTAAGAGCAAAGCTTAGCTGCATCAATCTTGCAGTGTATTGAACCATAAACCCAAATAATAAAAATATTTATTATAAAGATTACAACCCAAGAGTAACATAATCAAAGTTTATACTTATATAATCACCAAATTTGAGGCCATGAAAAATCCAGCACATTCCAGCACAAAAAATTATAAAATTGTCAAAACATCTAAAGCTTATCGAATTTAAGAAACTGTCATTTATGTGCATTAAGTTTTTTAAAATTAGAATAAAATCCTTACACACTGTTAATTTCATGCAAAACTTATAGACAGAACTAATTAAATAATTATATTTTCCGCGTAATTGATGAACTGGCACTAAACTTGGTAAGTTTTTACAGTTTGGTACCATGAGCAGCAATCTGCAGTGTAGCCATTGCTTTCTCACTTTATTCCTCTATCAGAGAACTTTTTATTTAAAATTTCATTTGAGATTATTTTTTTTAAATTATTTGTTTCGGTATGTATTGTTTAAAAATTTTCTTCAAGATTTAGTAAATAACTTTCATTTATATCTTTTATTATAACAAAGATAAAGGCAATAGCACTTAATGCAATACTCCTAAATATTCATCATTTTAGGTACAGCATTCATTATGATATGCTTGTTTAAAGTTTTAAATGAATGTATTTCAAAGAGGAGGATTAAAAGTTATACTTGGAATTTAAAATTTAAATTCTTTTTAAAGAAATATTATATTATTTCACACATCAAAACTCTACACATTTATTAGTATATTATATATAAAAATGTTTAATTTTTTCAGCCCTAAGTATTTTAAAGACTTCTTTGTTAGAAACATTTCAAGATTTAAAAAATCTGTATTCACTGATATTTCTGACTGCCTTGATATATTTAAAAAATTTTTAGTGTAAAAATTGTACTTGGGTCAGTGTAGAACTAGATTTATATTATCTGCTCTCTTACTTGCATATTCTTTTTTCTGAATAGATATTTTGAACAAAAATTCTGCAAATTTGGCAAAAATATATAGCTAAATTCTTACTATACATGTCTGGAATAATTTTTTAATATATTCAGTTTCAGTTCTTAAGATCAATGTTAGTCAAATTGATGTTTGTTGTGTTAGTATTTATGTTTCCTACCCCTCCCCTTTTCCTAGGGTTAAAAAATATTCATTGAATTGAAAGAAGCTGCAGTTAAAGTGTCAAAAGTACAATTTTGAAAATTTTGCTGCTTGTTTTTCCTCAGTATGTGTTCTATAACTTGATATTTAAAACCACATTTCAGTATCTAGAAATATATTGTAGAATTATGCTGGGATAGAATATGCATGAAATGAATTAGATTTCTTGATGGAAAAAGTTAAAACATGCATTTGAGGATTATATTTCACCATTTATGTAAGAAATGACTATGCCCAAAACATGAAAATTTTAGGTGATGAGTTTTCATTTTGCATGAGGCAAATATGTATGAACATTTTGTACTAGTTCTTTTATGAAAATTGTTTGAAAAAAAATTCTGAATTGAAGTCAATCATTTGCCAGTTTTTTCTTGCCTTTATAGTCATATACATAGCTTTGCATTTCATGTTGAACTGAATTACTCACTATCTGTTTTCTTGTCAGTTAGTTTAGATATAACTTTGTTTTAAATATAATTTATAGAAATCCCCTTTTTTTTTCTAATGCAGATGTGTTTGTCAGATAGACATTCGATTGTTCTCTTTAGCTGCAATTTATTGCTGGCCATTTTATTATGGGAGCACCATGTAGGCTGATCAGCATTACTCCCTAATAAGGGACGACACAGATGGAGTCATTTTAGTGCCACATGCCAGGTTTTCAAGTGAGTACCCTCAGCACCAAAAGCCAGCGTGCTTACCACAAGGCCGCCATAGCCCATTTATAGGAACCTGATAGATAAAAAATTTGAAGATTTTATTTGAATTCTACTTCTTAGTATTTAAAAATTTGGAAATTTCTTCATCAACTTAATATATTAAAGTAACAGAGTATGACAGTTAATTGCTTTGCACTGGAAAATTTGACATCTGAGTTCATGTCATTCTGCCTTTCATGAAGGCCAGCCTTTGTCCTTGTAGGTCCAAATTGCAAAAATTTTGGTTGGGTCCTTTAAAATTCTAATATAGGAACGTTAAATGATAAACATTTAATTTGAACACATAAAAGACAAAAATTAGGAAGGTGCTCATATTTCCTTTTTTATGTACATTTATAAGAAAAGGTAAACTAAAAAGTATCTAGACTACTATATTTTATTTACAGAACAAAATTATTTACAATAAAATTTTGCTAGATTATTTTATCAGCAAGATCATTTATAAATTGATGAAATTTTTACTTAATTTCTTTGTTTCTACGTACTCTGTAGACACCATTGCTAGACACTTGAGTCTCTTCTGTGATATTGTTGACCTCAGGTATATTTGAATTAATTTTAATCTTGAATAGCTTCTTTTTACAATGTTACAGTTACATGAATTGTTAATAATATTCTTAAAGATATAGAAGCATTTAAAAAGCCAGTAGCTGTCATTTATAGCAATTGTAGAATTTTTATAGAGATTCCAGATCAATAGGTTTTAATACTTCCATTTATTTGACCAGCATCAAGCTATCTACGTGTACATCTTTTATAGATTTCATCTGGTCATTATTCTTAATCAATTTTTATATGTCGATACAATTTCTAGTACCGATGCATGTTTCTTATGTTCATTCTGTAGAATCACTTAAACTTGTTGGAAAATCAGAGTATCTATATTTTGTCATGCATTCTAGAAGGTTTCTAAATGATTGCAAGACTTCCCTTCAGAAATTTAAAATTTTTCTTTGTGCTAGCATGGGGCCTAATTGCTTCAAATAAAGTCAATCATATTAATGCAAGCCCTGCCTTTAATAATTAATTCTTTACATATTTTCTATCCTTTTATGCATAGTATTCTTAAGGTTGTTTTATGATTATTCATATCATTTGAATTATGTGGTGAACCGTGGGGAGTTTGGTTTCACAGACTTTTTAAAATTTTATGACAAGAACTCTGACTAGTAGCCAAAATTTGTCGGTTTGATATAGCTATGTAAATCTACTCAGGGCAGAAAAATTGTGGGTGTTTTTCATCTTTCACATAGCATGTTATCTCATTGATTCATCATTTGGTAAATCAAGTTTCAGTAGGTATTTAGTTCTATTAAACCCTTGAACTTTCTAAAGGAGTTTTTTTAGAAACTTTCAAAATTTGCGGGCCTCTTTTCACAAGAGAATCTTTGTGGTAGATCTTCTATTTTCAGCTTCTGGTTTTAATTGCTCTTAACTTGCTACAAGAATAAGCAACAAATTTACAACCTGAAAAAACTTTATGAGCTATCCTTCATATTTCTGTGAAATCTGAATACAATGATTTCTGATTCACTAAGTCTGTTGTTGAAAAACATGTATAAAGTATGATATCTGTACCATTGTGGTGAGATTTTACTCCAAAATGCTAATTTTCTCCCTTTGATTTTTCTGTTTCTTCTGTAAAGAAGCTGTACACTGCAGGCATGAAAAATACTTTATATGCATAGCAGTGAAAATGCAAGGCAGGGAAAACACCCAATTTTTCTAAGCTTTTAGTGGATTTCTATTTTTAGATTTTTGAAATTATAATCTCCTCTCGCTTCTCACTAATATGTGAGATTTACTTCTAGCCTTAATTCTGTAGAAATAAATATAGATGATAGAAGGTTTCCGAGATGTAAAAATGCCAAGGTGAAAAAAATATTATTAATCATTTGTTGGAAAATCAGATAATTCTCAATTATGTGTAGTACCTCCTTGAAAATCTAACCTTTCATGAGCATTGCTATTAAAAATGGTCAGAATGGGATTTTTCTGTTCATAGGTTTAATTGCAGTTGTGTTTATGGCTTTATTCATGCAAATTTATGTTACCATATTCATGTTTTTGTGTGGCTATTTTCTTGCACCTCATTTTACCGCTTTTATATCTGATCTATTTATAAGTGATGATTTTGTTAAGGAACCTAAAATTGGCTCTGAATTTTATGAAAATCTCTTAATGAAAACATAAATTTTGTAAACAAAGTGAATGAAATTTTCATTAAATTACTATAAATTCACTCTCAGTTTTGTAATCTGTAATCCAATCACAAATGTTATAGATTTTAACTCTCTACCTCAAAAAATGGGTAGTTATTAAAGCTCAAGATGCTCTAAATCAAAAATAATTGATGCTCTAAATAAAACCCTGTACCCCAGATATGTTGATTTTTTTGATTTTTTGCATTCTGGTATAAACTTTACAATCCATTGTTGTTAACTGCCTTATTCCAGTGTGTGAATATTTGATACTCCACTGAGATGTATAAAAAAGAATTTTTTCGTACAAATTATTTTGAGATTGACAATAACTCATTTATTAAGCAATATCTTTTTCTTTTTGTCATATGTGCTGTAAATAAGGATAATAAATGTGTTGCTAATATCCTCACCCGAGCTTATGTGTACAAAATATAGAAAAATCACTTTTTCTTATTCCTGTCAAGTGTATTACTTCTAAGGATTTAAATTTATTATTATATAAAATATGCGAAATTTCTTCAATTTGGAATGAGATGGGAAAGGAAAAATTGTGTATGGGAAGTAATTTGTAAAAAGACCATAACATGTTTGTATATGAACTAAGCACTTTTAATTTCATGTAGGTAATTTTATATGACTGTAGATTTTGTCTTTTATTTGTTTGGACTTTTAAAAGTTTTACAACTTACATGTGAGAATTACTGTTCTGTATGCTATGCATATATGTTTCTTAAATTATTTGTTTTTTTTTAAATACACTCATGGACAAAAAAATTAGCGCACCAAGAAATAATTGCGGGATCGTAACGAAACTTGCAATGAAGGTACATGTCGGGGAGATATGCAAATGATTAGAAATGCAGCGTGATTGCGCATTACGTATAGCCGGTAGAGGGCTTTGAACATCGTACTCTGTGGAGTATAAAACAGGTAACCAAAGCTTGTTTGAGTGTGCTGAATCATTTACAAAGGAAGAGCTGAGATAGACATGCCATTACTCCGTGTTCGAAGACAATATAAGCAGTTGTCTCAGTTTGAGAGGGGGAGAATCGTCGGGATGATGGAAGCTGGGTGGGCAGCTAGGCGAGTAGCTCGTCAATTAGGCCGCTCTGATTGTGTTGTGAGGAGGTGTTGGGACCAGTGGACCCGAGATATGTCATGTACATGAAGACCAGGCTGAGGACGCCCTCGACAGACCAGTCGTCGAGAAGACCGCCACATCGTAATAAATGCACGCGTACAGCCAACTGCTTCATCGGCCGCCATCCAGGCACAGGTAGCACCTTCACTAGGGGCCTCTGTGTCTTCTCGAACCATACGAAGGTGCCTGGCTGAAGGACAGTTGGTATCGCGGCGCCCATTACGTGTGCTGCCCTTGACGCCCACCCATCGACGCCTCCGTTTGGAGTTTTGCCGCGCACGAGGAAACTGGACTGCAGCGGAATGGAACCAGGTCGTCTTTAGCGACGAATCCAGATTCAATCTCGGCAGTGATGACAATCGTGTTCGTGTGTGGAGAGCCCGTGGTGAACGCTTCAATCCTGCCTTTGCTGTACAGCGACACATCGCTCCCAATGCTGGTGTGATTGTACGGGGTGCCATTGCCTACAATACACGTTCACCCCTAGTATTGTTCCTTGGCACCATGACAGCCCAGCGGTGTGTTCATGAAATCCTGTAACCACATGTGTTGCCACTCATGCAACGGCTCCCAGGAGCCATTTTTCAACAAGACAATGCTCGGCCTCATACGGCAAGGGTGTCACAAGACTGTCTCCGCACTGTTACTACCCTTCCTTGGCCTGCCCGATTCCCAGATTTGTCTCCAATCGAGCATATCTGGGATCATTTGGGACGACGAGTTGGGCATCCCACGAGTTTGAACGAACTAGAGGCAAGGTTACAGCAAATATGGAACGAAATGTCTCAAGACATCATACAGAACTTGTATGACTCAATGCCCAATCGTATCGCATCGTGCATTCGCGCTAGAGGGGGTCCAACGGAGTATTAACTCCTCCGTTCTTTTGTCTTTTTCTCTGAAATAAATTATCCTTTTTCTTTGATTTTCTTATCATTTACTTATATCAAAGTAATCATTACGTATGTAAAATTTCGTTTCATTTTGACCACTCCTTCTTGGTGCGCTAATTTTTTTGTCCATGAGTGTATGATATTAAACTTATGCTGTTTCTCTAAATCAGGGGTCCCCAAAGGGGTCGATAAGAGTTCTCTTGGGATCGATGAATACGTGAGGGTCGAAAGAGGGTCGATTAATACCAAAGAGGATCAATTAAATTGTCTATGAAAAAATAGAATATTTCAATAAAAATTCGAAATATGGATATGATCAACTACTGACTTCCCTAGTTATAGCTTGAGTTTTGCCTTAGTCTACTCTGCTTACAGCATTTGTTACTCTGATTTCACGTATCTGTCAATGGTACTAGTATTGCAAACAAGTTATGAATGCTGGTGGTTCATTATACACAGTATTATGGTTTTAAAATGGTGACATAGACATGTTCTGTTTGAGTTTTACCATGTGTTTGGCGCAGCATGCCCTCTTTGGACCTTGTGCCATAAAACCCCAAACAACCAAACCAACCAATCATTATACACATTATGATACTTGCACTCTTATGCTCTAGTAAGGTTGTCACTCTAAGTATTTTATATCTAAATGTAGCTATTTTGCCCTTTGCAGAGAAAATATCGTAATATATCGAAAATAATTTAATTTGGATACTTTTTTATTATCTTTTTCCTATCTAATGGTACTGAATAGTTAAAATTTAGATATAATTGTAATTCCTTCCTATTCTAAATATCTATTGTTAGCAAAAGATTTCCTATTTAAACAAGTGTTATAGGATTGCTTATGATCGCCCTTATGCCGGGGCAATAGGTGATGCTTTCGTGCTACAGGACGATAACGCGATACCGCACAGGGCTCGCATCGTGGATGCCTATCTTGAGCAGGAAACAATTCAGCGCATGGAGTGGCCAGCTCGATCACCGGACCTGAATCCTATCGAGCATGTTTGGCACGTTTTAGGACGACGTATAGCTGCTCTCAATCCTCCTCCTAGGACCCTAGCCACGCTTTCAACTGCTTTGCAAGAGTAATGGCTCTCACTTCCTACCGAACTCATAGACCGCATAATTCACAGCATCACACGTCGCTGTATTGCTTCTCGGGGGATCTTACGCCATATTAAAGGTACTTTTCCTATACCAAACTGACACATCCGATTTGTTCATTATATACATATGCTAGTTTCTATAACACCATAATTTTCTGGCGATTTCTTTTTATGCTATTTTATACCTACCTATGTGTTGTATAATGTGTATAAGTTTCATTAAATTCTACGCGTAACTTTTTGAGTAATCACTATTTTTGTGACTTTTCCTTAATTTTTGATAACCAGTGTAGTTTAAATATATCTCATTTCTTAGCACAAACATTTATATATTGCTATTCATTTCACGTGAAAAATAAGAAAAAAAGCGTGATGGTACAGTGTTAATATATCCCTTTCAAATTTCTTTCTCCTCTCTTTTCAGATTCTCCGTACAGATTGTTAGGTGGGAAACTAAAACGTTTCTGGTGTCTAAAAATTCAGACGTAACAGCAAGTCAACGTATTGCTGGCAGTTAGTTTTCTAATCATCCTGTAAAGGCACGTCGGCATGCCAGCAGAGCAAATGTCGTGTATTTCCAGCATAGACTTTCCAATGAATGCCTTTCCTTCGACCAGAACCCTGCTCAAGCCGAAAATGAAGGCACTCCGTATGAAACGTGTAGAAGTAGTTTATATGTAAAAAGTTCCAGGGCACAGATTCCCCTTCGCACCGAAAAAGAAATATTCAAATGTAATTTATGTGATAGAACTTTTTCACAGTTGGCCACCTTAAATATGCATCATTCATACCACACTAGTGATAAACCTTATTGTACCCGAACAGAACAATCTTTTACCTGCACTGTATGCGAGAAACGATTTTCTGTACAGAGTAGTTTTAAAGCACATCTCCGCACCCACACGGGACAGAATAGTTTCGCCTGTAAGGCCTGTGAAAAATTATTTTCTACACAGAGTAGTTTAATGAGACATCTCCGCATCCACACAGGAGAGAAACCTTACGCATGCACTGTATGTGAGATACTATTTTCTGAACAGGGTAATTTAAAAAAACATCTGAGCACCCACACTAGAGAGAAACCTTTTGCATGTGCTGTATGTGGTAGAACATTTTCTGAACATAGTAATTTAAAAACACATCTCCGCATCCACACGGGAGAGAAACCTTTCGCGTGCCCTGTATGTGAGAAAAGATATACTCAGCGGAGTCATTTAACAGCACATCTTCACATCCACACGGGAGAGAAACCTTTCGAATGCACTGTATGTGGGAAAACATTTTCTGAACAGAGGAATTTATCAGCACATCTTCGCATCCACACGGGAGAGAAACCTTTCGAATGCACTGTATGTGGGAAAACATTTTCTAAACAGAGTAATTTAACAGCACATCTTCGCATCCACATGGGAGAGAAACCTTACGCATGCACTGTATGTCAGAGACGATTTTCTGAACAGGGTCATTTAAAAACACATCTCCGAATCCACACGGGAGAGAAGCCTTTCCCCTGTACTGTGTGTAAAAAAAGATTTTCTCAGCAGATTCATTTAACAGCACATCTTCGCATCCACACGGGAGAGAAACCTTTCGAATGCACTGTATGTGGGAAAACATTTTCTGAAAAGAGTAATTTATCAGCACATCTTCGCATCCACACGGGAGAGAAACCTTTCGAATGCACTGTATGTGGGAAAACATTTTCTAAACAGAGTAATTTAACAGCACATCTTCGCATCCACATGGGAGAGAAACCTTTCGCCTGCACTGTATGTGATAAAAAGTGTTCTTCACAGAGTGATTTAAAAAGACATCTCCGCATCCACACGGGAGAGAAACATTTCGCTTGCGCTGTATGTGGGAAAACATTTTCTGAACAATGTAGTTTAACAGCACATTTTCGCATCCACACGGGAGAAAAACCTTTCGCCTGTCCTGTATGTGAGAAAAGATATTCTCAGCAGAGTCATTTAACAGCACATCAAAGCACCCACACAGGAGAGAAACCTTTCACCTGCATGGCCTGTGAGAAAACATTTTCTTTACGGAGTAGTTTAAAAAGACATCTCCGCATCCACACGGGAGAGAAACCTTTCGAATGCACTGTATGTGGGAAAGCATTTTCTGAACAGTGTACTTTATCAGCACATCTTCGCATCCACACGAGAGAGAAACTTTTCGAATGCACTGTATGTGGGAAAACATTTTCTAAGCAGAGTAATTTAACAGCACATCTTCGCATCCACAGGGGATAGGAATCTTTCGCATGCACAGTTTGTGAGAAAAGATTTTCATTCCAGGGGAATTTCAAAACGCATCTCCTTATCCATGGAATCCTATTCGCTTTTGTCTGTCTTTTGATTATTTAAAATTAATTTAGTTATTTTATTCGAAGGGTTTTTTAAAGTCTTTTGGTCTGCACGATATGTGATAAAAGGCTTTCTGAACTCGATGATTTCAAAATACATGTTTGTACCTACACAGAGAAATCTTCCTTCCTCTGTGTGAGAGAGATTTTCCTTGCAGTGTGCCTTAAAAACGCATCTCCGTACCTTTACAGAAGAGAAACCTTTCGATTTTTCTATATGTGAGAAAAGATTTTCAGGAGAGGGTAATTTAAAATGAAAAACCCTTCCATCTGCAGTGTATGAGGGATAGGCTTCAGAACAGATGAAATACGCATCTCCCTACGTATTTAAGAATGCAATCAATTAACTATACTATCGTATGAAACGGGAGTTTTTGCCGGAAAAAAATTTTCCTGTCCCACCGTATGTGGTGAAAAAGGAATTCAATCTCATGTTTGATGATATTTATTTAGAGGAGATATCGTACATAAATACCTTTTGGAATTAATTTAGTATTTTATGAAATTTTTTTAAAATATATCAGTGTGATATCAGTCATCACCTAAGATCTCTGAGGGATACTTGACTCACCAAAGTGATTGAAGTAAAAAAAACTTATGCCATACTTTTGATTTTTGTTTTTGCCTAATATTATAATTTTCAAGATTTAACTGTTTTTTTCTACATCGACTGTGTTCTGTAAATGAGGAAATAAATATGAATTATGATATATCAATAAATTTTTATGGCTTCATATCAAGACTGGATTCATTTTCGCTTTTGTCTGTCTTTTGATTATTTAAAACTAATTTAGTTATTTTATTCGAAGGGTTTTTTAATGTGCAGATAACTTTATATAACACTTTTACTGTTACAAACATAATGATATAAAATTTGTAGGGTTCTTCTCGCATCTACCCATCTACCTGATGCTTAGCGGTTGTCGAAATAACGTATATACACGTAGCCAAAATAATCACTCTTTTTCAAGAACAGAACATTGTATTGTAACTTCACAGAAATAATAAAGCGCATTAAACTCCCGCATGTGTCAGTCTACTTCTTCACGTGTCTATCTACCTCTACACGAGGGAGCGTATATATGCTCAAAACAGAATAAGGTAACATCAGTGCCACATATCGCTTTGGTTCAGTTCATCGGGCCAACTTTTTCCAACAGTAATAGTATATGTTGGACCAGAATTTTGGTAACTAATGGTATCTTTTTCCCTTCCCTGCATATGTCAATGATTTGAAACCATTAATTTTAGAACTGAGGAAGAATAAAACCATTAACAGTGCATTAAGGAAATTACATTTCTTGGTATTATAGACTGACTAAATATTTTGGTGTTTCTAATCTGGTATTAAAAGTAAACGTATTTTGACCCTTGAGAGACTAATATAATTGGAGGTCAAACAAAGGTACATACAATAATTGTAGCATTGGGGTACCCAAACCTGAATAAAACAGTGTCTTGAGAAATGTTTTAAGTATTAAGAACTGTTCTTCTGTAAAATCAAACTACGTTGATTAATATCGGTTAAATTAATATCACCATATGCTTCAGTGCACCTCATTGGAAATATTGGAATAAGTACATTGGCAATGGTATTTAATCTTCTCTTTTCAGATGCATTTTTTCCCAGCATTTTTCTAATCCAAATATTCGTAAGAAACAGTTAACCATCGTCGACCATAGTTTTGTCAACAGCAGTTTTAAATTTCGTTATTTTGCACCTCAGTCAATCCCATCTTATACTGTTTCTAAAAAGAGGTGCCATTGCTGAGTACTAATGCCAACCAAAAGCCAAGAAACAAATTAACCATGAGTGCACAGAAAGATGAAATTAAGTGTTCTAACAGATTGTGTTTAATGTTGAGAGATAGGTGATGGAACTAAAAACTAAAAGAGATGAAAAATTATTTATTCTAGTCACATGGAAATGCAATAAATTGCTTCCTCTAAGGTAATGAATATTACAATATATTATGAGTTTTTATCAGCAATCTCTTTTGATTTCGTAAACTTACAAAGTACCTAACTGAATGAGGAATTTATATATATATATATATATATATATATACCTTTTTTGTTGCTGAAATTTTTAATAAAGAAAACATTAATAGAAATGCTTAAGAACTCTATGGTTTTTTAAAAACATAATTACGTATAAGTAAGAAGTCTTTAAAATTAACTGGATTATTTTAATCAGGTGAATTCAAAGTAATCATCATTTCGTGAGCTTTGAGAAAAACAATGGATTATAAAAGTTTTCTCCTTCAGCATCAATCCATTGTAGATTGTTTTACCATCCAAGAATAAACGTATTAAAAACAGTAGTACCTAGAATATAAAGAATCGTAATTGTTAAGTGTGTAAATAATCCCAAAGACAAATATAGAAATCATACACGAAAATTTGAAGCGGAATTAGATTTTTGATTAGGAGAATGTACACTGGGAAAAATTAATTTTGTATTATTGTCAAAAATTTACTGAGGAATGAAGTTTAACAGAACTTACACGAGGAACTAAATATGAACAGCAATGAAGTTTTTTTTTTACTATTGTTATTTTTGATACAGAGAATACGTACCTTTGGAATTACTGTAAAGTAGTAAACTATGAAATTCCCAAACAAAATAATTCCCACACTTTTGGAGGAACACTCATCAAGATCTGTTTGCTGAAGACTGTAAAGTAAGTTATTGGGGAATCTAGTGGACAAAGAGGAGACAAATATCTCTTTCCAACAACATCATTCAGAGATGAATTTCCCATAAGTCCCAAGAAGTTAAAGAGCAAGCGTTGAACGAAATCAAAATTTATCCCTTGTTTTCTTTCCAAGTTGAGTAATCAACAGACGTAAGTTCATGTTCTCAGTTGCTTGTTTTCGTGAGATGATATATGACAGCAAACAATTTACACCTGCAAAGCAAGTATCTCGCTGACGCTACAATATGTGGATTGCCATATTTGCCCTTTATCGCCTATTGAAGATAGATTTTCCATCGGTTGCTTTCCAGCAAAGGGGGAGACAGAGTTTTGTTTTCACATCACAGTTTGAAGTAATTTTCTCATAGTACTATAAATTCTCGAATGGTCTTAATTCCTAAAAAAAAATTATTCTGGTTCATTTTATGATTTCAAATAGTATGTGGCTCTCATAGAAACCACTCATTCTTATAAATTACTTTGCCAATTTTTAAAATTTTTTTTATCTCCGAAATATGTGAAAAGGAAAGAGAGAGAGAGCCGGAGGGGGAGAGGGGTTACATACTATCTACTTATTTCTCGAAGTAATGTGAGGGAGTTTCAGAAATCGTCAATAAAATTTTGAGTCATGTTTACTTTTATGAATACGGCATCATACAAAAATTTATTATTATATATGCAGATTTCTGGGTATTTGGGTTTTTGCAATTATTAATTTATACTTTCCCTGTACGAGACGCGATCTGTTTCGGTAATTCTGTGTTTATTTAAAATAATAAGTGTGGGCAGTTATATTAATAAATGATGCAAATTTAAAACAAATGGGCTTTCAGAAACCGATGACAGCACGAAGAAATGGTTAAAATTGCACTAATGAAGTGTGGTTTTTAATTAAGGATTTTTTTCCATTGCATGTATTGTACAGTGTTGATTATTATCAGAGTCTCGGTAAATTCAGTTTTTGGATTTATGTTAGGCATTTCTTACATATAGTATTTTTCATAGAAGTTTTTTTTTTGGGGGGGGGGGCATATAAGTTGTCGGTTCTAGAAATGAGGGATTAAACATAAAATGATTATATAAAATCTTAAGTTATGGAAAAAGTAATTAAGCCAGATTTAATATACAGAACAAGTGACTACAAAGAAATATTTCTAGATTTTTTTTATCTGTGAAATCATTTATGATGTGATCAAATTTCAATATCCTCATGCTCTATTGAAAGTATTGCAAGACTATTTAGTCTCTACTGCGATATTGTTGGTCTCAGGTAGGTTTTAATTAATTTTAATCTAGAAAAGCTTCTGCTCCCGGTCCCTATTTGGAAAGCCAGCAGCTCTGTCATTCGTAGAGAGGAATTTTAGAATTCTTATTTGTTTCAGAAATATTAATATGGAAGAATGTTTTAATACTTCCATTTCTTCAACCAGCATATCAATATTTGCATCAGCATGTTTTATACACTTCGTTTGGTCGTTATTCTGAATTCGTTATTCGTTAGCCTGGGGTTAACAAAATTCCACATCCACTTTGAACGCCAGATGCTTCCGCTATGGAAACGAAGCCTTGTGAATGATCAGATTATCCTATGACGTTACATTCTCTCTCGCATGCTGTATTGCGCATTATTTTCTAAATACATGAGACACCACATTTTTGTTGCACAAATATGTCTACGCTTTATCAGTTAAATCATTGTTTTAATGATTTATGTCTGACTTTTACCTTTTATCAACTCTGGTAACAGGAAAAAGTGCGCACTATTTCGCAATGGTGGAATCATACTGCTCTACCGTCTTCCCTGTATTCAACTTAGGCTTGCCCCCAGTATAGTGATTCAGATGAGCATCTATTTATTTAAATAGGCAAAATTAGATTTGAGTGAAAAAAAAAGACAAAAACTTACTACAACATCGTAAGTTTTATTTTTCATTCATGCATGAACACATGCACATATAATCCCACACGGATCGTAATAAAACGAATGTAAGTGGGAAGACTACTAAGCATATTGCCCTCGTTTTATTAAATTCCTGCGGAAAAAAGAACAAATATCGTAAGTTGTCGTCATTGCACACGGCTAATAGACACCGGAAATAATTAAATCTAAACAATATAAACAATCCCAAAATGATTTGACCTCTTTGATTTAGAAGGTTACCATTCAAGGGTTATTATTTTCTGTTTCAATATAATTATCGCCTACTAGGCAGTGTTTTGCAAGGTGAAATTCGAAAGTGAATAATATATATTGTTTTTCTCATACAAAACAGCTTGTCCAGGTGTAATTTTTATCAAAAATCGCAGATTTTAAATAAACTAAGGTTTACATAGTAGAAATTTCTTTAAGTATGGATTGGTTTCGAGCAAGAGTCTCCGCAAAAAGGAGGCAATGCTAATCTCCATAGGGTTTCCTAGTTTGTTCTGCAGCAAAGGTCTCCAAGATGGCCGCCTTACTCCCATGGCGTATGTACAAATTCTAATCAATTGGAAGGAAGTGGGCAAGCCAAGTAAACCCCAAAAAGATAACAGGAAAGAAGGGGAAAACTTCGCGAACCGGAAACTGGTATACTCTGTCAACCACACGACTTTGACATAGTAGCAGATAACAGTGATTTATCACCAGTATCTAACTATCATTATTTGTTGGTTCAATGGCAACAGTATCTCTTAAGCACGTAGAATATGTTATGGAGCTGATTGCATTCAACTCTTCATAATCATAGTAAATAAATATAAAAAGTTACTACCCTTGTTTACCCTTTAGAAACTTTCGCAGGTTTTCGCTGAATGACGGTCTAAAATAGTACTACCGATGATGCTGGAAAAATAAACATCCATTCAAGTAAGTTTAATTTATAGGTTATTTTTTTATGTATTGTATGACAGAACTGTTTTGTTAAGATGTCGGAAATGATATATATGATTTCTACATTTTTCTCTATTTTTTTTTTTTTTTTTTTTTTTTTTTTTTTTGAGTGTAGCTAAATTCTAATACAATTCTTATAACTATTAAACTGTTTAAAACTGTATGCTTATGCATGGTTTGCGGTTTTCAGCATATAAGTACATTAGAGTGAAATGGAGGAATTGAGAACGCAAAATCATGTATTTCCGCTTTGAATCTAAATAAGTTTTTAACAAGTTGTTGTATGAAAATTTGCATACATACTTTTGGTTATGTTCTACTTTTATAGTTTTATTTTTTTAAAATTCTGTTCACAACTTTTTTTTGTCGTAAATATTGATTTTTTGTTTTGCGTTCCTACTTGCTCCCGCACTTGGGATCAAGTGAGAACGCGGGTCCCAATAAATCATAGTTGCTCATAGCATAATGATTAGGGCAAGGGAAAGAATAGACATTTCATGCTGAACACAGGGCTTTTTTTTTTTTTAACATTCTTTTGTTGTGGAGGTATTTGTTGTTCAAGTTAACAGTGTCAGTAACGTCTGAATATTAACAAAAGAAGTATATTTGTATTATTTGTTTTAGAGTAACAAATGTGTGTTAAAAGTTCAAAAAAAAATTTTTTTCCTTTGTATAGACCTTATTAAATATTGTTGGACCAAAAAGAAATGGAAAATATTAGTTCACTTTCGGCTCTTCCAGGAACACTAGTAAGTCATCATCTGGTACAAAAGGCAACTCAGAAATAGTGACAACAGAATTAGAAATTCAATAAATTCACACATAGTTTGTAATGTCCTCTCCACTGACATTCACTAACAGTTAGTCTAAACGTGTTAGTTTATTGCATTTCACTTCTTCAAACCTACAAAAAAAAAGGGTTTCAGTTGTTTAATTTTCTACTTTTGATTGCTAAGGAATTAAAATCAGTCATAAGCTGTTAAATAAACATGTCAAAAGGTTGTTGGTTATGAAGTTTCTCCAGCTATAAAACATTTGTTGGGAAGAAAAAACTATTTATATGGCTGTTATAACTCAAAGGTATGTTTTTTTCAGTATATGGAGCCAGTTCTCACTTGTTCTAACCTTCGTGTTCTCACTTGCCACAACACAAAATTTTTATGGGCAACTAAAGACACAGAACTAATATTGTAAAAAAAAAATATTAGTTAATGGTTTTTATATATTTTACCTGTATTCTTCGATTCTTAATGAAAAAATGGGTATTTTCAAAATAACACTACGTGTTGTGGTTAATTTGTGATGATTTTTTTTGGGGGGCTAGTACTTAAACTTGGGTACCTTTAGTTAAAATGCAAGGGTTTGGTAGGTATAAAAAAATTCCATTTTACAATTTTTTTCTGTAAATAAAAACTATACATAACAGTAGAGGAAGAATTTTCCTACAAAGTTCACTTGAAATTATTCTTAAAACGTTAAATTTTTTAGGGTTTTAAGCCCACGTTCTCACTTAGTGCACTTCATCCTAATACTTTTGGCCGATTTTGGCTGGCTATTAAAATATACACTCTACGATTTCAAGGGATTGCTAAACGTTGCAAATCTGATAATTTTATTTATAATTTTTATCCTAAATTTATCAGTATATTATTAAAATCAGACATAATGTATTTAGCAACTTTGCTGATTATAAGTTATAAAAAAGATTTTGAACTGTTAATAGTCGTTGTAAAAGATAAAATATACGGGGATCTATATACTGTGTCGTTCACCTTAAAGGCGTCAAATCCCAACAAGTGGAGTTCTCCTTATTAGAAATTTAGAAAAATAACATTTAACACTGTTTTAAAACTTTTAACCTGACAATCAACACTTTGTATAAAATTTAACAATTGGTAGCTTATAAAGAACCGTAGAATGTTTTAAGAAAGAAATATTGAATACAGAATTTTTCAGGAATAAATAATTAATACAGTCTAAATATTTGCAAAGTGTCCAAAATGTATCAATCGGTTATAGTAAAAGTAGGTATATAATATATTCAAAATACAATACTTTTATTTTTTAAAAATCTTAAAAACTGAAAAATAAACATGTAAAAATATCAAGAAATAGATACATAAAAATACAAAAGTAGTGAAAAATTATATGAAGTACATAAAATAATAATTAGTTTGTAGCAAGGTAATTTCAACATGTATAGAAGAAGGTAAAAAACAATGACAATAGTATTACTAGTTATTTTTTAAAAACTAAAATTTAAATTTAAAATATTTACAAAGTATAAAAATCAATTTATAAAACTAAGAACAAAATTAAAATAATTTAGGATAGGTTATAAAATTAACTAAAAACATAAATTGGGAATCTTCATTTGAAAAATTAGATTTGACCTCTGTAAGACCTATAAACCAGATTTAAATAACCAAGGGTATGTTCTCATCTCCTGGGTGGTATTCCTTGAAAAAGAGGAAAATAAAAATTTTATAAAAGGAATTAAAAATTTTTTCATTAATCTCATTATCTGAAGCTAATCTTGAATTTCATTGGCTGAAATCATCTAAGTGATGATCATTAAAATTCAATTAGTTGACACTGAAAAAAAAACTATGTGACATTTCTAAGATATAATCTTTGACCTCTGGTGATGTAAGAGCAGAGCTTAGCTGCATCAGGTTTGCAGTGTATTGAACCATAAAACCAAATAATAAAAATATTTATTATAAAGATTACAACCCAAGAGCAACATAAGCAAAGTATATACTTATATAATCACTAAAATTGAGGCCACGAAAAATCCAGCACTTTTTGCAACATTCATGTGTTTGGTGTTTTTTTAATTGTATTTCATGCTTAAAAAATTATAAAATTGTCAAAACATCTAAAGCTTATCGAATTGAAGAAACTATCATTTATGTGCATTAAGTTTTTTTTAAAAATTAGAATAATATCCACACACACTGTTAATTTCATGTGAAACTTATAGACAGAGAACTAATTAAAAAATTATATTTTCTTGTAATTGATGAACTTGCATTAAACTTGGTGAGTTTTTACAGTTTGGTACCATGAGCTGCAATCTGCAGTATAGCCATTGCTTTCTCATATCATTCCTCTATTAAAGAACTTTTTATTTAAAATTTCATTCGAAATAATTTTAAAAAAAATTATTTGTTGCTGTATTTATTGTTTTAAATTTTTCTTGACAAGATTTCGTAAATAACTTTCATTCTTATCTTTTATTTTAACAAAGATAAAGGCAATAGCATTTAATGCAATACTCCTAAATATTCATAATTTTAGGTATATCATTCATTATAATTTGATTGTTTCAAGTTTTAAATGAATATATTTCAAAGAGGATGATTAAAAGTTATACTTGGAAATTAAAATATAAATTCTTTTTAAAGAAATATTATATTATTTCATGCATCAAAATTACACATTTATTAGTATACTAGCATTATTGCCTGGCGTTGCCCGGGTAGATATATAGATATAAAATATTTCATGCATTCCATCAAAAAAATACTGGGCTGCACTCCTGCTCTTCATGTTCATCTGGCCAGACAGAATGCGCTTAGCGCGTTTCTACTGAAATGATATACAAACAATAAGAAAGAAAGAAACTTTGAGCCTGCGGACCTTCGTCTGATTTTAAGGTCATTCCCAACCCTCTTTCTCCAGCACATAGAAATTTGGCCCCTCCTCCCCCCCCCCCCCCCCCCCCCCCTCCGTCATTGTCAAACCACCCCTCTTAACGCATTAGTATTTATGTTTCCTACCCCCCCCCCCTCTCCTAGGGGTAAAAAATATTTATTCAATTGAAAGTAACTGCAGTTAAAGTGTCAAAAGTATAGTTTTGGGAACAGATGTGCCAGACGCACCTCCCTTGGCGACAAAAATTTTTTGGCACCAACTAGCCACCAAAATTGTTTTGTCGCCAAAACAGGTCTACGTGGACATGTTAGGCTTAAAATATCAAATATAAACAAAATATCAATAATAACCCAAAAATAAAAATAACTTCAAAACAAACTTATCTTAAAAATAATAACAAATATGTTAGGGGGGAGGGGTGCCCCTCCCCCAAATACCCCCCCACTAAAAAAAGTTGATTAGTTCTGTAGACACTATTGCAAGACAGTTAAGTCTATTCTGCGATATTGTTTACTTCAGGTATATTTGAATTAATTTTAATTTCTAAAAGCTTCTTTTTCCAATGCTATAGTTACATAAATTGTTAATAATATTCTTAAAAATATAAAAGCTATTAAGAAGCCAGTAGCTGTCATTTATAGCAATTGTAGAATTTTTATTTGGTTTCCAAAACGATAGGTTTTAATGTTTCCATTTATTTGACCAGACTGAAGATATCTACATCTATATCTTTTATAGACTTCATCTGGTCATTACTCTGAATCAATTTTTATATCTGTCAAGATGCCTTGTAGTACCGATGTATGTTCCTTATGTTCATTCTGTGGAATCGTCTCAAATTAACTAGTCTAGCTTTATACAGCATTTGTTGAAAACAATGCACCTCAAATATTTCATTCCAGTTACTTGTTCGTTAATACTCGTAATTAAATATCCTTTTCATTTCCGTAAATGTGTTCCCTGAAATTCTGGAGTGACTTCTAAATCAGTTACATGCTGTGACTCCAACTTAAACTTGTTCGAAATCGGAGTGACTATATTTTGTCATGCATTCTCGAAGGCTTCCAAATGATTGCAGGACTTCCCTTCGGAAATTTAAAATTTTTCTTCATGTGGGGCTCCGTACTAACATGGGGCCTAATTGCTTCAAATAATTCCAATCGTATTAAAGCTAGCCCTGCCTTTCATAATTAATTCTTTACATATTTTCTATCCTTTTATGCATAGTATTCCTGAGGTTGTGTTATGATTATTCATATCATTTTAATTCTGTGATGAACTGTGGGAGTTTGGTTTCACAGACTTTTTAAATTTTTTTGACGAGAACTCTGACCAGTAGCCAAAATTTGTTGGTTTGATATAGCCATGTAAATCTACTCAAGGCAGAAAAATTATGGGTGTTTTTCATTTTTCACGTTGCATGTTATCTCATTGAATCATTATTTGGTAAGTCCAGTTTCCGTAGGTATTTAGCTCTGTTAAACCCTTCAACTAAATAGTTGAAGGAGTTTTTCATAAACTTTCAAAATTTGCGAATCTTATTTCACAAGAGAGTCTTTGTAGTAGATCTTGTATTTTCAGCTTCTGGTTTTAATTGCTCTTAACTTGCTACAAGAATAAGGAAAAAATTTATAACATGAATAACTTTATGGCGTAACCTCCACATTTCACTTTGATCTGAATACAATGATTTCTTATTCACTGTTAAGTCTGTTGTTAAAAAATATGTTTGAAGTAAGATATTCGTACCATTGTAGTGAGATTTTACTCCAAAATGCAATTTTCTCCCTTTGATTCTTCTGTTTGTTTTGTAAAGAAGCTATACACTGCAGGCGTGAAAGATACTTATGCATAGCAGTGAAAATGTAAGGCAGACAAATCACCCAATTATTCTAAGCTTTTTGTGGATATGTATTTTTAGATTTTTGAAATTATAATCTCCTCTCGCTCATGACTAATATGTGAGATTTACTTCTCCCTTTATTTCTGTAAGGATAAGTATAGAAGACAGAAGGCTTCTAAGATGTAAAAATTCCAATGTGAAAAAAACTATTAGTAATCAATCGTTTGTCGGGAAATCAGATAATTCTGAATTATGTGTAGTACCTCCTTGAAAATCTAACCTTTCATGAGCATAGCTATTAAAAATGGTCAGAATGAGATTTTTGTGTTCATAGGTTTAATTTCCGTTGTTTTCATAGCTTTGTTAACGCAATTTTATGTTAGTATATTCATGTTTTTGTGTGGGCATTTTCTTGCACCTCATTTTACTGCTTTTATATCTGGTCTATTTATAAGTGATGATTTTGTTAAGGAACCTGAAAGTGGCTCTGAATTTTATGAAAATCTTTTAATGAAAACATGAAGTTTGTATACAAAATTAATGAAATTTGAATAACATTACTTTATATTCTCTCTCTGTCTTGTACTCTGTAATCCAATCACAAATGTTATACATTTTAACTCTCTACCTCAAAAATTGGGTAGTTATAAAAGTTCAAAATGCTCCAAAAATATCCCTATACCCCAGGTATTATTGAGTTTTCTGATTTTTTGCATTTTGGTATAAGCTTTACAATTCATTGTTGTTAACTGCCTTATACCAGTATGTGAATATTTGATACTCCAATAAGATGTATATAAAAGAATTTTGTTGTGCAAATTATTTTGAGATTGACAATAACTCTTTTGATGGGCAATATCTTCTTCTTTTTGTCATATGTGCTAGAAATGAAGACAATAAATGTTTTGCTAATATCCTCACCCGAGCTTATGTGTACAAAATATAGAAAAATCACTTTTTCTTATTCTGTCTTCTAAGGATTTAAATTTATTATTATATAAAATATGTGAAATTTCCTTAATTTAGAAGGAGATGGGAAAGGAAAAATTGTGTATGGGAAGTAATTTGTAAAAAGACAATAACATGTTTTTATATGAACTAAACAGTTTTAATTTCATGTAGGTAATTTTATGTCAGTGTAGATTTTTTTTATTTACTTAGACTTTTAAAAGATTTAATTCGTGTGAGAATTGCTGTTTTGTATACTATGCATATATGTTTCTTAAATCATTGTTTTGTTAAATATGATATTAAATTTTTGCTGTTACTTTAAATGCATACATTCATGACTGCAGAATAAAATATTTCATACTCTATCATGAAAAATTATTTATATTGACAATTACTTTTCTATGTCATTGTTAATGGAAAAGGTAGGTGGTATTTTCTCTAACCAAGAAGTGTTATAATAGGTATAGCTTAGTCTTCATCTGATTTCATGTAGCACTGAAGTGTATTGTAGAGTTTTCATGAAAATATTTCCCGTCTATGTGCATCTTTTAAAATCAATTGACTTGATACACACAATGAAAAATGTTATTAGATTATCTTATCCTGTAAGAACAATGATTTTTGAAATATTCTCTGATTCACACAATTATTTTATTTATTTTAATAGCTAGTATAAAGATAATTTAAGATAATCATAATGTAATTCAATTTATTATCATTGAATTTCATTTTTATAATTTTTATAATTCGAATTCTTATGTTTGGTAGATTTATAGCAAAACTATTTTAATATTATCAACAACAAGTTTGGAGAGTGTTTAAGATTATATAAGTCCACAATTCACATTTGTAATCCCAGTGTACATTTTTATAGGCGTGCATATTTATTTTTAGTGCATTTATTATGTAGTAGTCTCCTTTGTGCTTACATAGCTCGCTGGGTACATGTATGCAAAGCAGAATTGGAAAAATATTTGCAGTTCTAATCACACAATCTTAAAGAATGTCATAAATCTCTAGAATTTCTTTTTAGTAATATATTTTGGTAAGGTCTCTTTGCCCTATATCAACTGTGAATAATATTATAGAAAACGAAGACATTTTTCTATGGAAATGCATAAAGTATGATTATTAAGAAATAATTTTAATTTAGAAGCTTATATAACTTGAATATTCATCCCGCAAAGTAGAGAATTTTTTTAAAAAAGGACTAATGAGAAAGACGTGCCAAAATCAGGATATATAAAAAATCGTTTGCAAAGTGTTTAAAATATACAAAAATGTAAAAACAATCTTTTTAGAAAAATTGAGCTTTAATTAAAAACCTTACATAAATTTAAACACTCCCCTCCACCCACCCACCCCCACTCCAAAAATAATTTTTTTTTAAATTCATAGTCAAAACTGAAAAATATGAGACTTGTAGAATGCACAAAAATTTTTTAATATAGAAATACCGAAAAATACCATTTTATTTCAAAAATATCTTTAATTCTGTTACCTTTTTAATTAGCAGCAATCACCCAGCACTCCCTCTTGAAAACTTTTTTATCCTCAAAATTAAGATTTAAAATAGGAAAACATCTTTTAAATGTACAAATACAGCGTTAAAACAATTGTTATTAATTCATTAATCATTTATTACAGAGCGGAGAAGCCGACATTTCAGTACGAAAAAATCCCGTTTGTAATCAAACACCCTCCCGCACTTCATGAAATGAGTGAGTACGGTTACCGCAAATTCGATTCCGCAGACAAAGTTTTACTGCTCCACTTCGCGCATGAGTATGAGTATCGTACTTCGACCAAAATTTTAATTAGAAAGAATGTAATACATTTATTTTTCTACTCATCTGTATATATATGTAATTTTTCTTTTTCTTTTAAGGCTGGGAAATTCTGCTTACTTACTAAATTACCGAGCTGTATCAAATCAGTATGTGACTGGTTGAGTCTGAAGTCACACCCCATATTTAGCATATTTTGTTTACAACCCGGAGAATATTTTGAAATATAAATGGCGTGAGAGATAACTAGGGTAAAACATGTTTAAGCAGTTCTGAATTAGTTTTTCTAAACATGAAAATATAAAATTGATTTTATACAGAATTTTTAAGGAACATCGCATGATAGCCGTAGAGATTTATTTTGTTTAGAATTTTTATTAGGTTTTTATATTCTCGTAGTTCAATATTTAAAAGATGTCAGTCTAAAAATGACCTTATCAGCCGTGTTATGAGTTTTTGATCGGGTCGATATTCGTATTGTGGAGGTTCCTGCAAACCGAAACATACCAAATCCGTGCGAGTCCTTATGATTTACGAGGACAAAACTATAAGAATTGGTAAGGAACATCGTGCCCTAATAACAATAAATTTAAAATGCTCAGTACTTTAATTAATCAATAACGTAATTTTTAACATCATGGTTTAAATATATCTCATTTCCAAGCACAAACTTTTATATATTGCTTTTCATTTCACAGGAAAAATAAGAAAAAAAAGCGTGATGGTACAGTGTTAATATATCTCATTCAAATTCCTTTCGCCTCTCTTTTCAGGTTCTAATGGGAAACTAAAACGCTTCTGGTGTCTAAAAATTCAGAAAGTCAACGTATTGCTGGCAGTTACAGTTTTCTAATCATCCTGTGAAGGAACGTCGGCATCCCAGCAGAGCAAATGTCGTGTATTACCAGAATGAATAGACTTTCCAATGAATGCCATTCCTGCGAGCAGAACCCTGCTCAAGCCGACAATGAATGCACTCCGTATGAAACTTGTAGAAGTGGTTTATATGTAAAAAGTTCCAGTGCACAGATTCCCCTTCGCCCCGAAGAAGAAATCTTCAAATGTAATTTATGTGATGGAACTTTTTCACAGTTGACTACCTTAAATATGCATCATTTATACCACACTAGTGAAAATCCTTATTGTACCCGAACAGAGCAACCTTTTACCTGCACTGTATGCGAGAAAAGATTTTCTGTACAGAGTAGTTTAAAGAGACATATCCGCACGCACATAGGAGAGAGGCCTTTCGCCTGCACAGTATGTGAGAAAGGTTTTTTTCGACAGGATCATTTAAGAAGACATCTCCGCATCCACACAGGAGAAAAACCTTTCGCCTGCCCTGTGTGTGGGATGATATTTTCGCAACAGGGTCATTTAAAAACACATATCCTTATCCACACAGGAGAGAAACTTTTCGAATGCTCTGTAGGTGGAGAAAAATTTTCTCTGCAGAGTAATTTATTAGCACATATTCGCATCCACACGGGAGAGAAACCTTTCGAATGCACTGTATGTGGGAAAACATTTTCTAAAAAGAGTAATTTATCAGCACATCTTCGTGTCCACACGGGAGAGAAACCTTTCGAATGCACTGTATGTGGGAAAACATTTTCTGAAAAGAGTAATTTATCAGCACATCTTCGCGTCCACACGCTAGAGAAACCTTTCGAATGCACTGTATGTGGGAAAACATTTTCTAAACACAGATATTTAACAGCACATCTTCGCATCCACACAGGAGAGAAACCTTTCGAATGCACTGTATGTGATAAAAAGTGTTCTTCACGGAGTGATTTAAAAAAACATCTCCGCATCCACACGGGAGAGAAACCTTTCGAATGCACTGTGTGTGATAAAAAGTGTTCTTCACGGGGTGATTTAAGAAAACATCTTCGCATCCACACGGGAGAGAAACCTTTCGAATGCACTGTGTGTGATAAAAAGTTTTCTTCACGGTCTGATTTAAGAAAACATCTTCGCATCCACACGGGAGAGAAACCTTTCGCCTGTCCTGTATGTAGGAAAGCGTTTTCTGAACAGGGTGATTTAAAAAAACATCTCCGCATCCACACGGGCGAGAAACCTTTTGAATGCACTGTATGTGGGAAAACATTTTGTGCACAGAATAATTTATCAGCACATCTCCGCATCCACAAGGCAGAGAAACCTTTCGAATGCACTGTATGTGCAAAAACATTTTCTGTACAGAGAATTTTATTACGACATCTTCGCATCCACACGGGAGAGAAACCTTTTGAATACACTGTGTGATAAAAAGTGTTCTTCACGGGGTGATTTAAGAAAACATCTTCGCATCCACACGAGAGAGAAACCTTTCACCTGTCCTGTATGTTGGAAAGCGTTTTCTGAACAGGGTGATTTAAAAAAACATCTCCGCATCCACACGGGAGAGAAACCTTTCGCCTGTCCTGTATGTGGGAAAACATTTTCTGAACAGTGTCATTTAAAAAAACATCTCCGCATCCATACGGGTGAGAAACCTTTTGAATGCACTGTATGTGAGAAACGATTTTCTCTACAGGATGGTTTAAGAACACATCTACGCATCCACACAGGATAAAAACCTTTCGCCTGTACTCTGTGAGGAAAGGTTTTCTGGACAGGGTTGTTTTAAAATGCACATCTTCGCACCCACGTAGGAGGGAAACCTTTCGCATGCAGTGTATGGGACAAAAGATTTTCTTTCCAGGGGAAGTTTAAAACGCATGTCCTTGTCCATCGAGGAAAGACTTGGAGTGCACTAAATGTAAGAAAAGATTTTCTGAACTCGATCATGTAAAAAAGAATAATCGTACCCACACAGAAGAGAAATCTTTCGTCCCCACTGTGTGAGAGAAAAGATTTCTTTTCAGTGGGCTTTAAAAACGCATCACCCCACCCTTTCAAGTATCGAACCCACTTTCTACTATCGATGAAGCATAATTTTTGTCCCACCGTGGGGAAAATATCCTTCAAAATGAAATTCAAACTCAGGTTTGACAGTGTTTATTTACAGGTGATATCGCACGTAATTATATTTTAATATTTAGTGTTTTATGACAGTACTCTTCTTTTGTAAATATTTTTAAATACATCAATGCGCTATCAGTATCGACCCATGATCCTTGATGGGATACTTGTTCTACCCAAGTGATTGGAGTAAAAAACTTGTCATGCCTGTTTACACTGCCGGAACGGGTGTCTTGAAATGTCACTTATTTATGCAATACTTCTGGTTTTTGTTTTTGCCTAATATGAATAAAATTTTTAAGATTTAACTACTTTTGTGTACATCTGCTGTGTTCTGTAAATGAGATATTATATGTATAATATATAAATAAATATTTTATAGCTTCCTATTGAGATTGTATTAATTTTCGATTTTGGATCTCTTTTAATTTTTTTAAAGTAACTTAGCTTTTATTTGAAGGGTTTTTCGTAATGTGCAGCCAAAATAGGATTTGACGCATGGTGCATCTAATTATGCTTCTGTATTAGATATCGTCTCAAATTTTTTTGTATGAAATGTATAATTTTAATTTTGAACTCATCTCTTGACAAATGTTCATAAGTTACACCAAGTCTCGTCTCTTGAATAATGGACTCTACTGGATCTTAAAGATAAGAGGGTCTTTTCAAAAGTAATGCACAAGACGGCGACATTTCTTCCAGTATGATACATTGAAAGAAATTTCGCCATTTGCTGTTGAGGACTAGAGGAATATTTATGTGTCTGTGAAAGTTTTCTCAAAAATCAAGGACTCTGGTGAAAGTATTAGTGATGCAACCGTAATCACAAAAATCTTGGGGATGTACCGTAAATACGACAGCGAGTTAACAAGAAAACAAAACTAATTTATATTGACGAGTCGAGGAGCAACACAACACAAAAATTGGCGTGGAACACATCACATTATAATGGTAGCATAATATCTCAGCTACTCAACAGAATCGAAAATAGACGAGGGATATCACCTCAAAACCTGGCGTGGAACAGCATGAACAACCCTCTTTTCTGTCTCCTCGTTCGATCTCTTTTTTCTACTTCACTTCAGTTCGCTCTCATATAAAAATTGCAATCCGGGTCTCGATCGGGAGGTCGTCACAACTCCTCCCCCCTTGAAAACTTTTCTAGAGTATTACGAAGGAAAAGTTAGATGGTATACAGGACCATCAAATATAAAATGATCACCGAAAACTTAATTTTCCTTTAACACACCACCGAAAAGTTAATTTTCCTTGGCACACAAACAAATGCCAAGTGATTAAAGTTATTAGGGGTCGACTCATAAAACAACAAAAAAGACCTTAAATGTAGCATATAATTAACGGACCTTCAACTGAATAAAAAGAGTTGATTAAATTCAAAACATTACCAATTCTACTACTACATAGCATTATTCTGATTACAGAATCATAATTTTTTACACAATATTCATTAAAACATATCATGTTCACATTAAAGTATTATCCAAAACAAATTAAATTAAATAAACAAAGTAATCATGGGTTATAGTATATATACAGAGGCTGTTCACACATTTTTTAGACGATGTATATTAATTCACAAAACTAAATTACATAAAATTCTTGTGTTTTAAATGTTCTATTTGACATCCCTTATTCTGAACTATCTTTCGACACCGCAATTTCCAGGATAATAATGCCTTTTGAAGTGTCAGAAGAGGTATTCTATCCCATTCCTCCTGAACAGCTATCCAGAGTCCTGTAAGGGTTTTGGGACGACGTTTGGATAATGCAGATTTTAAAAGTCCGAAAGCACAAAAATCCATAGGTGATACATCGGGAGATTTAGTAGGGATATCAGTGAAGGGTATGGCCTTGATACCAGTTTTTTGTTCCATTTCCTTTAGGAAATTTACAGTGGATTTTTATGTGTGACTGCTAGCTTTGTCCTGATGGAGTCTCACAGATTGATCGCACTGTGGGTAACGCGATGGTATTTCATTCAGAAAAATTGGCGATAAAATATGTTCCTGATAGTATTTGGAGTTAATCGTGACATTTTTTCCACTCTTTTTATTTTTAACTTGCCATTATAAGAAAAACCAGCAACAATCATGAATCCCTTAGAAAAACTTTCTTTCGATTCTTTGAACCATATACTTAAATATTTTTCTCCCCTTTTATGATAATAAATGGCTCTTTTTTTTGTTGCAATCATTTAAATACACCCATGATTCATCTATTGTGACAATTGTTTTCCATTTTTCTTTGAATAAGTGTTTCTCATATAGAATCAGGGCCCGATTTAGAAAGTTCTTGACTATAGGCACAACTCAGGTTGGGGGCCCCCTAACACTGATGTGGGAGCAACATCTCCCAAATTGACACACACAAAAAAATAATCACGAATCATTATGAATGTACCATTTTGCCAATAATTGGCTATTTGAAGCGTAGAAGCCTAGAGCATTATCAAATAACAAAGAGCAATACAACATATTTACTTCATCATTAAAACACCAATACAATGCAACCAGAAAAACTTATTAATCCCTTATAGACACTATAACATACATATGATGAATTATGCATATAACTATACATATGATAAACCTATCAATAAAATTTGAAAGGATATATAAAAAAATTACTATTAAAAAAGGTAAAATAAAAATTGAATTGGGAATTTTTTTCTTTTAAAATAAAAATTTTGAGGGGTCCCCAACATTCGGGGGCCCCTAGGCCCGGGCCTACTGGGGATAATGGAAAATTAGGGCCTGTATAGAATTCTGCAGCGTGTCCTGCGTTCAGCGATATGATTTGGAAGAAGACGATGCACATTGCGTTTTTTCGCTTTCTTAAGATTTAAATCAACGTTTATCATTTTGTTTACAGTGGACACCGAGAATTTTAATGATTTTGCAACTGCCCTTTGACTAGGGGGATTTTTTTAACATTAAACAACGTACCTTTGCAATAGTCGAAGGTGTCCGATTTTTCCTTGGATACTTGTTTGGAATTTTTGTCCCACTTGAGGCTCGAATTTGACGTTTTTTTCCTTTCTTGTTGACGATATTACCTATCGACGCTTTAGATATCACAAAACCATGACTCTCACATCGTTTTTTGATAACGGAGTATGCATATTTCTCTTCGGAAAGAGCATATATGTAGCCTTCGAACCACTGGTTTGTTAAAAACGCCATTTTGAATAAAAACAAAACTTTCAAGCCGCAGACGATAATTTTGACTTTTAAAAACATAGTACAATTGCAATTATTTCTTTTGCAGCAAACGATTTTTTATTACCGCTTACCAAAATCGTCTAAAAAATGTGCGAACAGCCTCTGTATAAGCCCAGGTACTCCGAAAACAGCCATAATGGCGATAGTGAGTTTAAAATTTTTTAAATCTTGTTTTATAGTGTCCAAACTTCAATTTTCACACTAAACTAAACTATCATTATCTACTTCGAAAGCCAACAGGAAAATTATTCAAAAGTAATCATCATAAGTGTAGGAATTTGATATGTTTCAGTTATAAAAAGTCAGATTTATAACTGAAATACTAGATAAATACTATATTCGGGGCAGGCCTAACCTGACAATACTAGATATACGACAGCGAACAATTTACACCTGCAAAGCAAGTATCTCGCCGACGCTACAAAATGTGGATTGCCATATTTGGCCTTTTATCGCCTATTGAAGATAGATTTTCCATCGGTTGCTTTCCAGCAAAGGGGGGAGACAGAGTTTTGTTTTCACATCACGGTTTGAAGTAATTTTCTCATAGTACTATAAATTCTCGAATTGTCTTAATTCCTATAAAAAAATTATTCTGGTTCATTTTATGATTTCAAATAGTATGTCGCTCTCATATAAACCACGCATTCTTATAAATTACTTTGGCAATTTTTTTTCTTGCGCTCTTCGAAATATGTGAAAAGGAAAAAGAGAGAGCGGGAGGGGAGGGGGTTTACATACTATCTACTTATTTCCCGAAGTAATGTGAGGGAGTTTCAGAAATCGTCAATAAAATTTTGAGTCATGTTTACTTTTATGAATACGGCATCATACAAAAATTTATTATTATATATGCAGATTTCTGGGTATTTGGGTTTTTGCAATTATTAGTTTATACTTTCCCTGTACGAGACGCGATCTGTTTCGGTAATTCTGTGTTTATTTAAAATAATAAGTGTGGGCAGTTATTCTAATAAATGATGCAAATTTAAAACAAATGGGCTTTCAGAAACCGATGACAGCACGAAAAAATGGTTAAAATTACACTAATGAAGTGTGGCTTTTAATTAAGGATTTTTTTTCTATTGCATGTATTGTACAGACTTGATTATTATCAGAGTCTCGGTAAATTCCGTTTTTGGATTTATGTTAGGCATTTCTTACGTATACTAATTTTCATTGAAGGTTTTTATTTATTTATTTTTTTTGGGGGGGGGGCATATAAGTGGTCTGTTCTAGAAACGAGGGATTAAACATAAAATGATTATATAAAATCTTAAGTTATGGAAAAAGTAATTAAGCCAGATTTAATATACAGAACAAGTGCCTTAAAGAAATATTTCTAGATTTTTTTATCAGTGAAATAATTTATGATTTGATCAAATTTTAATATACTCATGCTCTATTGAAAGTATTGCAAGACTGTTTAGTCTCTACTGCGATATTGTTGGTCTCAGGTGTGTTTTAATTAATTTTAATCTTGAGAAGCTTCTAGAGTGGGACTAGTCTAGACGCATCTAGACTGATATAAGTGGTGAGTTCTAGAAATGAAGGATTAAACATAAAACGATTATATAAGACCTTAAGTTATGGAAAAAGTATTTAAGCCAGATTTAATTTACAGAACAAAAATATCTACAAATAAATATTTATAGATTTTTTTATCAGTGAAATCATTTATTTATTTGATCAAATTTTAATATCCTCATGCTCTATAGAAAGTATTGCAAGACTGTTTAGTCTCTACTGCGATATTGTTGGTCTCAGGTATGTATTAATTAATTTTAATCTAGGAAAGCTTCTGCTCCCGGTCCCTATTTGGAAAGCCAGCAGCACTGTCATTCATAGAGAGGAATTATAGAATTCTTATGGGTTTCAGAAATATTAAGATGGATGAATGCTTTAATGCTTCCATTTCTTCAACCATCATATCGAGATTTGCATCTGCATGTTTCACACACTTCGTTTGGCCGTTATTCTGAATTCGTTTTTCGTTAGCCTGGGGTTAACAAAATTCCACATCCACATTGAACGCCAGATGCTCCCGCTACGGAAACGAAGCCTTGGGAATGATCAGATTATTCTATGACGTTGCATTCTCTCTCGCATGCTGTATTGCGCATTATTTGCTTAATACATAAAACACCACATTTTTGTTGCACAAATATGTCTACGCTTTATCAGTTAAATCATTTTTTTAATGATTTATGTCTGAATTTTACCTTTTATGAACTCTGGTAACAGGAAAAAGTGCGCACTATATCGCAATGGTAAAATCATACTGCTCTACCGTCTTCCCTGTATTAAACTTACGCTTGCCCCGAGTATAGTGATTCAGATGAGCATCTATTTATTTAAATAGGCAAAAGGAGATTTGAGTGAAAAAAACACAAAAACTTACTACAACATCGTAAGTTTTATTTTTCATTCATGCATGAACACATGCACTTATAATCCCACACGGGTCGTAATAAAACGAATGTAAGTGGGAAGACTACTAAGCATCTTGCCCTCGTTTTATTAAATTCCTGCTGAAAAAAGAACAAATCGTAAGTTATCGTCATTGCACACGGCTAACAGACACCGGAAATAAATAAATCTAAACAATATAAACAGTCCCAAAATGATTTGACCTCTTTGATTTAGAAGGTTACCATACAAGGGTTATCATTTTCTGTTTCAATATGCTTATCGCCTACTAGGCAGTGTTTGGCAAGGTGAAATTCGAAAGTGAATAATATTTATTGTTTTTCTCATTCAAAACAGCTTGTCTAGGTGTAATTTTTATCAAAAATCGCAGATTTTAAATAAACTAAGGTTTACATAGTAGAAATTTCTTTAAGTATGGATTGATTTCGAGCAAGAGTCTCCGCAAAAAGGGGGCAATGCTAATCTCCTTAGGGTTTCCTAGTTTGTTCTCCATCAAAGGTCTCCAAGATGGCCGCCTCACTCCCATGTCGTATGGACAAATTCTAATCAATTCGAAGGAAGTGGGCTAGCCAAGTAACCCTCCAAAAAGATAACAGGAAAGAAGGGGAAAACTTCGCGAACCGGAAACTGGTATACTCTGCCAACTACACGACTTTGACATGGTAGCAGATAACAGTGATTTATCACCAGTATCTAACTATCATTATTTGTTGGTTCAATGGCAACAGTATCTCTTAAGCGCGTAGAATATGTTATGGTGCTGATTGCATTCAACTCTTCATAATCATAGTAAATAAATATAAAAAGGTGCTACCCTTGTTTACCCTTGAGAAACCTTCGCAGGTTTTCGGATGAATGTCGGTCTAAAATAATACTACCGATGATGCTGGAAAAATAAACATCCATTCAAGTAAGTTTAATTTATAGGTTATTTTTGTTATGTATTGTATGACAGAACTGTTTTGGGAACAGATGTATTACACGCACCTCCCTTGGCGACAATTTGGCGACAAAATTTTTTTGACGCCAAATACTCGTCAAAAAAATTTTGTCGCCAAAACAGGCCTACGCGGACATTTTACACTTAAAATAACAAATATACACAAAATATCGATAACAACTCAAATATAAAAATAAATTCAAAACAAACTTACCAATGGCAATAATAAACGTTCAAAAACATGTCACAAAACCACAGCAGCTACTTTAAAACATACACGAATATATCTAAAAACGGCTGTATTAAAATTCAAAACCTAAACAGAAATGCTCAACCGCTACTTTAAAACATATGCAAATATATCAAAAAACGAAGACATTAAACTTCCAAAAACATTACAGAAATCCTAAACCGCTACTATGAAACGCCAACAAAAATATCGAACACCGGTATATTAAACTTCCAAAAACACTACACAATACCACAACACCTATTCAGGGTTGCAACAAAAAACAAACATCATGCCAAATCGCATGGCTGCCAGACCAAACAAAAAAAATCGCTAAAAATAAAAAAATCGCCAAATTGAAAAAGGTGCGTGAAACACATCTGTACCCTGTTTTGTTAAGATGTCGGAAATGATATATATCATTTCTACATTTTTCTCTTTTTTTTTTTTTTTTTATTTTTTTTTGGTGAATGTAGCTAAATCTTAATACAATTCTTATAACTATTAAACTGTTAAAAACTGTATGCTTATGCATGGTTTGGGGCTTTCAGCATATAAGTACATTAGAGTGAAATGGAGGAATTGAGAACGGAAAATCATGTAGTTCTACTTTGAATCTAAATAAGTTTTTAACAAGTTGTTTTATGAAAAGTTGCATAGATACTTTTGGTTATGTTCTACTTTTATAGTTTTATTTTCTTTTAAAATCTGTTCAGAATTTTTTTTGTCGTAAATATTTAAAGATTTTTTTTTTTGTGTTCTCACTTGCTCCCGCACTTGGGATCAAGTGAGAACGCGGGTCCCAATAAAGCATAGTTGCTCATAGCATAATGAGTAGGGCAAGGGAAAAAACATTTCATGCTGAACACAGGGCTTTTTTTTTTTTAACATTCTTTCGTTGTGGAGGTATTTGTTCAAGTTAACAGTGTCAGTAACGTCCAAATATTAACAAAAGAAGTATATTTGTATTATTTGTTTTAGAGTAACAAATGTGTCTTAAAAGTTCAAAAAAAAAATTTTTCCTTTGTATAGACCTTATTAAATATTGTAGGATCAAAAAGAAATGAAAAATAGTAGTTCACTTTCAGCTCTTTCAGGAACACTAGTAAGTCATCATCTGGTACAAAAGGTAACTCAGAAATAGTGACAACAGAATTAGAAATTCAATAAATTCACACATAATTTGTAATGTCCACTCCACTGACATTCACTGACAGTTAGTCTAAACATGTTAGTTTATTGCAATTCACTTCTTCAAACCTACAAAAAAAAAAAAAAAAAAAAGTTTTCAGTTGTTTAATTTTCTACTTTTGATTGCTAAGGAATTAAAATCAATCATCAGCTGTTAAATAAACATGTCAAAAGGTGGTTGGTTATGAAGTTTCTCCAGCTATAAAACATTTGTTGGGAAGAAAAAACTATTTATATGGCTGTTATAACTCAAAGGTATGTTTTTTTCAGTATATGGAGCCAGTTGTCACTTGTTCCAACCTTCATGTTCTTACTTGTCACAACACAAAATTTTTATGGGCAACTACAGACACTGCAGTACGGAACTAATATTGTAAAAAAAAAAATGGTTTTTATGTATTTTACCTGTATTCTTCGATTCTTAATGAAAAAAATGGGTATTTTCAAAATAACACTACGTGTTGTGGTTAATTTGTGATGATTTTTTTGGGTAGGCTAGTACTCGAACTTGGGTACCTTTAGTTAAAATGCAAGGGTTTGGTAGGTATAAAAAAATTCCTTTTTATAATTTTTTTTTCTGTAAATAAAAACTATACATAACATTAGAGGAAGAATTTTCCTACAAAGTTCACTTGAAATTATTTTTAAAACGTTAATTTTTTTAGGGTTTTAAGCCCACATTCTCACTTAGTGCACTTCATCCTAATACTTTTTGGCAGGCTATTAAAATATACACTCTATGATTTCAATGGATTGCTAAAAGTTGCAAATCTGATAATTTTATTTATAATTTTTATCCTAAATTTATCAGTATATTATAAAAGTCAAACATAATGTATTTAGCAACTTTGCTGGTTATAAGTTATAAAAAAGATTTTCAACTGTTAATAGTCGTTGTAAAAGATAAAATATACGGGGATCTATATACTGTGTGGTTCACCTTAAAGGCGTCAAATCCCAACAAGTGGAGTTCTCCTTATTAGAAATTTAGAAAAATAACATTTAACACTGTTTTAAAACTTTTAACCTGACAATCAACACTTTGTATAAAATTTAACAATTAGTAGCTCATAAAGAACCATAGAATGTTTCAAGAAAGAAATATTGAATACAGAATTTATCAGAAATAAATAATTAATACAGTCTAAATATTTGCAAAGTGTCCAAAATGTATCAATCGTTATAGTAAAAGTAGGTAAATAATGTATTCAAAATACAATACTTTTATTTTTTTTTAAATCTTAAAAACTGAAAAATAAACATGTACAAATATCAAGAAATAGATACATAAAAATACAAAAGTAGTGAAAAATTATATGAAGTACATAAAATAATGAATATTTTGTAGCAAGGTAATTTCAACATGTATAGAAGAAGGAAAAAAATAATGACAATAGTATTACTAGTTATTTTTTAAAAACAAAAATTTAAATTTAAAATATTTACAAAGTATAAAAATCAGTTTATAAAACCAAGAACAAAATTAAAATATTTTAGGAAAGGTTATAAAATTAACTATAAATATCAACTTGAAATCCTCATTTAAAAATTAAATTAGACCTGTATAAGACCTATGAACCAGATTTGAATAAGCAAGGATAATCTTAAAATCTTAAAAACTGAAAAATAAACATGTACAAATATCAAGAAATAGATACATAAAAATACAAAAGTAGTGAAAAATTATATGAAGTACATAAAATAATGAATATTTTGTAGCAAGGTAATTTCAACATGTATAGAAGAAGGAAAAAAATAATGACAATAGTATTACTAGTTATTTTTTAAAAACAAAAATTTAAATTTAAAATATTTACAAAGTATAAAAATCAGTTTATAAAACCAAGAACAAAATTAAAATATTTTAGGAAAGGTTATAAAATTAACTATAAATATCAACTTGAAATCCTCATTTAAAAATTAAATTAGACCTGTATAAGACCTATGAACCAGATTTGAATAAGCAAGGATAATCTTAAAATCTTAAAAACTGAAAAATAAACATGTTAAAATATCAAGAAATAGATACATAAAAATACAAAAGTAGTGAAATATTATATGAAGTACATAAAATAATGAATAGTTTGTAGCAAGGTAATTTCAACATGTATAGAAGAAGGAAAAAAACAATGACAATAGTATTACTAGTTATTTTTTAAAAACTAAAATTTAAATTTAAAATATTTACAAAGTATAAAAATCATGTTATAAAACTAAGAACAAAATTAAAATATTTTAGGACAGGTTATAAAATTAACTAAAAGCATAAATTGGGAATCTTCATTTGAAAAATTAGATTAGACCTCTGTAAGACCTATAAACCTGATTTAAATAACCAAGGGTATGTTCTCATCTTCTGGGTGGTATTCCTTGAAAAAGAGGAAAATTAAAATTTTATAAAAGAAATTCAAAATTTTTTCATTAACCTCATTATCTGAAGCTAATCTTGAATTTCATTGGCTGAAATCATCTAAGTGATGATCATTAAAATTCAATTAGTTGACACTGAAAAAAAACAATGTGACATTTCTAAGATATAATCTCTGACCTCTGGTGATGTAAGAGCAGAGCTTAGCTGCATCAGGTTTGCAGTGTATTGAACCATAAATCCAAATAATAAAAATATTTATTATAAAGATTACTACCCAAGAGCAACATAAGCAAATTATATACTTATATAATCACCAAATTTGAGGCCATGAAAAATCCAGCACTTTTTGCAACATTCATGTGTTTGGTGTTTTTTTAATTGTATTTCATGCTTAAAAAATTATAAAATTGTCAAAACATCTAAAGCTTATCGAATTGAAGAAACTATCATTTATGTGCATTAAGTTTTTTTAAAAAATTAGAATAAAATCCATACACACTATTAATTTCATGTGAAACTTATAGACAGAACTAATTAAATAATTATATTTTCTTCTAATTGATGAACTTGCATTAAACTTGGTGAGTTTTTACAGTTTAGTACCATGAGCTGCAATCTGCAGTATAGCCATTGCTTTCTCAAATCATTCCTCTATTTGAGAACTTTTTATTTGAAATTACATTTGAAATAATTGTTTTAAAAATTATTTGTTGCTGTATTTATTGTTTTAAATTTTTCTTGACAAGATTTTGTAAATAACTTTCATTCTTATCTTTTATTTTAACAAAGATAAAGGCAATAGCATTTAATGCAATACTCCTAAATATTCATAATTTTAGGTATATCATTCATTCTAATTTGATTGTTTCAAGTTTTAAATGAATGTATTTCAAAGAGAATGATTAAAAGTTATACTTGGAAATTAAAATTTAAATTATTTTTAAAGAAATATTATATTATTTCACGCATCAAAACTACACATTTATTAGTATATTATATATAAAAATGTTTAATTTCCTCCGCCCTATGTATTCTAAAAACTTCTTTGTTAGAAACATTTCAAGATTTAAAAAATCTGTATTCACAGATATTTCTGAATGCCTTGATATGATATTTTAAAAGTTTTTAGTGTAAAAATTGTACTTGGGTCAGTTTAGAACTAGATTTATATTATCTACTCTCTTACCTGCATATTCTTTTTTTCTGAATAGATATTTTGAACACAAATTCTGCAAATTTGGCAAAAATATATAGCTAAATTCTTGTTTATGTCTGAAATAATTTTTTAATATATTCAGTTTCAGTTCTTAAGATCAATGTTAGTCAAATGAATGTTTGTTGCATTAGTATTTATGTTTCCTACCCCCCCCCCCTCCTAGGGGTAAAAAATATTTATTCAATTGAAAGTAACTGCAGTTAAAGTGTCAAAAGTATAGTTTTGGGAACAGATGTGCCAGACGCACCTCCCTTGGCGACAAAAATTTTTTGGCACCAACTAGCCACCAAAATTGTTTTGTCGCCAACTTGTCGCCAAAACAGGCCTACGTGGACATGTTAGGCTTAAAATATCAAATATAAACAAAATATCAATAAGAACCCAAAAATAAAAATAACTTCAAAACAAACTTATCTTAAAAATAATAACAAATATGTTAGGGGGGGGATGCCCCTCCCCCCACTAAAAAAAGTCAGTATATTCAACTAATAATAACTCATTTAAATAAACATAAAATACACCAACTTGTCGCCAAAACAGGTCTATGCGGACATGTTAGGCTTAAAATAACAGATATACACAAAATATCAATAACAACCCAAAAATAAATCGAAAACAAACTTAGCAATGGCAATAATAAGCTTCCAAAAACATGACACAAATCCACAACAGCTACTATTAAACTTCAACAACAGCTGTATTAAACTTCAAAACCGAAACAGAAATATTCAACTGCTACTTTAAAACAAACGCAAATACATCTAAAAATGGCTGTATTAAACTTCCAAAAACATGACAGAAATCCTCAACTGCTACTATGAAACACACACAAATATATCGAATGCTGGGTATATTAAATTTCCAAAAACACTACAGAAATACCCAGCAGATGTTCAAAGAAAGGGAAGAAATTGATGAATCTAGTTTAGGGAAAAAGAAATATCATTAACTTACTCAAACGTATAACTCCTGCATTCCAAAACTCAACATTTTAAATCAACCACACTGTTTTCAAAAACACAAATGCATAAATCAACCAACCTGTAAGTCCATCAAACCACATCTAAATTAACCGATGAAATTAACAGTTAATTTCAAATAAACTGCTAACTTAACCTAAGATAGCAAAATAACCTTGCGCAAAAATTACTTCCACAAGCACACCCCATTAAATAGCCATACAAACAGGGTTGCAACAAAAAAAATCACGCCAAGTCGCATGGCTGCTACACCAAATAAAAAATCCCCAACTTGGCAATGAGGTGCGTATAACACATCTGTACCCAGTTGTGAAAATTCTGATGCTCTTTTTTTTCTCAGTAGGGGAAACTAGGGATACTTGACCCAATTTTTAGTTTTTGATTGTTAATTTTTTTTTTGCATTACTTATGGGTGTGTAAATGCAGTCTATATATACTTAATGAAGTATTACACAATATTTATTATTATTATTCTGAAGTAATAATTGTAAAGGTAGTAAAAGATAAATTATTCAAAACTTTCAATTTGGGTCAAGTATCCCAATGTATAGGGATACTTGACCCACCCATTAGGGATACTTGACCCAAGTCATAGATTTGGGAGTATGATTTAAAATTATAAACAAAACACTTTTACATAAGAACAAAATTAACATTAAGGTTAATACTTTTTATTTTTGTCAAACAAAATTAATACTTTTAATTTTTATTACATAATTCTAATACAGTACAACCTCCCAAATCCGGAATCGTTCAGGACACGGCAATTCCGGATTTGGGAATTTTCCGGATTTGAGAGGTTTTTAAATAACACTACAAAATTTTAGGAGAAAAAAAATAAACACACTAAAAAAAAAGTAAAATGGTTTAATTATTAAATAAACCTAAATACAGGGCATATAATTACATTATAATTTAAACATTTCAGTCAATAATGTTTGTTGTTTTAATTTCAGCTTATTATAAATATTTTCTCGAATCCTATATAGTGACATAATTTCATGTTCCCAGATAAAATTCCGGTGTTCTAAGCCTAATATTGTTTAATCTAATGATTTTATTAGGTCTTCCGTTGACATTCTGAATCAATTTCACGATCGCTGTCATCATAACCTTTGTTATTTACAACACTATGAATAATTTCAGAATCGCTCATGCTGCATTTACACATTTGCGATCGCACCACCTGTAACACCGCATTTACACAGTCGCGATAGCGGCGAGTCGAATTGAGGGGAGTGAATGTGTAAACGGTGTTTTCGCCAATCGTGGCGCTCGCTTCGGGAGTGGTTTTCTGGCACGAGTCAAAGTGGCGAATGGCGCCGGGGGTCAAAGGTGAGAATGGCGACGGGAAATCTTGTTCACAGCAAGAGGGGGGAATGTGAGTTTGGTCACTCGCGTCAATGCAGGTACGTGACTAATGTCTCGCAAATGTCTTGCGGGTGGCTCGATCGTGAATGCAAATGCGGCACAAGACATTCGCGAGACATTAGTCACGTTCCTGCATCGACGCGAGTGACCGTTCTCACATTCTCGCCTCTTGCTGTGAACAAGACTTCCCGTCGCCATTTTCCCGTTTGACGCCCGGCGCCATTCGCCACTTTGATTCGTGCCAGAAAACTGCTCCCGAAGCGAGCGCCACGATTGGCGCGGAGAAACGGCGAGAACACCGTTTACACATTCGCCCCCTCCCGCGATTCGACTCGCCGCTATCGCGATTGCGTAAATGCGATGTAAGAGAATAAACGATCGGCACATTTCATCGATGTCTAAAACTTCCTGTATGACCAATTATCCAAGTTAATATTGCCTTTATTCGCATATTCTACTAATTCTGCCATTTCAGCTTCTTTCTCAGATACTTGAAAACCCTCAAAATCGCTGCTATCACTTCCTTGAAAGGAAGCGCAATTTTTTACCGATCATTTTCGTAGCGACATCTATCGGTAAAATAGAAAAGTAAAATTGGCCATTTATTAAAGCATTCCGGATTTGGGAGGTTTCCGGATTTGAGAGGTCCGGATTTGGGAGGTTGTACTGTATTAATATGCCCAATTTTAATTTTTATTGTAGAAAGTTCAAAATATTAGCAGTCTGAATGTTCATTATGTGCCTAAACAAGTTCCAGAATAAGATTCATGCGAGCCATAACTTCTAAATAGTTGGACAGTTCTTCTTCTTTTTCATTAAAAGCTTGCTTTGCTTTATATGATGGCACAAAATTTGTTGTTTACCCTCCCTGGATTTTTCTGGCATACCTTCTTAAAGTGTTTCTAGAGAGACCAAATTCTTTGGCTACTGTATGACAGGGGACACCATCTAGAACAGGGGTTTCCAACATGCGGCCCGCGGTGCCGTTTTTTGCGGCCCGCGAAGACTTCTAGGAAAATAATTTACAGCATCAAATTATATTCTTAGTTAACGAAAAATATTTTTGTAAAAATCTTTATTGTTTTCAAATGCTGTTCATTTACAAAAAGATTGATTTTCCTCGAATTCCATGAAAATTAGGGTGTCCACTCATGTTCTATTTCATATTCCCCCCCACTTCTTATTTGATCCACTTCTTATTTAAATACCTACCTCTTATTTGACTTTTTTTGTGTGTGTCTGTGTAATTTAACGAAAGCTGGCCAGTTATAATCAAGGTCGTTGTTGGAAGATCATCCTCGAACTTTTAAAAATTTCATAGTATATACTATACACAAATCCTCCAAATCCCCCTCCCTCAAGAAAAAAGTTCTGGGTATGGTCCTGATTAAATTGCGGCCCGCCACTAGACAGGTGTTTACGATTGCGGCCCTTGGACACTTGTAAGTTGGAAACCCCTGATCTAGAACCTTTCCCACAGCTTTTTCCAAAATATCAGAAGGAATAGCCTCTCTGGGTTTAGCACCCTCTTTTCTTTTATATTTTTTGGGCATCTATAAGGAAAGAAAAAACAAAATAAATAATACTAATCTTGGGTCAAGTATCCCTAGGTGACTTGGGTCAAGTATCCCTAGTTGCATATTTACTACATAATCCTAAAATGCAGACAGTTGCAAATAAGTAGATTAACACTATTATACATTTTATTATAGCTAAAATCATGTACAAAACAAGTGACCAATTAAAAAAGTCTTACTTTTAAACAAAAAAATTTATAACATCAGCGTTTACAGCACAAAAAAATTACTTTTGGAGCATGAAAATGTATTTTGTCTTATAGTTTAAAAACTTATGCAATGATTCAGTTGTTATTTTCACCATGTGGTCAGCTAACTGTCAGGAAAGAAGTGATGCTACTTCCAACTTACAAAACTTTCCCCATTCTGAGAAAAAAGCCTTGGGTCAAGTATCCCTATGTCTTCTATAACTTGATATTTAAAACCACGTTTCAGTCTCTAAAAATATGTTGTATAATTTTGCTGTGATAGATTATGCATGAAATGAATTATATTTCTTGATGGAAAAAGTTAAAACATGCATTTGAGGATTATATTTCACCATTTATGTATTAAATAACTGTTCCCAAAACATGAAAATTTTAGGTGATAAGTTTTCATATTATATGAGGCAAATATGCATGAACATTTTGTACAAGTTCTTTTATGAAAACTGTTTGAAAAAAATTTCTGAATAGAAGTATATCATTTGCTAGTTTTTTCTTTCCTTTGCAGTCATATACATAGCTATGCATTTCATGTTGGAACTGAATTACTCACTATCTGTTTTCTTGACAGTTAGTTTAGATATAACTTTGTTTTAAACATAATTTACAGAAACCTTTTTTTTTTTCCAATGTGCTGGTGCTTTGTCAGATAGACATTTGACTGTTGTCTTTCACTGTAATTTATCGCTGGCCATTTTATTATGGGAGCACCATGTAGGCTGATCAGCATTAGTCCCTAATAAGGGACGACACAGGTGGAGTCATTTTAGTGCCACATGCCGGGTTTTCAAAAGAGTACCCTCAGCACCAAAAGCCAGCATGCTTACCACAAGATAAAAAATTTGAAGATTTTATTTGAATTCTACTTCTTAGTATTTAAAAATTTGGAAATTTCTTCATCAACTTAATATATTAAAGTAACAGAGTATAACAGTTAATTACTTTGCACTGGAAAATTTGACATCTGAGTTCATATCATTTTGGCCTTTGATCGGGGTCAGCCTATGTCCTTGTACGGCCAAATTGCAGAAATTTTTGTTGGGTCCTTCAAAATTCTGATATAGGGACATTAAATGATAAACATTTAATGTGAACACATAAAAGACAAAAATTAGGAAGGTGGTCATATTTTCTTTTTTATGTACATTTATAAGAAAAGAAAAACTAATAAGTAGCTAGACTACTATATTTTATTTGCAGAACAAAATTATTTACAATCAAATTTTCCTAGATTTTTTTATCAGCAAGATCATTTATCAATTGATGAAATTTCAATTACCTTTTTTCTACATGCTCTGTAGACACTATTGCAAGACAGTTAAGTCTATTCTGCGATATTGTTTACTTCAGGTATGTTTGAATTAATTTTGATTTCTAAAAGCTTCTTTTTCCAATGCTATAGTTACATAAATTGTTAATAATATTCTTAAAGATATAAAAGCTATTAAGAAGCCAGTAGCTGTCATTTATAGCAATTGTAGAATTTTTATTTGGTTTCCAAAACGATAGGTTTTAATGTTTCCATTTATTTGACCAGACTGAAGCTATCTACATCTATATCTTTTATAGACTTCATCTGGTCATTATTCTGAATCAATTTTTATATCTGTCAAGATGACTTCTAGTACCAATGTATGTTCCTTATGTTCATTCTGTGGAATCGTCTCAAATTAACTTGTCTAGCTTTATACAGTATTTGTTGAAAACAATGCACCTCAAACATTTCTTTCCAGTTACTTGTTCGTTAATACTCGTAATTAAATATCCTTTTTAATTTCCGTAAATGTGTTCCCTCAATTTCTGGAGTGACTTCTAAATCAGTTACATGCTGTGCCTCTAACTTGTTCAAAATCGGAGTGGCTATATTTTGTCATGCATTCTCGAAGGCTTCCAAATGATTGCAGGACTTCCCTTTGGAAATTTAAAATTTTTCTTCATATGGGACTTTGTACTAGCATGGGGCCTAATTGCTTCAAATAAATCCAATCGTATTAAAGCTAGCCCTGCCTTTCATAATTAATTCTGTACATATTTAGTATGGGTGTTTTTCATTTTTCACGTTGCATGTTATCTCATTGAATCATCATTTGGTAAGTCAAGTTTCAGTAGGTATTTAGCTCTGTTAAACCCTTCAACTAAATAGTTGAAGGAGTTTTTCATAAACTTTCAAAATTTGCGAACCTTATTTCACAAGAGAGTCTTTGTAGTAGATCTTGTATTTTCTGCTTCTGGTTTTAATTGCTCTTAACTTGCTACAAGAATAAGGAAAAAATTTATAACATGAAAAACTTTATGGCCTCACCTTCACATTTCTCTTTAACCTGAATACAATGATTTCTTATTCACAAAGTCTGTTGTTAAAAAATATGTTTGAAGTAAGATATTCGTACCATTGTAGTGAGATTTTACTCCAAAATGCCAATTTTCTTCCTTTGATTCTTCTGTTTGTTTTTTAAGGAGCTATGCACTGCACGCGTGAAAGATACTTATGCATAGCAGTGAAAATGCAAGGCAGACAAATCACCCAATTATTCTAAGCTTTTTGTGGATTTGTATTTTTAGATTTTTGAAATTATAATCTCCTCTCGCTCCTGACTAATATGTGAGATTTACTTCTCCCTTTATTTCTGTAAGGATAAGTATAGAAGACAAAAGGCTTCTGTGATGTAAAAATTCCAACGTGAAAAAAAATATTAGTAATCAATCGTTTGTCGGGAAATCAGATAATTCTGAATTATGTGTAGTACCTCCTTGAAAATCTAACCTTTCATGAGCATTGCTATTAAAAATGGTCAGAATCAGATTTTTGTGTTCATAGGTTTAATTGCAGTTGTTTTCATAGCTTTATTAATGCAATTTTATGTTAGCATATTCATGTTTTTGTGTGGGCATTTTCTTGCACCTCATTTTACTGCTTTTATATCTGGTCTATTTATAAGTGATGATTTTGTTAAGGAACCTGAAAGTGGCTCTGAATTTTATGAAAATCTTTTAATGAAAACATGAAGTTTGTATACAAAATTAATGAAATTTGAATAACATTACTTTATTTTCTCTCTCTGTCTTGTACTCTGTAATCCAATCACAAATGTTATACATTTTAACTCTCTACCTCAAAAATTGGGTAGTTATAAAAGTTCAAAATGCTCCAAAAATATCCCTATACCCCAGGTATTATTGAGTTTTCTGATTTTTTGCATTTTGGTATAAGCTTTACAATTCATTGTTGTTAACTGCCGTATACCAGTATGTGAATATTTGATACTCCAATAAGATGTATATAAAAGAATTTTGTCGTGCAAATTATTTTGAGATTGACAATAACTCTTTTGTTGGGCAATATCTTTTTCTTTTTGTCATATGTGCTGGAAATAAAGACAATAAATGTTTTGCTAATATCCTCACCCGAGCTTATGTGTACAAAATATAGAAAAATCACTTTCTTATTCCTGTCCTTTTTCTTATTCTGTCTTCTAAGGATTTAAATTTATTATTATATAAAATATGTGAAATTTCCTTAATTTAGAAGGTGATGGGAAAGGAAAAATTGTGTATGGGAAGTAATTTGTAAAAAGACAATAACATGTTTTTATATGAACTAAACAGTTTTAATTTCATGTAGGTAATTTTATGTCAGTGTAGATTTTTTTATTTACTTAGACTTTTAAAAGATTTAATTCGTGTGAGAATTGCTGTTTTGTATACTATGCATATATGTTTCTTAAATCATTGTTTTGTTAAATATGATATTAAACTTTTGCTGTTACTTTAAATGCATACATTCATGACTGCAGAATAAAATATTTCATACTCTATCATGAAAAATTATTTATATTGACAATTACTTTTCTATGTCATTGTTAATGGAAAAGGTAGGTGATATTTTCTCTAACCAAGAAGTGTTATAATAGGTATAGCTTAGTCTTCATCTGATTTCATGTAGCACTGAAGTGTATTGTAGAGTTTTCATGAAAATATTTCCCGTCTATGTGCTTATTTTAAAATCAATTGACTTGATACACACAATGAAAAATGTTATTAGATTATCTTATCCTGTAAGAACAATATGGTTTTTGAAATATTCTCTGATTCACACAATTATTTTATTTATTTTAATAGCTAGTATAAAGATAATTTAAGATAATCATAATGTAATTCAAATTATTCTTATCTAATTTCATTTTTATAATTCGAATTCTTATGTTTGGTAGATTTATAGCAAAACTATTTTAATATTATCAACAACAAGTTTGGAGAGTGTTTAAGATTATATAAGTCCACAACTCACATTTCTAATCCCAGTGTACATTTTTATAGGCGTGCATATTTATTTTTAGTGCATTTTTTATGTAGTAGTCTCCTTTGTGCTTACATAGCTCGCTGGGTACATGTATGCAAAGCAGAATTGGAAAAATATTTGCAGTTCTAATCACACAATCTTAAAGAATGTCATAAATTTCTAGAATTTCTGTTTAGTAATATATTTTGGTAAGGTCTCTTACCAAAATATATTACTAAACAGCACTAAATATTACTAAATGCATAAAGTATCATTATTAAGAAATAATTTTAATTTAGAAGCTTATATAACTTGAATATTCATCCTGCAAATTAGAGAATTTTTTTAATAAAGGACAAATGAGAAAGACGTGCCAAAATCAGGATATATAAAAAATCGTTTGCAAAGTGTTTAAAATATACAAAAATGTAAAAACAATTTTTTTAGAAAAATTGAGCTTTAATTAAAAACCTTACATAAATTTAAACACTCCCCTCCACCCACCCACCCCCCACTCAAAAAATAATTTTTTTTGAAAATTCATAGTCAAAACTGAAGAATATGAGAATTGTAGAATACACGAAAATTTTTTAATATAGAAATACCGAAAAATACCATTTTATTTCAAAAATATCTTTAATTCTGTTGCCTTTTTAATTAGCAGCAATCACCTAGCACTCCCTCTTGAAAACATTTTTATCCTCAAAATTAAGATTTAAAATAGGAAAACATCTTTTAAATGTACAAATACAGCGTTAAAACAATTGTTATTAATTCATTAATCATTTATTACAGAGCGGAGAAGCCGACATTTCAGTACGAAAAAATCTCGTTTATAATCAAACACCCTCCCGCACTCCATGAAATGAGTGAGTACGGTTACCGGAAATTCTGAGATTACCGCAGACAAATTTTTACTGCTCCACTTCGCGCATGAGTATGAGTATCCTACTTCGACCAAAATTTTAATTAGAAAGAATGTAATACATTTATTTTATGATAATTTACATTTATGATAATTTAAGATATTATGATAAATTATTATGATAATTTAAGATTACATTTATGATAATTTAATACATTTATGATAATTTAAGATAATCATAATGTAATTCAAATTATTCTTAACTTATCTAATTTCATTTTTATAATTTTTATAATTCGAATTCTTATGTTTGGTAGATTTATAGCAAAACTATTTTAATATTATCAACAAGTTTGGAGAGTGTTTAAGATTATATAAGTCCCCAATTCACATTTCTAATCCCAGTGTACATTTTTATAGGCGTGCATATTTATTTTTAGTGCATTTTTTATGTAGTAGTCTCCTTTGTGCTTACATAGCTCGCTGGCTACATGTATGCAAAACAGAATTGGAAAAATATTTGCAGTTCTAATCACACAATCTTAAAGAATGTCATAAATTTCTAGAATTTCTGTTTAGTAATATATTTTGGTAAGGTCTCTTACCAAAATATATTACTAAACAGCACTAAATATTACTAAATGCATAAAGTATCATTATTAAGAAATAATTTTAATTTAGAAGCTTATATAACTTGAATATTCATCCTGCAAATTAGAGAATTTTTTTAATAAAGGACAAATGAGAAAGACGTGCCAAAATCAGGATATATAAAAAATCGTTTGCAAAGTGTTTAAAATATACAAAAATGTAAAAACAATTTTTTTAGAAAAATTGAGCTTTAATTAAAAGCCTTACATAAATTTAAACACTCCCCTCCACCCCCCCGCCCACTCCAAAAATAATTTTATTTTTTAAATTCATAGTCAAAACTGAAAAATATGAGAATTGTAGAATACACCAAAATTTTTATTATAGAAATACAGAAAAATACCATTTTATTTCAAAAGTATCTTTAATTCTGTTACATTTTTAATTAGCAGCAATCACCCAGCACTCCCTCTTGAAAACTTTTTTATCCTCAAAATTAAGATTTAAAATAGGAAAACATCTTTTAAATGTACAAATACAGCGTTAAAACAATTGTTATTAATTCATTAATCATTTATTACAGAGCGGAGAAGCCCACATTTCAGTACGAAAAAATCCCGTTTGTAATCAAACACCCTCCCGCACTTCATGAAATGAGTGAGTACGGTTACCGCAAATTCGATTCCGCAGACAAAGTTTTACTGCTCCACTTCGCGCATGAGTATGAGTATCCTACTTCGACCAAAATTTTAATTAGAAAGCATGTAATACATTTATTTTTCTACTCATCTGTATATATATGTAATTTTTCTTTTTCTTTTAAGGCTGGGAAATTCTGCTTATTTACTAAATTACCGAGCTGTATCAAATCAAAATGTGACTGGTTGAGTCTGAAGTCACACCCCACATTTGGCATATTTTGTTTACAATCCGGAGAAAATTTTCAAATATAAATGGCGTGAGAGATAACTAGGGTAAAACGTGTTTAAGCAGTTCTGAATTAGTTTTTCTAAACATGAAAATATAAAATTGATTTTATACAGAATTTTTAAGGAACATCGCATGATAGCCGTAGAGGTTTATATTGTTTAGAATTTTTATTAGGTTTTATGTTCTCGTAGTTCAATATTTAAAAGATGTCAGTCTAAAAATGACCTTATCAGCCGTGTTATGAGTTTTTGATCGGGTCGATATTCCTATTGTGGAGGTTCCTGCAAACCGAAACATACCAAATCCGTGCGAGTCCTTATGATTTACGAGCACAAAACAATAAGAATTGGTAAGGAACATCGTGCCCTAATAACAATAAATTTAAAATGCTCAGTACTTTAATTAATCAATAACGTAATTTTTAACATCATGGTTTAAATATATCTCATTTCCAAGCACAAACTTTTATATATTGCTTTTCATTTCACGGGAAAAATAAGAAAAAAAGCGTGATGGTACAGTGTTAATATATCCCATTCAAATTCCTTTCGCCTCTCTTTTCAGGTTCTAATGGGAAACTAAAACGCTTCTGGTGTCTAAAAATTCAGAAAGTCAACGTATTACTGGCAGTTACAGTTTTCTAATCATCCTGTGAAGGAACGTCGGCATCCCAGCAGAGCAAATGTCGTGTATTACCAGCATGAATAGACTTTCCAATGAATGCCATTCCTGCGAGCAGAACCCTGCTCAAGCCGACAATGAATGCACTCCGTATGAAACTTGTAGAAGTGGTTTATATGTAAAAAGTTCCAGTGCACAGATTCCCCTTCGCCCCGAAGAAGAAATCTTCAAATGTAATTTATGTGATGGAACTTTTTCACAGTTGACTACCTTAAATATGCATCATTTATACCACACTAGTGAAAATCCTTATTGTACCCGAACAGAGCAACTTTTTACCTGCACTGTATGCGAGAAAAGATTTTCTGTACAGAGTAGTTTAAAGAGACATATCCGCACCCACATAGGAGAGAGGCCTTTCGCCTGCACGGTATGTGAGAAAGGTTTTTCTCGACAGGATCATTTAAGAAGACATTTCCGCATCCACACAGGAGAAAAACCTTTCGCCTGCCCTGTATGCGGAGAAAAATTTTCAGTGCAGGGTAATTTATCAGCACATATTCGCATCCACACGGGAGAAAAACCTTTCGAATGCACTGTATGTGGGAAAACATTTTCTTTAAAGAGTAATTTATCAGCACATCTTTGCATCCACACGGGAGAGAAACCTTTCGAATGCACTGTGTGTGGGAAAACATTTTCTGAAAAGAGTAACTTAACAGCACATCTTCGCATCCACACGGGAGAGAAACCTTTCGAATGCACTGTATGTGATACAAAGTTTTTTTCACAGAGTGATTTAAAAAGACATCTCCGCATCCACACGGGAGAGAAACCTTTCGAATGCACTGTGTGTGATAAAAAGTGTTCTTCACGGGCTGATTTAAAAAAACATCTCCGCATCCACACGGGAGAGAAACCTTTCGAATGCACTGTGTGTGGGAAAACATTTTCTCAAAAGAGTAATTTATCAGCACATATTCGCATCCACACGGCAGAGAAACCTTTCGAATGCACTGTATGTGGGAAAACATTTTCTAAACACTGTAATTTAACAGTACATCTTCGCATCCACACGGGAGAGAAACCTTTCGAATGCACTGTATGTGATAAAAAGTGGTCTATACAGAGTGATTTAAAAAGACATCTCCGCATACACACGGGAGAGAAACCTTTCGAATGCACTGTGTGTGATAAAAAGTGTTCTTCACGGGGTGATTTAAGAAAACATCTTCGCATCCACACGGGAGAGAAACCTTTCGCTTGTCCTGTATGTTGGAAAGTGTTTTCTGAACAGGGTGATTTAAAAAAACATCTCCACATCCACAATGGCGAGAAACCTTTCGAATGCACTGTATGTGGGAAAACATTTTCCGAACAGAGTAATTTATCAGCACATCTCCGCATCCACAAGGGAGAGAAACCTTTCGAATGCACTGTGTGTGATAAAAAGTGTTCTTCACGGGCTGATTTAAAAAAACATCTCCGCATCCACACGGGAGAGAAACCTTTCGAATGCACTGTGTGTGGGAAAACATTTTCTCAAAAGAGTAATTTATCAGCACATATTCGCATCCACACGGCAGAGAAACCTTTCGAATGCACTGTATGTGGGAAAACATTTTCTAAACACTGTAATTTAACAGCACATCTTCGCATCCACACGGGAGAGAAACCTTTCGAATGCACTGTATGTGATAAAAAGTGGTCTATACAGAGTGATTTAAAAAGACATCTCCGCATACACACGGGAGAGAAACCTTTCGAATGCACTGTGTGTGATAAAAAGTGTTCTTCACGGGGTGATTTAAGAAAACATCTTCGCATCCACACGGGAGAGAAACCTTTCGCTTGTCCTGTATGTTGGAAAGTGTTTTCTGAACAGGGTGATTTAAAAAAACATCTCCACATCCACAATGGCGAGAAACCTTTCGAATGCACTGTATGTGGGAAAACATTTTCCGAACAGAGTAATTTATCAGCACATCTCCGCATCCACAAGGGAGAGAAACCTTTCGAATGCACTGTGTGTGATAAAAAGTGTTCTTCACGGGGTGATTTAAGAAAACATCTCCGCATCCACACGGGAGAGAAACCTTTCGCTTGTCCTGTATGTGGGAAAACATTTTCTGAACAGGGTCATTTAAAAAGACATCTCCGCATCCATACGGGTGAGAAACCTTTTGAATGCACTGTATGTGAGAAACGATTTTCTGAACAGGGTCATTTAAAAAGACATCTCCGCATCCATACGGGTGAGAAACCTTTTGAATGCACTGTATGTGAGAAACGATTTTCTCAACAGGGTTCTTTAAGAACACATCTCCGTACCCACACAGGAGAGAAACCTTTCGCCTGCGCTGTATGCGAGAAAAGATTTTCTCTACAGGGTCATTTAAGAAAACATCTGCGCATCCACACAGGAGAGAAATCTATTGCCTGTATTCTGTGAGAAAAGATTTTTGGGAAGGGTTGTTTAAAAATACACATCTCCGCACCCACGTATGTGAGAAACATTTCGCATGCAGTGTATGTGACAAAAGATTTTCTTTCCAGGGGAAGTTTAAAACGCATCTCCTTGTCCATCGAGGAAAGACTTTTGGAGTGCACTAAATGTAAGAAAAAGTTTTCTGAACTCGATCATGTAAAAAGAATAATCGTACCCACACAGAAGAGAAATATTTCGTCCCCACTGTGTGAGGGAAAATATTTCTTTTCAGTGGGCTTTAAAAACGCATCACCCCACCCTTTCAAGTATCGAACCCACTTTCTACTATCGCATGAAGCATAATTTTTGTCCCACCGTGGGGAAAATATCCTTCAAAATGAAATTCAAACTCAGGTTTGACAGTGTTTATTTAAAGATGATATCGTACGTAATTATATTTTAATATTTAGTGTTTTATGACAGTACTCTTCTTTTGTAAATATTTTTAAATACATCAATGCGCTATCAGTATCGACCCATGATCCTTGATGAGATACTTGTTCTACCCAAGTGATTGGAGTAAAAAACTTGTCATGCCTGTTTAGACTGCCGGAACGGGTGTCTTGAAATGTCAGTTATGCAATACTACTGGTTTTTGTTCTTGCCTAATATGAATAAAATTTTTAAGATTTAACTACTTTTGTGTACATCTGCTGTGTTCTGTAAATGGGATATTATATGTATAATATATAAATAAATATTTTGTAGCTTCATATCGAGATTGAATTAATTTTCGCTTTTGTCTGTCTTTTAATTATTTTAAAGTAAGTTAGCTTTTATTAGAAGGGTTTTTTCGTAATGTGCAGCCAAAATAGGATTTGACGCATGGAGCATCTAATTATGCGTCTGTATTAGATATCGTCTCAAATTTTTATGTATGAAATGTATAATTTTAATTTTGAACTCATCTCTTGACAAATGTTCATAAGTTACACCAAGTCTCGTGTCTTGAATAATGGACTCTACTGGATCTTGCAAGATAAGAGGGTCTTTTCAAAAGTAATGCACAAGACGGCGACATTTCTTCCAGTATGATACATTGAAAGAAATTTCGCCATTTGCTGTTGAGGACTAGAGGAATATTTATGTGTCTGTGAAAGTTTTCTCAAAAATCAAGGACTCTAGTGAAAGTATTAGTGATGCAACCGTAATCACAAAAATCTTGGGGATGTACCGTAAATACGACAGCTAGTTAACAAGAAAACAAAACTTTATTTTATATTGACGAGACGAGGAGCAACACAACACAAAAATTGGCGTGACACATCACATTATATCGGTAGCATACTATCTCAGCTACTCAACAGAATCGAAAATAGACGAGGGATATCACCTCAAAAACTGGCGTGGAACAGCATGAACAACCCTCTTTTCTGTCTCCTCGTTCGATCTCTTTTTTCTACTTCACTTCAGTTCGCTCTCATTTAAAAACCGCAATCCGGGTCTCGATCGGGAGGTCGTCACAACTCCTCCCCCCTTGAAAACTTTTCTAGAGTATTACGAAGGAAAAGTTAGATGGTATACAGGACCATCAAATATAAAATGATCACCGAAAAGTTAATTTCCCTTTACTAAAGAGCACACAAGCAAATACCAAGTGATTAAAGTTGTTAGGGGTCCACTTTCAAAACAACAAAAAAGACCTTAAATGTAGCATATAATTAACTGAACTTCAACTGAATAAAAAGAGTAGATTAAATTCAAAACATTACCAATTCTACTGCTACATAGCATTATTCTGATTACAGAATGATAATTTTTTACACAATATTCATTAAAACATATCATTTTCACATTAAAGTATTATCCAAAACAAATTAAATTAAATAAACAAAGTAATCATGGGATATATATATATATATATAATAATTGCACTACTGCATTTTTACAATACCCTTTTCCGGTATAGTGATGCAACTGTATTAATTAATTTTAAATTTAGAGAGGCTCTACTCATTTCATCTGACAGAATGTCAATTAAAACTTTTGTCTCCTTCTTCGGACGGTTGATATTTGCGCCATGTTTGCCAATTATATGAGGGTGGAAAACTGGTGTTATCGTGATGTCTGCATAGGCAACTTGTGTTTTAAGTTCTTTAGTCACTTCTTTTAATTTTCGGCAAGCTTCCTAAACTTCATCAGGGGGTCCTTCTACATTAATGCTGTCATGCCCATCAGCAAAATCCACTTGAACTTTAGTTAAATCCTTTGCGATCTTCTTAATATTAGCTCCTCTTTTCCCAATAATGTGTTTGTGAAGCCAACGGGGAGCATGTACATGTTCAGTAACAACACAGTTTGTTTTTGAATACGCAAGTGTATGAGCTGGTACAAGCTTGGCTTTCTCACCCCAAAGTTTTATTGTATCAGATTGGGAGTCAGGAAGTGGCATCTCAACAGATACATCAGTTTCAGCTAAAATTTCTTGAATTGTTTGCCCACGTGATCCAATTATATTTTTGTGCTGATTTTAGAAACTTCTACTGACACTGCTAGGCAATTTCTCTTCCTTTCTTCATAGATTTTTTCATCCCCACCAATAGTAAGCTCACGTTTGTTTACTGATGGAGGAGGGATATACACTATGGCACCAGTTTCATTTATAATCTTATTTACAACTTCATTGAAAGGTTCGGAAATAAAGGGATGGTAAACTCTTGGAATATCAAGACGTTCCAAAGCCAATCTGTCCTGTTTCTCTGGTATGAGCTCAATTTCATGCCCAGCTTTGTCAATACCATCTGTAATTCCAATAATCTTAATCAAATCCTTATATTCTTCTGGGTGGTCTTCCTGACATTTGAATAATAGACTTTTATCTATCATAAGCTTCGATCCTTTGTTTTGGCCTTTTGAATCTTCTTTAACAACCCTGAAAATGGACTGTAATTCTTCACTATCATTCTGGGACTTAGAAAACTGCTCATGGTCTGTCTTCAAGAGAGAAAGCTCATTTGAATTGGTTTCTATTGGAGGCAAAAATTCGTCATCTATGATTATAGAAGTGTCGTTTTGCTCTTCGACCTCCGTTACAAATTCCTTGCTGGATTCTTCATTTTGAGCACCCTTATTTGGCTTAGATTCTTGTTCAGGGCCTAAACTCTCTTCATTTTCTGTATTTTCTCTTTCCTTTTGGGCGCGAGTCTGCACTGCGCTAAGATGAGAAATCGAAATCTTTCGCATCTGTGAATTCGGTAATCTGGCTGCAGTTCGATTTCCTAAAATGTAGCGCCCCTTATCTGATTCATAACGCACAACTGCGGCTTTGGTATCAATGCTCCCAAATTGTCCAGAGATTCTAACTTTTGCCAACGGTAGACCTGTCGGACCTTCGTCCAAAGACTGCTGTACCCAAATAGTTTCGCCTGTGTACATCTCGGGAGAGACATATTTCTTACATATGACGTCTATCGTGGCACCTGAATCTCGAAGAACAGGCACGATAAACCCATTTACTTCCTCTAATGTTGTAAAAGGACTTAGCAAATTCTCCTCCTCTTGTTCCTCACAAATTTGGTTCACTTGTTCTGAAGTTTTCTGAGCCTTTAATTTAGGACAAGTCGGTCGCAAATGGTCCACCGACCCACATTTATAACACTGCAAGGGTTTTCGCCGATCAAAATATTCATATCTCTGACCTTTCCACACGTCTTGCTTTCCCTGATCCCTTTCATTTTGTCCAGATTTAGCCGAAAATTTCTGATATTTTCGGTTTCCCTTTTCGAAATTACTTCTAATTTTCCTTTGATCATAGGTTGGATACCTTCCGGATTTCTTACTCCCCCGTACACTGTCATATTCGTCCAATATATCAGACAGTTTTGTATCTGAAGTTAGGAGCAACGCTTTAGGAGCAACTCTTTGACGTAATCGTAACTGTCCGCGTTTTCCTCTGGCTCTCTCGCTATAAGCTGGATGATATCCGGCGGAAGAAGGGGTAGCAACTGTGTCACCCAATCCTTTTTTCTAACATCTGCCCTTTTTGCCTGGCGTTTGAAGAAAATACTCAAATATAGACTTAATATCTTTCTCTTTTGGATCGAATTTTTGAAGGATTTTCTGAAGTATAAAATTAGTTCGCGAATTCGTAATTTCCTCCTGATGAAAAGTCCCAGTAACGGATATCTGCATAGTTTCAATTCTTAATTTCTCCATTTCGAATTGGAGCTTCTTTTCTTCTAGTTCGAATTGGCGCTTCTTTTCTTCTTTCTCCAGTTCGAATCGGAGCTTCTTTTCTGCTAGTTCGAATTGGCGCTTCTTTTCTTCATCTGTAATTTTTAACCTTCCAAGCTCAAACTGGCTTATACTCTCTTCTAACCGATTTTCCTTTATACCTTCTAAAAGATTTTTCACATACTCCTCTTCATAGTGCCTAGATTTTTTTATTATTGTTATCAGGTCTGTTATCACTAATTCTTCTCTTATATTTTCCCCCATCTCAATAGCCAAAGTCTGAAGATCACTTTTTCTTGCTTTGCAAAGAAAAGCCATGGTAAAATAGTTCAAGATTAGTTACACTCAAAATTACTTAAAATAACACTTGTGTAAATCTTTTTTGGACACAATATAAATTTTAGCATAAGATGCAGAAACCGAAAATAAGTACAATTTATCTCCTAGCAGGAGTTTCAACTCGAATAATTACAAGCACAGAGTGTGCTAAACCGAAAGTAAAGGCAATTTATCTCCTAACAGGAGTTTCACACTTCATAAATGTTGCTTACAATTACATCAGCACATGGCGTGTCACAAAACCAAAATTATAATATCAATTGTATAACGCCAGCGTGATGCTTTCAAAACCGAAAGTAAGGCAATTTATCTCCTTGATGGAGTTTTCCCACTTAAATAAATGTTGCTTACAATTACATCAGCACATGGCGTGCCACAAAACCAAAAATATAACAACAATTGTACAAAAAAAAAGTGTGATGCTTTGAACCAAATAAGCACGTGGTGTGCTACAAAAATTTTGCTATACCAGCACGTGGCGTGCTACAAATATCAATTATACCAGCACATTGCGTGCTACAAAATTTCATGTATATTGGCATATGGCATGCTACAAAATTTTTGCTATACCAGCACGTGTCGTGCTACAAGATTTTAGTTATACCAGCACATGGCGTGCTACAAATTTTCATCTATATCAGCATATGGCATGCTACAAAATTTTTGCTATACCAGCACGTGGCGTGCTACAAATATCAACTGTACCAGCACGTGTCGTGCTACAAAATTTCAATTATACCAGCACATTGCGTGCTACAAAATTTCATGTATATCGGCATATGGCATGCTACAAAATTTTTGCTATACCAGCACGTGGCGTGCTACAAAAATCAACTGTACCAGCACGTGTCGTGCTACAAAATTTCAGTTATACTAGCACATGGCGCGCTACTACAATTACTAGTGAAATAACAATTTTTAATTTATCATATAATATGCTTCAATTCACACTCAAAAGAACGTAACCAAAACCAAAAAAATATATATATCATACAATAATTAAATTTCATCATGCTTTCCTCGTTCGATCTCTTTTTTCTACTTCACTTCAGTTCGCTCTCATTTAAAAACCGCAATCCGGGTCTCGATCGGGAGGTCGTCACAATAGCCCGAACAGGCCTCCCGCTACCGAGAAGTTTGCGACCGGAGCGGTAGAAATTTTCGCGATTTCGAGTTTTTTTCCCAAACTGCAACCTTTGTAGGCGGTTTTAGGCCCCAAACGATTCGGAAACGTAAGGTTAGATTTAGCTACATGGATCGATCACTACGCGGTATGTTCGGAAACGTAAAAGTGAAGCTTATCATCCACGTTGCATATCGCCTAATGTGAAATTCCCAACGAGCCAAATGGTCTGTGGATGTTTATCCAGCAAAGGGGTTGGACGACTGAAACTTATTACTGGAACTGTGAATGCACCAGTTTATACCCAGATCTTGTAGGAGTGTTTAAGAACGACACTTAAAGCTGCTATGCACAAACCCCATGGGATTCGTTCACCTCAATCTTAACCTATGGAGAAAATTTGTCCACGGATTGTAGAATTGGATTCAAAGATTTTGTTTTCAAATTGTACTCTGTTGTAGAGAAAGAAATTTTACATAGGTAGACATTTTTCGTTTTTTTAAAGGCAATAAAATTTTAAAATTTAAATTATTCTTAGAAAAATCTAACATAGTGTGTTTTAAACGCTCATAAATTACTTCGGTAGACAAAATTTATAAAAACAATCCTGTAGCGCTTTGCAGAAAATTTCCGGCTATCTAACACCAATTTTATTTGATTATCAGCATTTATGTAGCTGTAAACAGTAGACAAAAAGATTTTAAATGAAAAATTCTGCTGAGAATTTCGCTTGTTGAGGGGGGTGGGGGAGAGATGATGATTGATAACTTTGACGACTGCGCCCACTGCAGCCAGAGGTAGCGCTCTGGACTTGCCACCCCACGAGAGAGGGGTCAGTTAACTAAAGCCGAAAACGTTACGGTATTGTATATATTAATACTATGGATGGAATTTTAATAAATTTTATCTCTGAATGTCCACGGTAATCTGAACTACAATAATGTGAAAGATTATGTGTCAAAAACTTGTAAAATAAACGTATAAATTTTTTAAGCTGGATTGTCAGAAATTTATAAGGTGTAACTTTGCTTATATATTTTTGCAGTTGACTGTACCCTCCATATTGATACATGAAATAGGATAAGTATGAGAAACCAGCGGTAACGTGACATTCTTCTAAAGCATGGCCGCAGTTATTGAGCATGCGCATTTCCCTGAGCCGCTATGCCAAACATACGCTCGTTATATTTATACTCTCCAGTGACAACGATATCGCTTAAGCGCGTAGTTTGTTGTTTATTTCATTCAATTCTTTGTAATCTTTATAATTAAAAGAAAAAAAATGATGCTCTTCGCGATAATTTTCGCAACTTTTGGCACCACTCTAGATTTTTGTGCAAGGCCGCAATCTTGGATTTTTTTTTTTTTTTTTTTGCGCAAACTTTGTAGATATTACCGTGTTTTGAGGAGTGGAAAAATTCTCGTCAATGTGTTCTAAGCAGTGTTTTAAAAACGCTGGACTCAGAATTTGTTTTAGCTTTTTTAATAAAAACCTACTTTAAATTATGAAACTCTGAAAAAATTTTGAAAAGTCATTTAAACGTTGGACTTTAATTTATTTTTGGGTTTTTAATACAAACCACTTTTTTAAATTATGAAACTTGGAAATTGTTTTGAAAAAATCATTCTCAAATATTGGAAATTTTGGGTTTTTCTTTTAGCTTTTTTAATAAAAATCACCTTTTTAAATTATGAAACTTAGAAATATTTTTGAAAAATCATTTAATCGTTGGACGTAGATTTATTTGAAATTTTAATAAAAATTACATTTTTAAATTCTGAAACATAGAAAATTTTTGAAAAAAGCATTCGAATATTGAAGTTTATTTCCACACCACCCAAGAGGTAAAACTTCCTAGGCGCGTTTGGTTTAACGTGGTATCGGCCGGACCCCTAATCCACGTGTATTTTTTATGAAAAATCGTAACTTTTCAAAAAAAATACAATTACAATTTAAATATACAATTACATTTTAGATATACAATTACATTTCAAATCACAGAAATATATTTAAATTACACACATTAGAAACATTTTAAATATTCATTTTTAAATACCCTTAAAAACGTTACACATACACAAATAAAACATTATAAATACATTAGCGTGGAAAATTACAGACACTGGAGCGTGGAAAATTAAAACATTTCCCCCTTTCCCCAGCACTGAAAACTTCACGCCGTATGATAATATTACAAATTATTAAAAACTATACTTAAGAAATTTTCACTTACCTAAACGTTTTCTTTCTAATCGGCAAAATTTTCTGCAGATGATACATACTTGTGAGAGAGGATTTGGTCAGTTTGTTAGAAGCAGGTTCCGGTTAAGGCACTTTTTGCCCAGGAGCTTCTTGGACCCCAGACGTAACAACCACTCTCTCAAAGACAATTACAGGGTCATCGGAGACATTAGAAGGCATCTCTGTTGTGTTAGTGTTTTTCTCCAGAGTCACTTCTGATTCCGACTCTTTAGCAAATTGATGATTCAACTTATTCATAGAAGCAGCATGCACTGGATGTAAATCCGTACTTACACTGTTTTTGTTCACCCTCTCCTTCCTTACATGTGAATCCAGAGAATTGGAGAAATATTTTCATGTTCGTTCAAGGCATGCTGTGGTTTACGTAGTACCGGCCACACACTCACTTCAGTACGAGGTAGAGCTGGTTTCTGTCCTAAGCGCTCCTTTTCATTTCTCTCCCGGTAAGCGTAGAGTGATATGGAGCGTTATGAAGATTTTGGGAGGACTTTCTTTGCTGGTGGAAAATGTGCAGGCGGTGCAGGACGCTTTCGGGCACTTTCTACTTTAACAGGCTTATTTTCCGTTTGTATACAAAATGCTGACAATGATGTGGATGCTGAAGTTCCTGGAGATGAGAAATCCTTTTTTATCACTAAACTTTTGATATCAGCAGAATGGTGTTCAGAAGAAGCCTCACCAGTCAATGCTCTTGGAATATCCTTTAAAGGCATAAATTTCCTTCTAAACCAAACGGGACTGCTTTCTAATATTGTAATAAATTCACGTGTTAAACTTTCAAGGAGTTCTAAAGTTACACTTTTATCAACATAAAAATACCACTCTTTCCCTTCAGAACAAGGCTCAATTTTCCAATTTGTCCATTTACAAGCGAAATGAAAGCATACACATGCAACTACCTGAGGCTTGTACTGAAGACACATTGTTGTCATGTGTAAACTTGTCGTAGCCATGAAATCGGATGCTTTAGCTAAATCTTTGCTAGCTTTAACGAGCTGACACACTTTAACAACATAAGTATGGGGATGTTCTATCTGTATTGGAAAACCTAATATCCGCAGTAGCATACTTTCTAAAGTAACGATTTCAAAGTGTTTATCAGCATAGTCCCGAGACCTAACATCCAATGGTGGTGCACCTTTATGAAGTAAAATATGAGCAACTTTAATAACGTGTTCTAATGTTCTTATCTCTTCTTCTACTTTTGTAGCTAAGAACAAGGCAGCGATAGATACACTGTATTTCTCTAACTCCGTAAAAGAATGATAAACATAAAACCTATGCATGCATACAATTGCCGTATTAATACATAATTGAGATACTTGAAGCCGATTACCAAAATACGAAAAATGCTCAATATAACAACACTTCCGTGTGAAGAACCGTACATACACTAGTCATTCAGACACAAGGACTGATAGTGCTGGCCTCGTCAAGACAGCAGAAAGTCCCCAAAGCCCCACCCACATGTGCAGTCTGTCAAGAAAAATTATCGGGGCATTAAGACGGTAGCGGATTGGTCGGTGCGACGGCAGGTGACGAAGGCGATTGCCTCAAGGTCACCAAACAATGCGACAAAGGTTACTGAACAAATCTTCCACGAATCGCTATCTGGGAACCGCAAGGTTCTTACAAATATATATAAAGCAAAGAAAAATTGTTTCAATAATGGTATGTCTACCCTTTTTTGAGGCTGTCAATATGCAGCTCCTAACTGTACTACGGCGAATAACTGTTGAATTGTATAAAAATGTCAAACAATGGCATATAACTCTATGGTATTATGCACTCCATAGAGACGAAAAAGTTCCCTGCCTTTTATCAACAGAATAAACAGTAAAAATAAGAAAATTAATCCTTAAGAACGACACTTAAAGCTGCTATGCACAAACCCCATGGGATTCGTTCACCTCAATCTTAACCTATGGAGAAAATTTGTCCACGGATTGTAGAATTGGATTCAAAGATTTTGTTTTCAAATTGTACTCTGTTGTAGAGAAAGAAATTTTTCATAGGTAGTCATTTTTCGTGTTTTTAAAGGCAATAAAATTTTAAAATTTAAATTATTCTTAGAAAAATCTAACATAGTGTGTTTTAAACGCTCATAAATTACTTCGGTAGACAAAATTTATAAAAACAATCCTGTAGCGCTTTGCAGAAAATTTCCGGCTATCTAACACCAATTTTATTTGATTATCAGCATTTATGTAGCTGTAAACAGTAGACAAAAAGATTTTAAATGAAAAATTCTGCTGAGAATTTCGCTTGTTGAGGGGGGTGGGGGAGAGATGATGATTGATAACTTTGACGACTGCGCCCACTGCAGCCAGAGGTAGCGCTCTGGACTTGCCACCCCACGAGAGAGGGGTCAGTTAACTAAAGCCGAAAACGTTACGGTATTGTATATATTAATACTATGGATGGAATTTTAGTAAATTTTGTCTCTGAATGTCCATGGTAATCTGAACTACAATAATGTGAAAGATTATGTGTCAAAAACTTGTAAAATAAACGTATAAATTTTTTAAGCTGGATTGTCAGAAATTTATAAGGTGTAACTTTGCTTATATATTTTTGCATTTGACTGTACCCTCCATATTGATACATGAAATAGGATAAGTATGAGAAACCAGCGGTAACGTGACATTCTTCTAAAGCATGGCCGCAGTTATTGAGCATGCGCATTTCCCTGAGCCGCTATGCCAAACATACGCTCGTTATATTTATACTCTCCAGTGACAACGATATCGCTTAAGCGCGTAGTTTGTTGTTTATTTCATGCAATTCTTTGTAATCTTTATAATTAAAAGAAAAAAAATGATGCTCTTCGCGATAATTTTCGCAACTTTTGGCACCACTCTAGATTTTTGTGCAAGGCCGCAATCTTGGATTTTTTTTTTTTTTTTTGCGCAAACTTTGTAGATATTACCGTGTTTTGAGGAGTGGAAAAATTCTCGTCAATGTGTTCTAAGCAGTGTGTAAGGTATACTCAAGATTCGATTCACAAGAATCGAACTTTTGAGTGAATTAAAGAAGCTGCTTCAGATATGCTAATTTTGGCATACGCGCTTAGTATAAATACCACGCAGCATCATTAAGGAAAAAGGGAGTTGTTGTTAAGGTTGAAAAAGGTGTTATCCTGCGCTAGTGCTTTACGGGCCAGAAGTTTACGTGGCAGTACTGCTGGTTTGACTTACTGTTCGTGAGTATAAAAATATATTGTTCTTGAAAGCTGTATTTACATTCCGTACAAGTAGTACGCATGCTTATTGCTGTAAAAGCCAATTATATGTGCAGCGAATTCAATAAACATTATTTCATGTATAAACTGTGTTTGTATATAATTCAAATAGAGTGCCACTTCAAATTATATACACCCAAGTCTGGGTAGAAGTGAGCATAGATTCTCTATACTGGCGCCCGAAAAATATATATACCCTGGTAGTTAGCGTTAAATTTGTAACGAAGAACATAATTGAAATTAAAAACTGTGTACTGTGTACGTATATTGATAAAATTGTTGCAAGTACTTATATACTATTTAAAAAATGAGTGTTGTAGAACAAAATCCTGCTGGAAATTTTCCTCGGGTAATTATGGTTCAGCAAATTGCGCCATTCGAAGCCACCTTCAATGGCGGCCCCTCAAGCCAATTCCTAAAGAAAATTGAGCATTACTTTCAGCAACAATGCACCCCAGAGGGGGATAAACTTAAAATTGCTCTAGCCGCTTTAAGAGGTAGTGCATATCAGTGGTACACGTGTATGAAAAGCAGTAATCTGATTTTTGACTATTTGTCATTCAAGCAACAGTTTCTTAGCGTTTTTCCAAAGACCTTTAATCAAAGTGAAATTGAAGCGGAAATTTATTCGCTAAGGCAACGTGAAGGTCAGTCTGCATTAGATTTTGCTACAGAAAAGATTTCCAAGTGTGAGGAATATTTAGAGGGAATGACGGAAGCGATAATCTTAAAAATAGTTATCCAACGTTTGAAGCCAAGTGTTCAAGATTTTTTAGATAATCAAACAATTACAAGCAAGGTTACCCTCCTTCAAGCTTTAGCTAAATATGACAATAGACATTTCTTCGCTACCCCTCACCGTCATTCAGGTACGAGAAGTTTTATACAGCCGCGCCAAAATTTTTCGCGAGTTTCAAACCAGCAGCGTAAGCAGTACCGCAGGCAAAATAATAGAAGCGCACGGCGTTATAATGAAATTAGTGCACTTAAAGAAAATAATAGGGAAGCACCTTACTTGCTCTGGCAAGTTGATTCACATGATATGGTTCAACCTGTTGAAACTGTGTGGTCAAATGTATTATTTTGTCCGAGTAGTAATCATTATTTTGAGAATAGTGAAAGTCAGGGTATTTTTGTGGCTTATAAAGAAAGTGAGTCTAGCTGGAATGATGAGGTAATTCCAGTACAAATTTCTGAAAATAGTGCCGATACTAATGCTAGTGGTTTAGAAAATAAATCATCTGACACTTCTATTAATGCTATACCTGATATTATTAATGCTATACCTGATATTATTGATGCTATACCTGATATTTTAGATGATATTCACACATCTGTTAATGAAGGAAATTTAGTAGATGACGAAGTATGCGTTACGGAAGTTAGTGAATACTTATTAGTTGCCGACAATAAAAATTCTTTAAACGATAGTAGGAACTCGCTGGGTAATGATATTATTTCAAGTTTCCAGCCGAATGAGGATTGTGTAGGCCAGGTTGATAATATGGTTTTAAATAAAGTACATGAAAACCAGACTGAGAATCAGGATGAAAAGTTGACACAGAGTTATACTGTAGGTAGTTTAGCTGATGCTTCGGAAGTTATAGAGAAAGTTTGCAATAAAACGCACGGGTACGAAAAGCTTAATCTTCCTAAAACTGAAGCAGTGTTAAAGAATTTAAATGATAACGATTCTGATGTCGCAAGTTTCAAGGAAACTTTTTCGTCAAAAGAGGATAAAACTAAAGTTAAGGGGGATAAAAAACGTGAAAAAGCGCCTTCAGGTTCCAGCATTAAAACTGCTAATACTGAAGTAATTAAGGCGGTAAACAAGAAGTCGTATAAGCACAAATACGAAAAACAGAGTCAGGTTGTTGAGAAACATGACACAAGCAGCGAGATAAAGCCAGTTACTAAACACGTTGGTGCGACGTATAAGTTTCAAAAAATAGAATCTGCATTAAAATCTACTACCGATACAAGCAAAAGTACGAAGAAAAGTAAAGTGTGCACTACAAAACCTCCATCTAAGGATGAACGTGGCACACATAAGGTACACAAGGTTATCAAAAGGAAGAATGACAATTTTAAAGTTCCTTTGCATAAGTACAGGAAACGGAAGATTTCTGCCGCCCAGCAAGGTTGGCCTCCTCCCAAGAGACCTCCTGTCCATCGTCAAGCCGGACCAGCGCCTCAGGACCTACGACCTGCTGCACGAAGGATGCCCACACGGTCAACGAACCCCTTTACTAGGACTGCGACCATCAAGAGAGGTTCCACGGATTGGACAAACTGGTGCAGTGAAGTTGCTGCATTCATGAGGAACAAGTCTTGTATCAACTTTCTTATTCTAACTCCCACCCTTTAATAAAATCGAACCAAATTGGTTTGAAGTTCCCCAGTGTATATACTGTGTAAACATTTTGAGGGGAAGTGGTGAGGCACTGAAAAAAAAGGTATACTGTTGTTTTATAAATTTTTGAAGGGGACATGTAGTGAAAAAAAATACATACTAACTACAGATAACAAACAACTAACATACTAACTTCGCAAATCATAACACATGTACATTATAAATTGGGGGAGAGCAGATACAGTCAAGAAATGTCATGCTGTGCAATTGTGTTGTCACTTTTAATTAAAATAGATATTTTAGGGCGCAGTTGGCATCCCAGTATCCGCAACTCTGCAAATCCACTGTGTAATGGTGTCACCTGGACCCTTCGGGGTTAGTTTTGTAAAATGGTAGTGGCGTTTTTCCCCCACACAACGTGTGGAAGGTTTTTTGGCTTTGCCACCCATTATGTAAAAAGTCAGACCAGCACGCGTTTTCAATTAGTTAACTGAAGCCGTTCAGACCTCAGTTACCTAATTTTTTTTTTCGAGGGAGGCCAGTGTAAGGTATACACAAGATTCGATTCACAAGAATCGAACTTTTGAGTGAATTAAAGAAGCTGCTTCAGATATGCTAATTTTGGCATACGCGCTTAGTATAAATACCACGCAGCGTCATTAAGGAAAAAGGGAGTTGTTGTTAAGGTTGAAAAAGGTGTTATCCTGCGCTAGTGCTTTACGGGCCAGAAGTTTACGTGGCAGTACTGCTGGTTTGACTTACTGTTCGTGAGTATAAAAATATATTGTTCTTGAAAGCTGTATTTACATTCCGTACAAGTAGTACGCATACTTATTGCTGTAAAAGCCAATTATTTGTGCAGCGAATTCAATAAACATTATTTCATGTATAAACTGTGTTTGTATATAATTCAAATAGAGTGCCACTTCAAATTATATACACCCAAGTCTGGGTAGAAGTGAGCATAGATTCTCTATAAGTGTTTTAAAAACGCTGGACTCAGAATTTGTTTTAGCTTTTTTAATAAAAACCTACTTTAAATTATGAAACTCTGAAAAAATTTTGAAAAGTCATTTAAACGTTGGACTTTAATTTATTTTTGGGTTTTTAATACAAACCACTTTTTTAAATTATGAAACTTGGAAATTGTTTTGAAAAAATCATTCTCAAATATTGGAAATTTTGGGTTTTTCTTTTAGCTTTTTTAATAAAAATCACCTTTTTAAATTATGAAACTTAGAAATATTTTTGAAAAATCATTTAATCGTTGGACGTAGATTTATTTGAAATTTTAATAAAAATTACATTTTTAAATTCTGAAACATAGAAAATTTTTGAAAAAAGCATTCGAATATTGAAGTTTATTTCCACACCACCCAAGAGGTAAAACTTCCTAGGCGCGTTTGGTTTAACGTGGTATCGGCCGGACCCCTAATCCACGTGTATTTTTTATGAAAAATCGTAACTTTTCAAAAAAAATACAATTACAATTTAAATATACAATTACATTTTAGATATACAATTACATTTCAAATCACAGAAATATATTTAAATTACACACATTAGAAACATTTTAAATATTCATTTTTAAATACCCTTAAAAACGTTACACATACACAAATAAAACATTATAAATACACAAATAAAACATTATAAATACATTAGCGTGGAAAATTACAGACACTGGAGCGTGGAAAATTAAAACATTTCCCCCTTTCCCCAGCACTGAAAACTTCACGCCGTATGATAATATTACAAATTATTAAAAACTATACTTAAGAAATTTTCACTTACCTAAACGTTTTCTTTCTAATCGGCAAAATTTTCTGCAGATGATACATACTTGTGAGAGAGGATTTGGTCAGTTTGTTAGAAGCAGGTTCCGGTTAAGGCACTTTTTGCCCAGGAGCTTCTTGGACCCCAGACGTAACAACCACTCTCTCAAAGACAATTACAGGGTCATCGGAGACATTAGAAGGCATCTCTGTTGTGTTAGTGTTTTTCTCCAGAGTCACTTCTGATTCCGACTCTTTAGCAAATTGATGATTCAACTTATTCATAGAAGCAGCATGCACTGGATGTAAATCCGTACTTACACTGTTTTTGTTCACCCTCTCCTTCCTTACATGTGAATCCAGAGAATTGGAGAAATATTTTCATGTTCGTTCAAGGCATGCTGTGGTTTACGTAGTACCGGCCACACACTCACTTCAGTACGAGGTAGAGCTGGTTTCTGTCCTAAGCGCTCCTTTTCATTTCTCTCCCGGTAAGCGTAGAGTGATATGGAGCGTTATGAAGATTTTGGGAGGACTTTCTTTGCTGGTGGAAATTGTGCAGGCGGTGCAGGACGCTTTCGGGCACTTTCTACTTTAACAGGCTTATTTTCCGTTTGTATACAAAATGCTGACAATGATGTGGATGCTGAAGTTCCTGGAGATGAGAAATCCTTTTTTATCACTAAACTTTTGATATCAGCAGAGTGGTGTTCAGAAGAAGCCTCACCAGTCAATGCTCTTGGAATATCCTTTAAAGGCATAAATTTCCTTCTAAACCAAACGGGACTGCTTTCTAATATTGTAATAAATTCACGTGTTAAACTTTCAAGGAGTTCTAAAGTTACACTTTTATCAACATAAAAATACCACTCTTTCCCTTCAGAACAAGGCTCAATTTTCCAATTTGTCCATTTACAAGCGAAATGAAAGCATACACATGCAACTACCTGAGGCTTGTACTGAAGACACATTGTTGTCATGTGTAAACTTGTCGTAGCCATGAAATCGGATGCTTTAGCTAAATCTTTGCTAGCTTTAACGAGCTGACACACTTTAACAACATAAGTATGGGGATGTTCTATCTGTATTGGAAAACCTAATATCCGCAGTAGCATACTTTCTAAAGTAACGATTTCAAAGTGTTTATCAGCATAGTCCCGAGACCTAACATCCAATGGTGGTGCACCTTTATGAAGTAAAATATGAGCAACTTTAATAACGTGTTCTAATGTTCTTATCTCTTCTTCTACTTTTGTAGCTAAGAACAAGGCAGCGATAGATACACTGTATTTCTCTAACTCCGTAAAAGAATGATAAACATAAAACCTATGCATGCATACAATTGCCGTATTAATACATAATTGAGATACTTGAAGCCGATTACCAAGGTCTTGAATGAAGTTAGCAGCTAGTTGGCGGTATGAAAGATCTTTATTAACATCAAAGCTTTTTCTGCTCGGGGTGCAGGCCAGTTCTTCTTTCGAAAAATACCACTTTTGCGCATGCTCCATTTCGGCTTGAAAAAAAAATTCAGAATAACCACGTCGTAATATATTTCGCAACTTTCTGTACAGAATACTTTGAAGAACAGTATAACTAAAATACGAAAAATGCTCAATATAACAACACTTCCGTGTGAAGAACCGTACATACACTAGTCATTCAGACACAAGGACTGATAGTGCTGGCCTCGTCAAGACAGCAGAAAGTCCCCAAAGCCCCACCCACATGTGCAGTCTGTCAAGAAAAATTATCGGGGCATTAAGACGGTAGCGGATTGGTCGGTGCGACGGCAGGTGACGAAGGCGATTGCCTCAAGGTCACCAAACAATGCGACAAAGGTTACTGAACAAATCTTCCACGAATCGCTATCTGGGAACCGCAAGGTTCTTACAAATATATATAAAGCAAAGAAAAATTGTTTCAATAATGGTATGTCTACCCTTTTTTGAGGCTGTCAATATGCAGCTCCTAACTGTACTACGGCGAATAACTGTTGAATTGTATAAAAATGTCAAACAATGGCATATAACTCTATGGTATTATGCACTCCATAGAGACGAAAAAGTTCCCTGCCTTCTATCAACAGAATAAACAGTAAAAATAAGAAAATTAATCCTTAAGAACGACACTTAAAGCTGCTATGCACAAACCCCATGGGATTCGTTCACCTCAATCTTAACCTATGGAGAAAATTTGTCCACGGATTGTAGAATTGGATTCAAAGATTTTGTTTTCAAATTGTACTCTGTTGTAGAGAAAGAAATTTTACATAGGTAGACATTTTTCGTTTTTTTAAAGGCAATAAAATTTTAAAATTTAAATTATTCTTAGAAAAATCTAACATAGTGTGTTTTAAACGCTCATAAATTACTTCGGTAGACAAAATTTATAAAAACAATCCTGTAGCGCTTTGCAGAAAATTTCCGGCTATCTAACACCAATTTTATTTGATTATCAGCATTTATGTAGCTGTAAACAGTAGACAAAAAGATTTTAAATGAAAAATTCTGCTGAGAATTTCGCTTGTTGAGGGGGGTGGGGGAGAGATGATGATTGATAACTTTGACGACTGCGCCCACTGCAGCCAGAGGTAGCGCTCTGGACTTGCCACCCCACGAGAGAGGGGTCAGTTAACTAAAGCCGAAAACGTTACGGTATTGTATATATTAATACTATGGATGGAATTTTAATAAATTTTGTCTCTGAATGTCCATGGTAATCTGAACTACAATAATGTGAAAGATTATGTGTCAAAAACTTGTAAAATAAACGTATAAATTTTTTAAGCTGGATTGTCAGAAATTTATAAGGTGTAACTTTGCTTATATATTTTTGCAGTTGACTGTACCCTCCATATTGATGCATGAAATAGGATAAGTATGAGAAACCAGCGGTAACGTGACATTCTTCTAAAGCATGGCCGCAGTTATTGAGCATGCGCATTTCCCTGAGCCGCTATGCCAAACATACGCTCGTTATATTTATACTCTCCAGTGACAACGATATCGCTTAAGCGCGTAGTTTGTTGTTTATTTCATTCAATTCTTTGTAATCTTTATAATTAAAAGAAAAAAATGATGCTCTTCGCGATAATTTTCGCAACTTTTGGCACCACTCTAGATTTTTGTGCAAGGCCGCAATCTTGGATTTTTTTTTTTTTTGCGCAAACTTTGTAGATATTACCGTGTTTTGAGGAGTGGAAAAATTCTCGTCAATGTGTTCTAAGCAGTGTGTAAGGTATACACAAGATTCGATTCACAAGAATCGAACTTTTGAGTGAATTAAAGAAGCTGCTTCAGATATGCTAATTTTGGCATACGCGCTTAGTATAAATACCACGCAGCATCATTAAGGAAAAAGGGAGTTGTTGTTAAGGTTGAAAAAGGTGTTATCCTGCGCTAGTGCTTTACGGGCCAGAAGTTTACGTGGCAGTACTGCTGGTTTGACTTACTGTTCGTGAGTATAAAAATATATTGTTCTTGAAAGCTGTATTTACATTCCGTACAAGTAGTATGCATGCTTATTGCTGTAAAAGCCAATTATATGTGCAGCGAATTCAATAAACATTATTTCATGTATAAACTGTGTTTGTATATAATTCAAATAGAGTGCCACTTCAAATTATATACACCCAAGTCTGGGTAGAAGTGAGCATAGATTCTCTATACTGGCGCCCGAAAAATATATATACCCTGGTAGTTAGCGTTAAATTTGTAACGAAGAACATAATTGAAATTAAAAACTGTGTACTGTGTACGTATATAGATAAAATTGTTGCAAGTACTTATATACTATTTAAAAAATTAGTGTTGTAGAACAAAATCCTGCTGGAAATTTTCCTCGGGTAATTATGGTTCAGCAAATTGCGCCATTCGAAGCCACCTTCAATGGCGGCCCCTCAAGCCAATTCCTAAATAAAATTGAGCATTACTTTCAGCAACAATGCACCCCAGAGGGGGATAAACTTAAAATTGCTCTAGCCGCTTTAAGAGGTAGTGCATATCAGTGGTAGACGTGTATGAAAAGCAGTAATCTGATTTTTGACTATTTGTCATTCAAGCAACAGTTTCTTAGCGTTTTTCCAAAGACCTTTAATCAAAGTGAAATTGAAGCGGAAATTTATTCGCTAAGGCAACGTGAAGGTCAGTCTGCATTAGATTTTGCTACAGAAAAGATTTCCAAGTGTGAGGAATATTTAGAGGGAATGACGGAAGCGATAATCTTAAAAATAGTTATCCAACGTTTGAAGCCAAGTGTTCAAGATTTTTTAGATAATCAAACAATTACAAGCAAGGTTACCCTCCTTCAAGCTTTAGCTAAATATGACAATAGACATTTCTTCGCTACCCCTCACCGTCATTCAGGTACGAGAAGTTTTATACAGCCGCGCCAAAATTTTTCGCGAGTTTCAAACCAGCAGCGTAAGCAGTACCGCAGGCAAAATAATAGAAGCGCACGGCGTTATAATGAAATTAGTGCACTTAAAGAAAATAATAGGGAAGCACCTTACTTGCACTGGCAAGTTGATTCACATGATATGGTTCAACCTGTTGAAACTGTGTGGTCAAATGTATTATTTTGTCCGAGTAGTAATCATTATTTTGAGAATAGTGAAAGTCAGGGTATTTTTGTGGCTTATAAAGAAAGTGAGTCTAGCTGGAATGATGAGGTAATTCCAGTACAAATTTCTGAAAATAGTGCCGATACTAATGCTAGTGGTTTAGAAAATAAATCATCTGACACTTCTATTAATGCTATACCTGATATTATTAATGCTATACCTGATATTATTGATGCTATACCTGATATTTTAGATGATATTCACACATCTGTTAATGAAGGAAATTTAGTAGATGACGAAGTATGCGTTACGGAAGTTAGTGAATACTTATTAGTTGCCGACAATAAAAATTCTTTAAACGATAGTAGGAACTCGCTAGGTAATGATATTATTTCAAGTTTCCAGCCGAATGAGGATTGTGTAGGCCAGGTTGATAATATGGTTTTAAATAAAGTACATGAAAACCAGACTGAGAATCAGGATGAAAAGTTGACACAGAGTTATACTGTAGGTAGTTTAGCTGATGCTTCGGAAGTTATAGAGAAAGTTTGCAATAAAACGCACGAGTACGAAAAGCTTAATCTTCCTAAAACTGAAGCAGTGTTAAAGAATTTAAATGATAACGATTCTGATGTCGCAAGTTTCAAAGAAACTTTTTCGTCAAAAGAGGATAAAACTAAAGTTAAGGGGGATAAAAAACGTGAAAAAGCGCCTTCAGGTTCCAGCATTAAAACTGCTAATACTGAAGTAATTAAGGCGGTAAACAAGAAGTCGTATAAGCACAAATACGAAAAACAGAGTCAGGTTGTTGAAAAACATGACACAAGCAGCGAGATAAAGCCAGTTACTAAACACGTTGGTGCGACGTATAAGTTTCAAAAAATAGAATCTGCATTAAAATCTACTACCGATACAAGCAAAAGTACGAAGAAAAGTAAAGTGTGCACTACAAAACCTCCATCTAAGGATGAACGTGGCACACATAAGGTACACAAGGTTATCAAAAGGAAGAATGACAATTTTAAAGTTCCTTTGCATAAGTACAGGAAACGGAAGATTTCTGCCGCCCAGCAAGGTTGGCCTCCTCCCAAGAGACCTCCTGTCCATCGTCAAGCCGGACCAGCGCCTCAGGACCTACGACCTGCTGCACGAAGGATGCCCACACGGTCAACGAACCCCTTTACTAGGACTGCGACCATCAAGAGAGGTTCCACGGATTGGACAAACTGGTGCAGTGAAGTTGCTGCATTCATGAGGAACAAGTCTTGTATCAACTTTCTTATTCTAACTCCCACCCTTTAATAAAATCGAACCAAATTGGTTTGAAGTTCCCCAGTGTATATACTGTGTAAACATTTTGAGGGGAAGTGGTGAGGCACTGAAAAAAAAGGTATACTGTTGTTTTATAAATTTTTGAAGGGGACATGTAGTGAAAAAAAATACATACTAACTACAGATAACAAACAACTAACATACTAACTTCGCAAATCATAACACATGTACATTATAAATTGGGGGAGAGCAGATACAGTCAAGAAATGTCATGCTGTGCAATTGTGTTGTCACTTTTAATTAAAATAGATATTTTAGGGCGCAGTTGGCATCCCAGTATCCGCAACTCTGCAAATCCACTGTGTAATGGTGTCACCTGGACCCTTCGGGGTTAGTTTTGTGAAATGGTAGTGGCGTTTTTCCCCCACACAACGTGTGGAAGGTTTTTTGGCTTTGCCACCCATTATGTAAAAAGTCAGACCAGCACGCGTTTTCAATTAGTTAACTGAAGCCGTTCAGACCTCAGTTACCTAATTTTTTTTTCGAGGGAGGCCAGTGTAAGGTATACACAAGATTCGATTCACAAGAATCGAACTTTTGAGTGAATTAAAGAAGCTGCTTCAGATATGCTAATTTTGGCATACGCGCTTAGTATAAATACCTCGCAGCGTCATTAAGGAAAAAGGGAGTTGTTGTTAAGGTTGAAAAAGGTGTTATCCTGCGCTAGTGCTTTACGGGCCAGAAGTTTACGTGGCAGTACTGCTGGTTTGACTTACTGTTCGTGAGTATAAAAATATATTGTTCTTGAAAGCTGTATTTACATTCCGTACAAGTAGTACGCATGCTTATTGCTGTAAAAGCCAATTATATGTGCAGCGAATTCAATAAACATTATTTCATGTATAAACTGTGTTTGTATATAATTCAAATAGAGTGCCACTTCAAATTATATACACCCAAGTCTGGGTAGAAGTGAGCATAGATTCTCTATAAGTGTTTTAAAAACGCTGGACTCAGAATTTGTTTTAGCTTTTTTAATAAAAACCTACTTTAAATTATGAAACTCTGAAAAAATTTTGAAAAGTCATTTAAACGTTGGACTTTAATTTATTTTTGGGTTTTTAATACAAACCACTTTTTTAAATTATGAAACTTGGAAATTGTTTTGAAAAAATCATTCTCAAATATTGGAAATTTTGGGTTTTTCTTTTAGCTTTTTTAATAAAAATCACCTTTTTAAATTATGAAACTTAGAAATATTTTTGAAAAATCATTTAATCGTTGGACGTAGATTTATTTGAAATTTTAATAAAAATTACATTTTTAAATTCTGAAACATAGAAAATTTTTGAAAAAAGCATTCGAATATTGAAGTTTATTTCCACACCACCCAAGAGGTAAAACTTCCTAGGCGCGTTTGGTTTAACGTGGTATCGGCCGGACCCCTAATCCACGTGTATTTTTTATGAAAAATCGTAACTTTTCAAAAAAAATACAATTACAATTTAAATATACAATTACATTTTAGATATACAATTACATTTCAAATCACAGAAATATATTTAAACTACACACATTAGAAACATTTTAAATATTCATTTTTAAATACCCTTAAAAGCGTTACACATACACAAATAAAACATTATAAATACACAAATAAAACATTATAAATACATTAGCGTGGAAAATTACAGACACTGGAGCGTGGAAAATTAAAACATTTCCCCCTTTCCCCAGCACTGAAAACTTCACGCCGTATGATAATATTACAAATTATTAAAAACTATACTTAAGAAATTTTCACTTACCTAAACGTTTTCTTTCTAATCGGCAAAATTTTCTGCAGATGATACATACTTGTGAGAGAGGATTTGGTCAGTTTGTTAGAAGCAGGTTCCGGTTAAGGCACTTTTTGCCCAGGAGCTTCTTGGACCCCAGACTTAACAACCACTCTCTCAAAGACAATTACAGGGTCATCGGAGACATTAGAAGGCATCTCTGTTGTGTTAGTGTTTTTCTCCAGAGTCACTTCTGATTCCGACTCTTTAGCAAATTGATGATTCAACTTATTCATAGAAGCAGCATGCACTGGATGTAAATCCGTACTTACACTGTTTTTGTTCACCCTCTCCTTCCTTACATGTGAATCCAGAGAATTGGAGAAATATTTTCATGTTCGTTCAAGGCATGCTGTGGTTTACGTAGTACCGGCCACACACTCACTTCAGTACGAGGTAGAGCTGGTTTCTGTCCTAAGCGCTCCTTTTCATTTCTCTCCCGGTAAGCGTAGAGTGATATGGAGCGTTATGAAGATTTTGGGAGGACTTTCTTTGCTGGTGGAAATTGTGCAGGCGGTGCAGGACGCTTTCGGGCACTTTCTACTTTAACAGGCTTATTTTCCGTTTGTATACAAAATGCTGACAATGATGTGGATGCTGAAGTTCCTGGAGATGAGAAATCCTTTTTTATCACTAAACTTTTGATATCAGCAGAGTGGTGTTCAGAAGAAGCCTCACCAGTCAATGCTCTTGGAATATCCTTTAAAGGCATAAATTTCCTTCTAAACCAAACGGGACTGCTTTCTAATATTGTAATAAATTCACGTGTTAACCCTTTCAGGGGCAGTGTCAGTGTCAATATGTCACCTTTTTAAAAAAATTTCTAAAGCAAAATATCGCTATTAAATAATACAATTAAATGCCATGGTGTTCTTTCACTCTTTCAGTCGCCAATAGATGGCAGCACTACATTTCAGAAGCATTTTCTTCATACGAAAAAATTTTAGCGGACATATTGTTTCAGTCTGAAGGAAATTATCTCTAATTTATTTCACTAAACAATGATTTTTCCAGTCCACATCCTTTTTTTGGGGTATGATCCATGGTAATGCACGTCTATATTCGCTAAATATCTGTTTTATTTATTAAAAATGCCTTCAAAACAGCTACTGTTTAAGGTGTCAGAATGAGACTGACACCGCCCGTCTACGTGTTTGCATTTTGACAAACATGTCAACACTTCTCCTAATAGCCTCACCGACTGCGTTCTTGTTTACTGGAAGTAATAAATTTGGTTTGTTGATAGCAGATCATTTTAAAAGTGCTGGAAATTACATTTTTCATACAGCGAAATTGGTAAGTACGATCTAACTTATTCGTACATGATTTTGTTGCCTCATTTTCGGGTTTTAATGTCCGCAACAGAAAGGATATTACAAAAGTAATTTCCCTCCTATTTCCCCCTTTAGGTGCAGGCCTATCTGACAAAATCTGGTATTAAAGTTTTGGACTGGCGTAGGAATAGTCCTGATCTGAATACCACTGAAAGTTGTTGGCATATAATGGGTACTAAAATATCTGCCGAGATGCCTGTTACTAATATTAAACTACAGGAACACATTAGTAGAGTTCGGTTCCATGAAATCGGCCAGGATTACATTCAGGAGATGATATCTTCCCTGCCGGACCGCTGCAAGGCTGTCATCGCAGCTCGTGGAGGATCTAAGTATAGAATTGATTCTTAAGCGTGTATGCACATCTAAGTACATGTAGTATGACTGCAGCTATGTAGAATTTACATTAACTACAAAATTTGTGTATCAATCCCTTTGCTCCACTTTTGTTAAATATTGTATTTTTCACTATTTTTTATTTTTCCGAGTAATTAAGTGAAAATAATTTATTAATACTAATAAAACTTGATTAAGATTAATCCTACAACATTATTTTATCGCAACAATATGAGCTGTACATAAAACATACACATGAAACACATTATTTGCAAACTTTTCCACCTTTACGGAAAGGGAAAGCTCAGAGTCTTTACAGGAACTAGATTTTCGCCTACAATTGTTCAAAAATCGCAAGACCCAAGCAAATACACAAATCATCTTATTATAATTAGACACTCTGTTTGCATACCAAGAAAGAGAGTCAGTCTTCCGACAAATTAACAGTGGTGATTTTGAATTTTCGTCTTTCTAGATCCACCCCAACAGGCTGTGCAAAAGTTTCACTCACTGACCAACCTTCTGGGCTATTTTTCAGACAGGGAGGGCAGTTCCACCATCCAGAACGTAACATTTGTTTATGGAAGCAACCACGGGATAATATATCTGCCGGATTCATATTTCCAGGAACATGGCTCCATGGCTGTACTTCCGTCAACTGTCTTATCTCTTTGACACGGTTGGCAACAAAATTAGACCACCCTCCATGGTTTCGGGCCCACCATAACGCAACGGCGGAATCCGACCATAACGTGACTCTAAGCTAAATCAAGACCTTTAAAAATAGAAGAAGCCAATATAGCTCCAATGCAACAAGCTCCAATGCTCAAACTTTTCAAAAGAGCAACTGTGGCTTTTGCTCGTAAAAGTCTAACATTTATCTTTGATGAATCGACACTTCTAACCAAGGCACAAGCAGCATAAGCACTCTTACATGCATCAACAAAGACATGCAGTTCAGCTGTTGCATTGTCGCCTATATAACGGGGTATTGCGACATTTGTTAACAATGGCACACCAGAATTCCACTTATAAAATTCATTTTCAATCTCAGGCGGCGATACCTCGTCCCAAGAAATTTTCAGTGTATATGTAACATAAGTTTAGGGAGTAAGGTTGTTGGTGCTAGTACACCAATTTGATCAAAAATTGTTTGAACAATGGACAAAATCATTCTGTTAGTATAATCTAACTATCACAGGTTAAAACATTTAAATTAATATTACACCTCAAAGTGTTTCGATTCAAATTCCACAACATTCCCAGAAGAGATGTGTCTCCAGAATGTTTTGAAGTGCATTTACATGAAATATTGCTCTCCCACTCTCGTAAGTTAAAACAACCCTTTGACATAATTGTTTCAGCCTTTTTTATGAAGTTAAGTACCCCATTCTTATCAAATACACCAGTTATGCAATTATACACGTATAAAGAATATCGCACCACATCATTGACTTCGGGAGGCGAATTGTCTAAAAGATGCACTCAAAAAGTACGGGCTGCATGATATCCCCAAAACGACCCTGCAATGTATGTATACCAATTCTCTCGTCACACGGATAGAAGAAACGTAAATAATCTCTATCTTTGGGTGCCATGCTTAACTGTGAAAAAGCCTTTTCAATGTCAGCACTTAGGATAAAATTTAGATCTATGTATAATATCCGGTATAAGTTCTATTAAATTTGGTCCTTTAATCAAACTCTGATTTAAAGACGGTTTCCCTCTCTCTTTAGCAGAGGCCTTATTTTTGTAGTTTCACTACTTGTACCTATGAGCTAAAAAATGACATCTATTACTTAATTCGTTTTCTAAAACCCTTTCAATCATATTTAATGCTTCGAAACACTTCCTGATATTCATTAAGATTTTCTATAGCCCGCCTCATCATTTTCTCGTTTTTATTATCTGGCATATTGGGTGAATCATATTTCCAGGGCAATTCTAACTCATACGGAAAGTCGAGTTAACTTGGATTCAAAATCTATTGCGTTTTGAAAAGATGCGTACCTCCTACTAATATCCTCAGTGGGATCTGAAATGCCCAAAATTTCAAGTTCCCGCAAGTCTTTTAAGCCGGCCACTGACGGAGACTTCTGGCGTCTAGAACGTCGGACTTTTGGTATCTGGGACGCCAAACGTCTCCGCCAATGGGGTGTTGGGGTGAGACGCCAGATTCCAAACATCTGGCGTCTGGAGTCTCAGTCCAGACCGAATTCCAGGCGTGAAAAGTCTCCGTGAATGGGGTCCTGGACGCCAGATGCTAGACGCCTGAAGGTAGTTTCGGACGAAATGGAAGTAGAAAAATTACTTTTTAATTCAGTTTATTGAACTGTATAGAAACCTACCGTGCATATGGAAGGTTAATTCGAAAGATTATTCTGATAATATTATTCTAATAAAAATTTTTGTTGTTTCTAGAAAATAATAAATAAAACCTTTTTATTAATAAGTTATAAAGGCACAAAATACTTTTAAAACAGACCATACACACAAAACTTTAGTGGCGAGTTTTGAAGGAATTAATCCTTCATCATCCTACTATAAAAAGGAAATCAAACTTTCATCTCAAAGGCTGAAGCTCGTTTGCAAATTATATTTTTTCCTCTGCCTGTGATACTTATTTCAAAGATGTGTGGCCCGCGGAACTTTACGAATTTACTGATGTGGCCCTCGAACGTGAAAGGTTGAAGTATCCTACTCTACGGTATATTTATAGCCAAGACAATCAAAATGAGTTTTGTACCCCGAACTCCGCAAATGTGTCAAATTAAAATGATGCGAGTGAAGCTCGCATGATAATATAATATATATTTCGGTACTGATACCAAGTTAAAATTTACAAATTAACTTATTCAGAAGTAAATGGCTTAGCTAGAAAAAATATAGTACTTTCAAAATTTACCTAAGGGGAGTCCGGGACAAAAAAAATTTAATCTTTTAATTTACTTCATTCTATAAGGAATTTTTTTCTTTGGATATTTCTCTACTTACATATTTCTTTTACATACATATTTCTCATTGAATGTCTTTATACACTGAAGTGCCACTGAATTAGGGATACCTACCTAGTAACGAGTTGGGCCTCCTCTGGCCTTGATAACGGTTGCCACACGACGAGGCATAGATTCAACAAGTTTCTGGAAACATTCCACGGGAATGCCTTGCCAAATATTGGCTAAAGCTGTCCATAATTCAGTAAGGTTCTTTGGTGCTGTGTGATGGCCTTTCACGCCTTGTTCCAAAACATCCCAAAGATGCTCAATAGGATTTAAGTCTGGGCTTCTAGGTGGCCAATTCATGACAGAGGAATGCTCATCCAACCAGCCAGTAGCCAACCGGGACTTGTGAGAGGTACAGTTGTCTTGCTGGAAAACTCCATTACCGTGCGGATAACAGAACAGCATAAACGGATGGAGGTGATCCCCCAGCAACTCTACGTACCGAATTGCATTGAGGGAGGTTGGTACACGCACCAAAGATCCCAAACTGTGCCACGAAAAAACACCCCAGACCATGATTGAGCCACCATGCCCTTGTACAGTTCCAGCCAGGCATGCAGGATCCATGGCTTCATGAGTCTGACGCCATATTCTCAGCCTCCCGTCGGCGTTAAGTAGTCGGAATCGAGACTCATCACTCCATGCTACTCTTTTCCAGTCCTCTACACTCCAGTCTCTGTGCTCTCTTGCCCAGGCAAGACGTGCAGCCCGATGGCGAGTATAGAGCAATGTGTCGACGGCTCCCGAAACCCATACGGTGAAGCGAGCGTTGCACAGTCCGTTTACTGACTGTACGACTGGCACCGTCATTAAACTGGGTGGTAATTTGAGCTAATGTTTGGCTTCGCTGGCTACGTACAATACGCCTGAGCCGTCTCTCACCACGAACTGTCAAGGCTAATTGTCCTTTGCAGTTTGCCCGATCGCTAGTTTTTTTCCACCATCCATGTATTCTTGGTATACTCTTGACACTGTCGACCTTGAAAATCCTAGCTGTCTAACGATTTCGGAAATTGAATGGCCCATGCGTCACGCACATACGATTTGTCCGCGATCGAAGGCGTCTAAATCAGGCAGTTTACCCATACTGGCAATTCCAACAACTAATTCAGAACAACCACAGTACGCGCTATATATGCAGTTACCACAGCGCCCTCACCTGCGCATACATGATGCGCAGCGCTACACAATTTGCATAGGCTTTGCTATCCCTAATTCAGTGGCACTTCAGTGAATATATTGTGAATATTTAATGTCTTTGTATATATTGTAAAAATTCTTGAAATATTTACACAATATGTTTCAAATGTGTAAAATTTGTTTTTAAATACTAAATTTTTGATTCTGCTAATAAATTTTCCAAAACGGCAATATTAACATGCTTTTGTCGCTTTTAGTGCACCGGGAAAGTTACCAGATAAGTTATTTTAAGGATTTATAAAAGTTTTGTTGAATAAATTTTTAAACGGCAAAATAAAAAATTAATATTTTGGTGTAACTTTTGCTTCAGGGAAAACGTTTTCGGAATTTTAACTCTAAAAAAAACAATGGAAACCTGTACAAAGTTTCATAGAAACACCTAGCGAGGAGTTTCAGGTTTTAATTTTTTATTCCAAAATATTAAGAAAATAAAAATTGGCCATTTTCTGAAGATTTCGAACTCACTCTCAAAATTTTAAAATAAGCTCAAATTTCCTACCAAAAGAGTAAAAATATTTTTAGTTGTTTATAAAACTGGAGTATATTATTTTTTGTATCTTGCATAAAAACAAGAATACGTATAATTTAAGAACTATCGAAAAACTAATAACCTTTCAATTGGCTTTAAAAATGGTTTAGGGGTCTTAAAATTATTAAAAAGTATTTTCTTTACAGATATGGGAGACACATTAATGAGCAGTTTCGAGTGTCTGAATTCGATACTTTTCACAACATATTTCAAAATCACATACATAAAGTAACGAAATAATTGCGCTTTAAAACTTAAAGGGAAGGAGTAAAACCACTTTTAGTGGTTTATAAATTCAGGGCATCTAATTCAAAAGAAAATCACAGACAATTTTTTTTTCTTTGCGGAGGGGAGAAAATGTGTATGCCTAAAACGCACTATTACTGTAATATCACTTACTTGAAATTTGAAGAGAACGCTAAATAATTCAACATAGTTCGTTACGACCGAATTCGAATTCTTATTTTAAATTTAAAGAATCTATGTTTTTTTAGTTTTTTTAGCTGTAATGTGATTTATTGTGTGCATACTTAAAGCAAAGAATATGGATATTTGAATTTATATCGGCAAATAAATAACCATTTAAACTGGATTTAAAAAGATTGGGAAATTTTAAGAAACTTACTACAAATATCGAAAACATATGTTTATGAGTAAGTTTGTGCCTCTTAATTCGATACTTTACACTATTTCACGTTCATAACGTATATTTAAAGTTACGAAATAATTGTGCTCTTATAAACAAATAAAAGGAGGAAAACAATAACGATACTGAGTGGAATATAAAACGAAAAAATTGCCGCTAATTTTTTCCGAGAGAGCATAGTGAGCGTGATTACAGCACGACCGACCTACATGAACTGAGCTAAATCGGGCATCACGAGTGTGCGAAGGAAGGTGGACGAGAATCCAAAAGTCCGGCGCCTCGGATGCAGAGAGTCCCCGTGAGTGACCGACGCCAGGCGTCCGAGAGGCCAAAACTCCCGGCGCCCAAGATGCCAGAAGTCTCCGTGAGTGGCTGCCTTTAGAGTAATATTACTGGCATGCAATGAAAGCACTGTTAGCACATTGCCTTTACTACATATCTCATCTTGTTTTTCCATAACAGTCCACCCAAGTTTTTTTTTTTGACAGCAGTCAAACCGGAAGTTAATTCAATGAACTCTGTAGTTAATTATTTCCCTATAACATCTGCACCCACCAGGAGACCAATTTCACTATCCTTACATAAGTAATCACTAATTCTAATATTTCTACATCTTAACAGCTCTAAAATTTTAGGATCATTAACCTTTGGCACGAACCCACAAAAATCTTCTTTTCGGAAAAGACCTCAAAACAACATTTGAATATATCATCTACATCACTCATTTCAATAGCAAAAATTGAATGTTATAAAGGTTCCGTTTCCTTCCCTCCAAATAAACCATGTATTACTTTTTCATAGCGAATCGGATTTGCCTTCATCTGCTTAACAACTCTTTACCCCACGTAAGAACACTGCGAACCCGAATCCAAAAGCGTTCACCCTTTCTTCTTTTCACCTTTAATCTTAACGTTAATGTACAGCGTTTTCAAAAACACTCCCTTATTTCTGCTGATATTAGGGAGAGAAACGTCAGTTTTAGAATCATTCTCAGTAGGCTTCTCGTCATCTCTCATACTTCGCGAAGGGTACATTAATTTTAAATGACTGCTATTACATGTATGACACTTTATATTAGCTTTTCACTGATATTTTAAATGTCCAATTCCTTAGCACGCAAAACATGCCCCTTTCTTTTGAACAATCTTTTTCCTGTCAGTTAAACCCATTTTATTCGCTTTAAAACATCTAGAGCTTAAATGAGGCTTATGACAAAAAATACAATTAAAACTTTGCTTACCCATACAGTTTTCATCAGTACTTACAAGCATTGCTGTCGTAGGCACCTGTGAATTATCTGCAATCAAATTTTTACTAGCGCGTATAACTGAAGGATTCCCAAACCCAGAATGAGCCAATTTTATCATTTCCTCCGATTCCATTTCGTGGCACAAAAAACACATAAGATTATCAAGGGTTCTCTCAGAGTTCTTATCTGAAATTCTACTCCTCTCTCAGGCATTTTGGATGTTTTCCGGCATGACTCTACCAAGGGCCCCGGGAAATCCGCAAACTTTTCTTTCGTCCGTCCTAGGCCCTTTCCGATGCTCTTAGGTTGCTTTCATCTGACTGTCATAGAGTTCTGCCAAATCTGATCATTCGGAAGCTGCATTTGCCACCACAAGACATAAGCCTCGTACATATATCTGCACTAGCAAATCCTCTCGTCCAAAGCGATCTTTGAGTTGATCCACCGCCCTTTGGATAATTTTCAGCAGTAAACGGAAAACTGTTTATCAGTTGAGCAGCACGAGAGTTCGGAACCACACATTGGGCTAAATACTGGAATTTATCTTCAGGTGCGATATCAGGATCCTCGTGAATTTTCGGATACTGGCTCCAAAGGCCTAAATAGTCTCTAGCCTCACCAGAGAATTTTTTCAGTTTCAATTCTGGAAGCCTAAGCGGTACAGCTTTGTCAGACGCACCTCCCTGCCAAGTTTGGCGATTTTGTGTATGGCGTGTGGTAACCCTGCGATTTTGGAGGGGTTTTTTTAAGTCGTGTGTGGTTGTGGCAGTAATTAGATTGAGAGTTTAAATATAATAATAAATAATGAGATTTATAATTTTGATTGTTTTCTTAATTTTTTAACATTAGCGCAGAGTTGAGTATGTTTTGTATTTTGTTTATTTTTGCTATTTCTGCTGTAGTTTTTTTCGCGCATGCGTTCATTGTCATTTTGTGATGCAGGAAATTTATTTGCTAAGTGATGATAGCTGGGGATTTCTGCAATGTTTTGGGAAGTTTAATACAGCCAGCGGTAATTTAATTTTCCCGAAATTAGATTCAGGAATTTTCTCCCTTTCAAGTCAAATGTTGTTTTGTGTCTTCTAGAGTGTAGTTTGTGGCAAAATGAGTGACATGATTGAATTGAGGTTGTAGTTTAATTTGTTTTTTATGGGAAACAGGTGTGTAATATGTTTGTGTATGGAGAATTTGCGTTTGCGGCTACAAACCACTGGCTGGGGATTTCTGTAATGTTTCTGGAAGTTTAATACAGCCAGTGGAATATATGTTAGTGACGGCTACAAATGACCAGCTGGGGATTTCTGTAATGTATTTTGGAAGTTTAATACAGCCAGTGGTAAGTTTCTTTTCAACTTATTTGTCATTTCTTGGTCGCTATTGATGCTTTCGTTTACATTCAGCACTTTAAGCCTGACAGGTGTGAGGAATTGGAAAAAGTTGGCGCCACGGAGGTGCGTTGGCGCAAAAAAATTTGCCGCCAACTTTTCGCCAACGGAGGTGCGTCCTACAAAGCTGTTCCACTCAAACTTCCTGTTCCTACTAATCAACTCAGAGAGAGCATCCAATCACCAGTTCAGATATCGACAATTCGAGTTTTTCTATCCGATTTTCGATTTTAACCTTTAATGACAAAAAATTATCACGATAGGTTTCAGCTGCAGCAAATTCATTACCCTAATCCCTTTCATCAGCCAATAAGGATAAAATACTTTCTTGAGTTACGTCCAATCTTTCAAATTTAGCACATAGCTGATTCAAAATGACTTGAAGTTTTTCAGCATGACAATCGTCATTCATTTTCATCTGTTTTCGAGATCACAGTAAAAGATGTACGTTGACACTTTCTTGTAAGCTTTAAGGGCCTGTTCGCATAGGAGTCCGGTAGAAGCGTAGAAGGGAAGATGGCGATGAGCTGAGATGGAAATAAACCAATCATAGGCGTTAAAAATTTCGTTGCTAATCGTTTGTTGTTGGTTAAAATATGTCAATACTTTAATGCTTCCGCTACCGGACTCCTATGTGAACAGGCCCAAACACATCCCTACCTCAGAAAAAAGTTCCTCAAAAATATAATCTTCAAACAACAGCAATAAACTGTCCTGTCATTGGCGCCCTCCCCCCTTTCCCCCCCAAAAAAAAGAAAAAATAAATAAATAAATATTGCGTAACAAAATAAATTTAACTGCTTTCTAAATGCAGTTGCAATCAGGTTCACATCTACCCGATGTCAAAGGTTCATCTCTGCGAGTGAACAATTAAACAATAAACTTCTTACAGCACAAATTTATTGACGATAATCATGGCACAACAAGCCATTCACAGTAATCCTTAAAGCAAGCACTGCCCTTTTTATACTACTACTAGGGGCTACGCTCGCTTCTCTGTTATGGCTAATGACGAGATACATAGGGCTGATTCTCGGGCAATGTAACAGATTCCATCCATTTACTGTTGTCACCCTTAATGCGAAGGGCGTTTCATCACTGTTGAATTATCAGCTTTAAAATTCAATTAGAAATCGAAAATTAAGATACAGACTTGAAATGAGGTTTATATGAATGAGAAAGCTTTCAGCTTCCAGATGATGTAAATATTTTCTTTGTAAGATTAAAACTCGAGGAGCATCGATATTACATCCACATAGGGGACGATATTTCTTGAAAAACTGTGTTTCATTTTTTGATTAAAATATTAGTCTGTTTTAAAATATTTTTAAACAAATGAGGTCTAGTTTGAAAGAGAAATGTCTGTAGTCTTAGATTGTAAAAAGATCAAATTCTACGATCATTTTTTGGTGAATTATCGTAATCTGAAGATGAAAAAGTCGATATTTTTCCATGAAACATAAATTTTTTTAAAAACTTAAAGTCCGATGAAGATGAGACATGTTTTACTTTGGTCCCCCCATTTTTCTACATCCATTGGTATCGTTCTCGACCCCATACCCCCAGCGGTTTCGGAGGAGATAGCGGGACAATCTTTTCACACCGGCAGTGGGAGTTACTTCTTTTTTTAATAGTGAGACAATCAACTTATGCATCAAATTCACTTAATAGTAGAATATAAAACAATTACCAAAATACAAACTACAAAACTTTTCAGACGAAAATAAGCGTAAAAGGAACCGTTGCCGTGGGAACCCGTTCACCTTGGTTACACCATAAGTATCTAAACTGCTTTCGCAACAGCTACTACATTTTAAATATCAGTTAGATTTTTATTGCATCACCCCCAGTTGGTACTTACGGAAAATCCAGTCGACCATTTTCGCTAAATGAAGGCAATGGCACCAAGAGGAGATTTTTTGCCAACGATGGTAAAACCAGCCACACGTGATTCAATGCGACCTTGATAAGAGTTTCTAGCTCTTGCAGTAAAGCCGTCGCTGTTTTAAGTTTCGTTGTATTTCTGCGTTGTAAAAAATGTTTAAAATTTGGGATTTACCAACTACAGTACAAGAAGCAGTAGAATTCTTTCAAAGGTATGGAATCTTACCGTCATCCAAAAAATGCGTTAATGACCACGATATGGAGCTTTATTTAAAAACGCAGATTCAATGGCGTGGTAATATCAAGACTTGTCAGAAGCGAATATCCATTCGGAAAGAAATATGTTTCGAGAGTTCAACCATTTCATTTGTGACTGCACGAAGATTTATTTACAGCTGGTGCTGAGAATTGACTGCTATTGAATGGGGAAAAGAAGAATTAGAGTTGAGTGACAAGACTGTTATCGGTTGGGATAATTACTTAAGAGAAGTTTGTACACACAGTCTTTACAAGGCTAAAGAAAAAAATCGGAGGGACCAACCCCATTGTCGAAATTGATGAGAGCCTTTCCTCAAATCGTAAAAACCATGCAGGGAGAATACCCCCCGAGCAATGGTTTTTTAGAGGCATTTGAAAGAAGACCAGCGAGTGTTTTATCGTAAAAGTTCCAGCTAGGAAGGCGATAACGCTTTTGCAAGCGATAAAAGATAACATCGAAGAAAGTTCTACAATAGACTCGGACTCGTGGAAAGCTTATAAAACCGACGAAATAAGATCTGCTAATTTCGAACATTTCAAAGTTAATCATTAGTATAACTTTGTAGATCCGGATACCAGCGTACATACACAAAACATTGAGCGATTGTGGGGTTCGGCCAAGTGGCGGAACAAAGGACAACTAGGTCAGCGGGACACCACTTAGATTCCTGTATGGCTGAATACATGTGGCGTCGTCTTCACAAAGAAGAGGACATATTTGTTTCTATTTTGCGTGCAATTGCAGATTTTATGCCGCCAAAATGATTGGCGGCGGAAGCGGCCGCGAGGTTTGACGGATTTGCGCCAACTTTTATGGTCGACTGGATTTTCCATAAGTACCCATAAGTTCACGATGTAAATATTTAAAAATGATGTAATAAATTTATAAAATATGTAAGGTAAAAATATAATTCTGTTCAAATTTTATTTTACTTTATATTTGATTATTGTTCTTTATATTTAATTTTTAAAAATCGTTCCTTAACCGTTCGGACGATTGTGATCGTGGGCATTACATCAGAATAGGTTGCCCCTTGGCACACTTCTTGGCGCGATTGAGATACATACATACATTCATACATAATGCATACATAGCAACAAAAGATATAAAGTGGGGGACCAAGTTATTGTATTAATAGCAGATTCTACCAATAAGTTATTTGCTCGGTGGAAAGGGCCAGGAACTATAATTAAACATAACCCTCCACATACGTATATTGTGGAATTACGAGATGGGAATAAATGTAAGGTACATCAAAATAAGATAAAAGAGTTCGTGAGTCGAATCAACGCCCTGTACATAATGTTCGAAGGAGGAGTTTGGGGAAGTTGAAAATGTCCCCATTAAGGTATATTTTAAACCCTTTGAGACGCTAAACACGCAAGTAGAACTATCACATCTATCGGAAAACGAGAAATTAGGGATAAAAAAATTATTAGAAAAACATAAGGGTTTATTTTCGGGAAAAATTAAACCGGCTTTGGTACACCCGCATAGAATTGAACTAATACCAGGGTTACCAAGGAAGAAACCTCATTGTTAAAAGGTTCCCGAAATCTATAAAAAGGAAGTTGATAGAGGAATTATTGGAACATGACTTAATTGAAGTATCCAGTGCGGAAATAGCACACCCTATCGTATGTGTGGCTAAGAAGGATGCGAGCATAAAATCTTAAGTTAAAAAAAACTGCTTCTGGAAGATTATGGGTGATGATGCAGCAATGTTAAATAATGTTGGATTAATGTCTTTGAACCTTGTAAAAATTATCTTTTATTTGCAATGTTATTAAGAAAAGAGGTGCTTTTTCTTTTTACAAATAATCAATACAAAATGCGTGCTGATAACATGGATTGTGCTGTCTGTAGAAGAGCAAAACTATTGTCTTTGGTCATTATTGGAACATGAATTATTGGAACATGACTAAGGGCCTGTTCACATAGGAGTCCGTTGCGTAGCGTTAAGGGAAAGATGACGTTGAGACGAAAATAAACCAATCATAGACGTTAAAAATTTCATTGGTAATCGTTTGGAGGCCTATGATTGGTTTATTTTCGTCTCAACGCCATCTTTTCCTTAACGCAACGCAACGGACTCCTGTGTGAACAGGCCCTTAATTGAACCCTCCAGTGCGGAAATAGCACACCCTATCGTATGCGTAGATAAGACTGTGCTGTGACTTTAGAGCACTGAATGCTACTACTAAAATCATAGTGTACCCTATGGCCCAAGCACAAGAGTTACTATGGGTAGCAGGAAAAGCCAAATGGCTCACAAGCATTGACTTATTAAGGGGATACTGGCAAATTCCGATGGAGGAGAGTAGCAAACAATTGACGGCATTTGCGACACATAACGCGATTTATCAATGGAAAACCATGCCATACGGGTTGGTAGGGGCAGCAAGCACATTTCAAGCAACCATGAATTTTCTTAAGACCCCATAAGGATTATGCTCAGGCATACATGGATGGCATAATCATATTCTCCAATTCATGGCAGGAACACCTACAACATATTAATGGGGTATTTTCTGAACTAGGTTTCTCGGCTAGACTAGATAAATGTAAATTTGCCAGGAATCAATTATTGTATCTAGGACACAGGATAGGCTCGGGAAAACATGCCCCGGATGAATCGAAAATTGCCGCGATTAGAGAACTAAAAAGACCTGAAACAAAGAAAGACGTCCGTTCGGTATTAGGATTAATGTCCTTTTATAGGTCATATATAAATAATTTTGCAGAACTGAGTTTACCCCTTACCGCTTTGACAAAAAAAAATATCCCTAACCGAGTGCCTTAGAATAAGGAGGCCGAGGAAGCTTTTAACAGCTTAAAAGAAAAATTATGCCAAATAACATCTTTGGCAACCCCAGACATGGCCCGACCGTTTCAGGTCCACACTGATGCATCGAATCGAAGTGTAGGCGCTTGTTTAACCTTTTCCTTACGGGGTGGAATAGCATGTATCCCAAGAATACGGGCCCAAGAATAAATTTATATATATATATATATATATATATATATATATATATATATATATATATATATATATATATATATATACATGTATATATATATATACATATATATATATTACATATATATACATATATATGTATATATATGTATATATATATATATATATATATATATATATATATATATATATATATATATATATATATATATATATATATATATATATACATATATACATACATATACACACACACATATATATATATATATATATATATAATATAACCTCCCTTAATGGCTATTCTTACAAAGTGGGTATGAAATTTCCCGTTCTAAAGTGGAAATCGGAAAAATGGGCCTCGTAAGCTAAAGGTTAACTCAGAAAGAGAAAGACGGTACATACAAACCCATCGCCTTCGCTAGCCAAAAACTTACAGAAACACAAAAAAATTGGGCCCCGATAGAAAAAGAAGCTTTCGGAGTCCTATTTGGGCTAAGAAAATTCGAGAACTGGATTTACGGATCCCAGGTGGAAATAATAACCGACCATAACCCATTAAAATTCCTTACAGTAACAACTCCGAAAAGTCCAAAACTGACAAGGTGGGCATTAGCACTTCAAAGATAGAATTTAACAATAACTCATCGGTCAGGATCAAAGCATTTAGGAGCGGATGTCATTTCTAGATTAGCCAGGGAAAACGACCAGTGTATGGGGTTAAATTTTAGGCTGGTCTTAACGGTTGGAGGATTCCATTTTTCTTTGTTGATAACTAACCTTTTTGAATCCCAAGAAAAATGGACTAAATTTGTACTGTCCGACCACGGAAGCAAGGTCCCTGGAAGCTGTTGCGCATGCTCGAGAAAAGCTAGTCTACTTAGAAAATAGGAGAAAACGTCATATTTTCGGATGTGTTTGTTTATGAAATACGGAATGTATTTCAGACTGCTTTTTGTCCGCAGTTTTAAAGTTATTTTTTAAAACTTTATTTTTGATCGAATATGGGAATAATAATTTCAAAATAATAAAAAGAAAGAAGCAAATCTATTTAAAAAATAGGAGTTTTATAGGAGTGGATATTTTCGGATTACATCACAATCAAAATTATCTAAAGCTACGTTTTCGGTGGTTCTTTTTTTCTGACGTTTCCTCGGAGATTCAAATTTTGGAGTTTCTTCACCCTTTGCTTCTCTACGTATTCTTTTTACACTGGACATTGATATCCCGGTCATTTCACTAGCTCTCTTTAGGGATTGCGAAAGTGGAACAATAACATTTCCTTCTAGTGCTTCTTTATCACACAATTTAATTACATTGTGTATTATACGTTTACAATCACTACGGAACGGCATATTCCGAGCAGTCGTGTTGGGTAAAGGATGCATTAATTTTAATATAATAATCAAAATAACAGACGAGGAAAAAGCAAGCAAGCGCAGTTAGTAACTAATTGTTGTGTTACTTAAAGTGAAGGGTTAAATAATAACCTTATCTTGTAGATATTATGTGAGAAAGTATGAGAAATAAGTTAAAGCGATTCCCAAGGAATCCGGGAAAAATTCATCAATTATGCAATGTAACTAGTTGAGGTTAATGTTAAGTAATCCCTAGAGATTTGGGGAAAATTCATTAAAATATGTAAGTTTAAATGGTTAAAATTAAGCCAGGTAATTCCTAAAGATTTTGAAGAAAAAGAAGGAATAAAAAGCGTAATTTTCTTAGAAATTCTTGCATTGAAGATAAGTGATTGGTAGTCAAATAATTTGTTAGTGTTTGGTTTAAAGTAAAGAAATGAGAAAGAATTATAATATTAATTTTGTGTTAAAGATAAGTGTGTAAAAGTGATTTTTGTTACCTGTAAATGTTGTGGCTATCTCATATGCAGATGAAAACATGGAATCAATTACTTGTAAAAATGTGTTATTGTTGTGGATACAAAGCGCGCCCCGTCACAAGTTGAAAGCACAGTTATTACCCCAGGGGAGTGCCTCGTTATCCTCTGATCAACAGGGACTGTTGTTCAGGTGTGAAAACGTCTCAAAAAGACTTTTTTCACTTCTAGAGGAAGGGGCGTAATGTCAGACTCTAGTCTCCCATTTTTAAGTGGAATGATGAAGGTGAGTAATAACGTCTTCAATAAGCCCAAAATAAACGCAAACAGGTGTCGAACGATATACACCTTTGGAGATGTGCTACAATAGGTAAAGGTACGCAAGTCATTTAGAATGACTTGTGAAACCCATTAGCGGCGCGCTTTTCAAAGGGAAGAGCCGTCAGGAAACAAATTCATCATAGGTGGTCTGCAGAGGGCGGAACCGGAAAAGGTCCGGTATTCGAGATTGTTCGAGAAAGGGCTGAGAAGAATGCATAAATAACGACGCGGTTGCGAATGAAGATTAGAATAGACTTGGACTGTTGAAACATCGCCACGCGTACGGAGAGAGAGAGGGGGTCTCGTGCGGACTTTGAATAATGATCCCTGCTCTCATGAGTGTATTAACGTTCGTCGGAACGAACCTTTGTAAATGATTTATTTAACCAAGATTTTAATGTGTCAATAAACCAGATGTAAATAAGAGTTGGTTCTACAGTTATGATTACTTCTACAAGATAATGATTTGTCGGATCACGACGATAATGGTTCACATACATATACATACATACCTATATACACATACAAACATAAATATATGCATACATGCGTATATACATTATACATACATACAAACATACATACATACATACAAACATACAAACAAACATACAAACATTGGCACTTTATCGTCAATTTGGTGGGGGCACCCTATTATGTAGTGAAACCGTGACCGTGTTCCGCTCCGGAACCTGAAAACCGAATCAGAAGTAATACTAACTCAAGAGCTTCTGAAACATTACAGTTTTATTCACTCTTCAAACCCATTATTCACATTAAAAACAATTCATTAATATCCTGGAGCCAAGCACTCACATATCACATATCACACAAAAAAAGAACACCTTAACTGAAAAAATACATCGTTTCCAAGCAATAATTAAAACTTGTTGCCAAAAGCAACTTGATGAGTTTCGAAAGCTCACGAAACATAGATAGTATAATAATAATATAGAGATACAACTCTCAACATTCTCCCACCTAAGTTAACATATGTCTCAACAGAGTTAATTTACATAATATGTTAAATAGCACTCTTCACCATACTCAAAATAGTTATATAGCCTTCAAATACTAATACAAAACCAGACATTATGTTTACAGGAAAGGAAAACACGGAAACAATTACTAATACAGCAATGTTAAAATAACAATTAAGAGAAAATTAAAACATCAAGTAGTAACACTTTTGTAGCACAAGTACAATATTAATAAATAATTTCAGTCACAAATCTAATTTTAGAGGCATCTTGATGATACGTCCACTCCCGGTTATTCTAGTCTCTTGAGTGGGTATGAACTCGACCTTCTGACCATCGGATCGATTCATTACTGGTGGCTTATCTACAGTTTTTGTAGACACTCTCTCTGTAATAAGGATTGGATCTGCAGCAGATATTTCAAGAGGGTAGAGCCGTTGAATGCCTCCGTTGAAATCAGTTCTCCGCCTGCGGTTTGAAGTTATAAAAGTCTTTTAAAACTTTCTTTACATGGAGTAATCTCAATAATTTTTCCTAGAGGCCAGTTAATGCGTTTACTCTTATCATTTCCAATCAAGACGACGTCACCAACAGCTACTTTTGCTGGAATCTTACTCTCTGATTTTTGAAGTAGAGCTCCCAGGTATTCAGATCGAAATCTCTTTCTTCGACCTTTTTTGTAAATGTTGTCGATATTTAACGGGTTTGTTAAGACTCTTGCTATCAATCAATTGCATTACAATCGGGAACACCACTTACTCGAATATCTTGCAGAAATATCGACGGACTTAGAGGTACTAGTTCTGCATCTTTTTCCGTGGTGTATGACATCGGCCTTGAATTAATAATTGACTCGCGATCACAAAGAACTGTCATCATTTCTTCTGGTGTTAAAGAAGTTTGTCCTAGCATTCATCTCAGTAAATTCTTCAGGAGACTATCAACCTCTCCAGGGTCGCCCATAGGGGGGGGGGAGGGGCAAGTGGAACACTTTGCCCCAGGCCCGAAACTGCCGGAGGGGCCCTAAAATTTTTTTTTAAATATTTATTGGATTTCCTCGGAAAGAAAATTCTGAAACTTGTACCGTACTTCAAAATTCAAAATAATCTCCTGAAAAAAGGGCCTCCCCCCAAAAAATTTTAAAAATATTATTCGATTAATCAGATTTCTCTTACTACAAAACAGTTTTCTGAAAAATAGTCTTGGGGCCCCCAACAGAAGTTTGCCCCAGGCATCGTAAAGACTCTGGTCGGCCCTGAACCTATCTCACCATCCGTCCAACCATGAGGCAGTAGGCAGAATGAATATCCATCTAATTTGTTGGAAAGCATTTATTGCAAATATGGAAAAAATCAGGATGTTAAAAATAACATAAGAATCAAGATCTTTAAGTCTACCATGATTGTTAGCAATTATAAAAATCATTAAGAGACAAAAATTAAAATGTATGACAAATGATTACAGGAAATAGATGAGAATATAATGAAAACAATAAAAAAACAATTTATATCAAAATGTAAATATAAATGACATACAAAAATAAGTTTAATAATTCCCCAATTCTTATATAAAAAAAGACACAAAATCAAAGCTTTAGTAGAATTTCTTACAAAAAAGCGATTTTTTTATATCTTCTGTAAAATCTTAAGTTAAAAAAAACTGCTTCTGGAAGATTATGGGTGATGATGCAGCAATGTTAAATAATGTTGGATTAATGTCTTTGAAACTTGTAGAAATTATCTTTTATTTGCAATGTTATTAAGAAAAGAGGTGCTTTTTCTTTTTACAAATAATCAATACAAAATGCATGCTGATAACATGGATTATGCTGTCAATAGAAGAACAAAACTATTGTCTTTCGTCATTATATAAAAATTTTCACTGCATACTAATGTTTCGATTTGCACTGAATCTGAAAATCATATTTGAAGCGATTTTCAACTATTAGCATAACTAAACCTTTATTTAGTATTCACAATCTATATCATACATAGAGGAATTTAAAATGTTTTGTTAAGATCAGAAAATTTGAAGGAGTCATTTAGGATAATTCTTCCTTTAGTGATATTCATAATATTTTCTCGATTGAGGCCAATTTCAACAATGTTGATAAAATTTACACGAATTGTGATCAGATAAAAATTATGAATCAGAGAATTAATAGTTAGTTATTATAATGAGAAGGATATCATAAAAATATAAAATAAAACTAAATGTTAAGTGTGTTTCAACAGTGATAGGGTTTTTGTCATAAAAATTATATGCAATATTTTTTTTATGTAAACAATCTATTCGGCTACCCAAATTACAGTATCACTTTCAGCATTCTAAGACACAGAAAATCTATGATTATGAATTTAAAGTTTCAAAGGAAATTTTGATTACTTATTGTCAGTTAATAAAAAATTATTTAAAACTTTTAATGATTACGTAAGACTATATATTTAAACATAGACTATATATTGTGACATAAGACTATATATTGTGAGTTATCCAGTATGTGACCCGTATTTTTTAAGACTGGAAATACGTTACAAGACGCTGGAATGAAGTAACTTATCCTGATATCTGTACATATCTCAACATAATAATAATTATTCTCAACGAAAGAATGATTATATTCTCTTAAACCTTGCGAAATATTGAAAAAGTGTTAAAATACCTGTTTCATGCAACTAATATGAGGAATTTTAGAAATAAACTTAAATTATTTAACTCAAAATGAAGGTATCGTCCAAAAACACACGCAAACGCTTAGAAACGGCTTCTGTTTTCTGCCACCCGATAATTACGTGATCTATAGTAGACGGAAACTTACGTACCAAGTGACGTTGAGAAATGTCGCCTTATCTGATGTAAACATTAGAGCACGAAAACAATAACGTGCTATGAAATGTCAGCAAATCCCAGATGCAATCACGTTTAAGCTGGCAAATCCTGGTTCGCGATGTATAGTCGCCTGTATGCAGGTAGCGTATATTTTTATAGTCCTGAGTGGCAACGGTATCGCTTACGCACGTTGTTTATATTGTTTTCTGTAGCTTCATGATTTCGTTCCATTTTCTCTAGTCTGAGTAATTAAAAGAGAAAAATCATTGGCAAAAAAATTGCGTACCTTTTAGAATAGATCTTAGATCTGTACTGAAATAACATTGATCTCGGTGCTAGAAAAATAAACAGTTTCAAGTAAGTTTAATTTACCGGTTATTTTTTTCTGTATTGTACGACAGAATTGTTTTGTTAAGAAGTTGAAAATGACATCATATATGATTTCTACATTTTACGCTATTTTTTTGTTAGTGAAGCTAAATGTTAATACAATAAGTATACCTATTAAATCGTTAAATGCTGCATGTTCAGCTATAGTATGTTATTTTCAGCAAATTAGAATATTACTTTCTGGGCGATATTGGCGTGCTATTAAAATATAAGCTCAGCGATATCAAGAAATTGCTAGAAGTTGCCAGTCTGATTTTTCTGATAATTTTTTTTTTACAATTTTATACAAAACGTATAAAAATATCATCATACAAGTCAGACATACCATGTTTAGCAATTTTCCTAGTTATGAGTTATACAAATATTTTTGAACTGTTAATAATTGCTTTAAAAGATAAAATATACCATATCCTGTGCCATATTGTGTGCGAGAAGTTGTCAAACTCCAACAAGTGGAGTTCTCATTTTGGAAAATAATATTTCTTACTGTTTTAAAACTTTTAGTCTGACAATCAACACATTTTGTGAAAATTCAACAAGTGGCTGATAAACACCATTAGAATATTTTAACGAAAAAAATTGAATACAGCATTTTATCTGCAGTAAATAATTAAAATAGCCTAAATATTTCCAAAGTGTCCAAAATGTGTCAATCGTTTTCTAAAAGTAGGTCAACATTTAAATTATTAAAAAATATGTCATATGATAGTGTGGAAACAATGAATTCAAAATACAATTTTATTTTCATAAAAATCTTAAAATTTATAAAATACTTCAAGATGGACACACAAAAATACAAACATTGTAATAAAATAAATATATTACATAAAACTTAAAAAGTTTCTTGGATGATCATTTCAGCGTGTATAGAAGAATGAAAAAAAATGACAATAGTATTACAGGTGAATTTTTAGAACAAGAATTAAAATCTTAATTATTTCCAAAATATAAAAATAATTTTATAAAAGTAATAATCGAAATTTTAATAACCAAGGGTAAGCTCTCATCATCCTGATTGTATTCGTTGAAAAGAAAGAAAATAAAAATGTTATGAAAAGAATTCAAAAGATTTTTCATTCACTGAACTTATAATTTGTTATCTAAAGGTAATTTGAAATGTCATTGGCTAAAAACATCTAAATGATCATCATTCAGATTTGAATAGTTAAAACTGTAAAAGACAAGTGACATTTGTGAGATATAATCACTGGCCTTTGGTGATGTAAGCGTAAAGGTTAGCTGGATCAGGATTGTAGAGTACTAAGCCATTAAACAGAATAATAAAAATTTATTATATCGGTTACAAGCCTATTCTAGCAGATCAGAAATAAAGGAACCACTTACATAATCACAAAATTCGAGGCTATAAAAAATTCAGCATTTTCCTGAACATTCATGTGTTTGGTGTTTTTTTAATTTCATTCTATGCTTAAAATATATTACTATTGTTAAAACATCCAATCTTAACGAGGGTAACAAACCATCATTTATTTGTTTTAAATTTTTAAAAATTACAAGGACATTGATATGCACTGTTAATTTCATGCAAAACTTATATAGAGAACTATTAACATACTGAAATTTTCCACATTAATTATGAATTTGTACTAAGTTTGGTGAGTTTATAGCTTTGGCAGTAATCTTCAGTTTTGACGTTGCTTTCTTGTATCATTCTTCTATCATAGAACTTTTTATTTATGTAGGCATTTGAAACCATTTTTTATATTATGTTATTTGTTTCTGTATTCATTCAGTGTTAACATTTTGATGACAAGATTTAATAAATACCATTTATGCTCATATTTCATTGCAACAAAGACAACAGCAACAGCATTAAATGTAATACTCCTAACTATAATTTTAGGTACATCATTCATTATAATATGCTTATTTAAAGTTTTAAATCAATATATTTCAAAGAGAATGATTTAAAAATAATACTTGATATAAAAAATTGAAATTCTTATTAAATCAGAGATATATTATTCAACACTTCAAAACTGTATGCAATTATTAATATATTTTATATTACCATGTTGTTTAAACTGATATTTATGACAGCCTTGATATGGTTTTTCAAAAATTTGTATTTTAAAAATTATATTTGGGCCAGTTTCGAGCTAGATTTTAACTGTCTGCTCTCTTACCTGCATTTCTTTATACTCAATACATTTTTTTGTACTGGCAAAATTTATAACTGTGTTCTTGCAGTTCATGTCTAGGGTAATTTTTAAATATATATAGTTTCAGACCTTAGGATCAGTGTTAAATTGATGTTTGTTGTATTAGGATTTATGTATGCTATCCCCGTCTAGGGATAAAAAATATTTAATGAATAGAAAGTAACTGTAGTAGAAATGTCAAATATATAGTTTTGAAAATTCTGGTGCTCTTTATTTTCTCACTGCTCCAGAAATGTGTTGTATAACTATGCAGTGATGGGATATGCATGAAATGAATTCCCATTTTGTTATAGATGTGTTAGACGCACCTCCCTGCCAAGTTTGGCAATTTTGTGTTTGGCATGGTAACCATGCGATTTTGTCGTTATTTTGTGGCAACCCAGTTTGAATGGCTAGTTGTGTGCGTTTGTTTACATGATATAATATGGCGACCATGTTGTTGCGAAATATTAATGACGAATTTTGGATAGTATTAGATGTAGATTTTTGAGAGATAGGCATACTTTTTGGGGTTGTTACGGGTATAAAGTGGGAGGTTAAATGAGGTTTTTTGAGGTTTATTTCAGATTAACTGTTAATTTGAACTGTTAATTTAGATGTGGTTTGATGGACTTACATGTTGGTTATGTTATGCGCTTCTACGTTTGAGTTTTTGGAAACGGTGTGGTTGATTTAAGATGCTGCGGGGTATACGCAACAAACGCCAAGGGGCGATTTTTTGCCATATCTGTTGTTTGTTTGGTGGGTTTTTTAGGTATGCCGGTTTTTACTTTGGTGCGGCAAATTTAGGATTTTGTTGTGGCCAGATTTTCTTTTGTCTTGTGTTTTGTGTCATTTATAGGCGACAAAAAATGTTTGGCGACTACTTGGTGCCAAAAAATTTTTGTCACCAAGGGAGGTGCGTCTGGCACATCTGTTCCTATATTTCTAAATGGAAAAGTTTAAAAAAGCATTAGATGATTATATTAAATCATTTATGTAAAAGATAACTTTGTCCCAAAGATGAAAATATAGGCTGGTAAATTTTCATTTTGTATGAAGGAAATTTACTGGCAAAATTTATAACTGCATTCTTGCAGTTCATGTCTAGGGTAATTTTTAAATATATATAGTTTCAGTCCTCAGGATTAGTGTTATCTAAATTGATGTTTGTTGTATTAGGATTTATGTATGCTATCCCTGCCTAGGGATACAAAATATTTAATGAATAGAAAGTAACTGTAGTAAAAATGTCAAATATATAGTTTTGAAAATTCTGGTGCTCTTTATTTTTCTCACTGCTCCAGAAATGTGTTGTATAACTATGCAGTGATGGGATATGCATGAAATTAATTATATTTCTAGACGGAAAAAAGTTTTAAAATGCATTAGAGGATTATATTAAACCATTTATGTAAAAGATAACTTTGTCCCAAAGATGAAAATATAGGCTGGTAAATTTTCATTTTGCATGAGGGAAATTTGCTTAAACTTTCTGTATAAGCTCTTTTATGAAAACTGTTTGAAAAAAATTTGTGAATAGAAGTCAATCATTTACAAGAAGGTTTTTCTTTCCTTTACAGTCATTTTGATAGCTTTGTATTTCATGTTAAAGTTTCTTACATACTATCTTTTTTGTCGACAGTTAATTATGTATAACTGTTTTAAACATTTATAAAAATCTGTTGAAAAAAAATTTTGGGGGAAGATGTTATGTGAGTTCTACATTTTAATATTTAAAAATTTTGCAATTTCTACATTAAGTTAATATATATGAAGGTAATAGAGTATAACAGTAAATTACTTTTCACCGAAAAATTCGACATCCGAGTTCTTGTCATTCATGCTTTTGACCAGGGCCAACCTTAGTAATTGTGGGGCCCAATTGCAGAAATTTTGACGGGGTCGTCTTAAATTCTAATATATAATAAATGATAAACATTTCACATGAAATATGAAAGAAAAAAATTAGGAAGGTGGTCATATTTCCTTTTTTATGTACATTTATAAGAAAGAAAATTAAGAGGTAATTAGGCTACATATATTTTATTCACAGATCAAAATTGTTTACCAATTTAACAATTTTTTCTAGATTTTTTATTACCAAGATAATTTATTAATTGATGTAATTTCAATTTCCTAGTTTCTACATGCTCTATAGGCAGTATTGCAAGGCTGTTGAGTTTCTCCTGCGATATTTTTGACCTGAGGTATGTTTTAATTGATTTTTTTATCTAGTAAAGCTTCATTTTCCCAATTCTATAGTTATATGAATAGTTAAAAATATCCTTAGATATATATATATATATATGCATTTGAAAAGCCAGTGGCTGTTATTTGTAGCAATTGTAGAATTTTTATAGGGTTCCCAAAACAATTGGTTTTAATACTATTTCTCAGACCACCTTATAGCTGTCTATAACTATATTTTTTATAGACATCATTTTGTCATTATTCTGTATCATTTTTACGTTTGTCAAAGCAATTTCTAGTACTGATCCTTATTTTCGAAGTTTTTCTGTGGAATTATCTGAAATAAACTTCTAGCCCGTCTATCTTTGTACGGTATTTGTTGAAAACAATGTACCTATAACATTTATTTCCAGTTACTTATTTGTTCATCTGCATACTCATAATTGAATATCCTTTTTCATTTTTGTAAATGTGTTTCCCGAAATTCTGGAGTGACTTCTAAATAAGTAGCAAGCTTTGTGGTTCCACCGAACATTTGTTCGAAACCTTAGTGGCTTTTTTTGATCAGGCATTCTAGTAAGTTTCTAAATGATCACAGTACTTCCTTTCAAATATATTTTCAATATTTCTTCATTTTAGGCTCTGTGCTAGCATGGGGCCCAGTTGCATCTAATCCAAGTTCAATCGGATCAAAGCTACTCTGCGTGTGATAATTCTTTACATATTTTCTGTCCTTTTATGCATAGTGTTCTTTAGGCTCTCTTAAGATTATTCATATCATTTTAATTCTGTGGTGGACTGTTGTGAGTTTGGTTTCACGTACTTCTTAAAATTTTATAAAGAGCTATATACTGCAGGCATGCAAGATGCCTTATATGCATAGCAGTGAAAATGCTGGGCAGGGAAAGCACCTAATTATTTTAGGTTTTTAGTCGATTTCTATTTTTAGATTTTTGAAATGTTGTAAATCTCCTCTCGCTTTTGACTAATATGTGAGAATTGTTTCTCGCTTTAGTTCAGTAGGAATAAATATAGATGACAGGAGGCAGTGGTGGCTCTGTGTGGCCCTAAGCAAACATTTTTGAGAGGCCCCTTAATTAATCTTGTGTAAAATAAGACAGGTTTTTAGTTAAAGGCAATGTTCATATCAGTATGTTTCTAACATAACAAGAGATTTGTTGAAATATTTCCTAGACAAATATTTAAAAAATATTAAAAATATTAATATTTGGAACATAAAAATTCTACATTCTTTACTTGAACACTGCTAGGAATCTACCACTCATCAAGGAAGAAAACTTTTGACGGAAAACTAAAATGTTAAAATGTTATTAGTACAATTAAAAGTGAACATGATAAATGATAATTTTATATATATAATTATAAATAAAATAATTTTTTTTCTTTTTTTTAAGCACTTATAACAAAGTTTTAAGTCAAACAATTTTTTCTTTCAATACACAAATTATAAAACTATCTCAAATTTCAAGAATGTTTTATTTCTTTAAAAAAACTTGAAACACAAAATGAAATTTATTTATTTTTGTTCAAAAATTTAAACAAAAATGTAAGTTATTGTTATTGTTATTCGGTTGCATGTAAACTGGATGTTTACTATCATAAGTGATCTCCTACATTAGTTTATCTGCTTTCTCAGTTCCTAGCCTGTTGCACAATTTAGACTGAACTAAACCAAAGCTAGAGAAAATTCTCTCTAACGGTGCTTAGTTGGTGAAGCAGTAAACAGTTGATTAAGTTTGAAATTTTTTTTTTTTTTTTTTTTTTTTTTTTTTTTTAGTGGCTGTTCAATTTTAATATTGTCCTTCCAAATCAATGGTTCTACAGCTAAGAAATGGTCTTCAAACATAAAGTTCGGAAAGGGGAATTTTTTTGCTAAAAAAGTCATTATTAGAAGCAAAAGTTCTTTGTCTGTAGAACGTAAAAAATCAAATGCACTCTGCTTTTGTTCTTCAGTTAATTTTCTTCCACAATATCGATGGTCCAACATATTCGCCGCTAAATGTGCTTGTGAAAGAGCCATTTCTTCTCTTACTGATAATGTTTCTTGCACCTCTTTTATTTTTTTCAATTTATCTCTTAAGTTAATCCAAATTTCTAAACATTGTGCAATTTTAGTCTGATCTTTTTGCATTTCATCTAATACTTCTGCAATGGGTTTTAGAATGTTTGTATAGTCCGTACAATTAGCCATTAATTTCACATCATTAACGAAATTAAAAATGTCTTTATCAATTTCATGTTTATGATCCTGACAGACTTGAACCAGTTTTCCCCTGTTATCTAAAAAGGACTTCATTGTATCAAACATTGTGTTCCATCTTTCAGTTTGAGGTATTACTAACAGTTTGCCACCATTTGCTTTGTACCAGGCATTTGGGAAATGAGTATTTCTAAAATACTTAATTATTTTGATTACATTTTTACTTACATTTGAAGTTCTAGGTCTTGTGCTAAGAGATTTAAAATATGAGCAGAACAACCGTAATAAATTATATCAAAATCTCCAGATTTAGCAAGCTCCTCTCTCATTTTTTTGACATTTGCAAAACAATGAGACATTTGTAAAAAAACATTTTTAGATATGTACAAATTATTTTTGATAGCTCCTTTTAGCATTTTACTTAAAAATTATAGTTTAATTTTCAATAACAATCGAAATTAAAAGTTCTAATTTTTAGACAAAATATGATGCTTAATGCTATTTTCAGAATACTTCACATAGATAAAAATATCAAAAATCCTGATATTTTTAAAAATAAATATCGGATATATATCACGATATATAACATGATATATATCGATTGATATATATCAACGAATCCTGTTTCTCTCAGTGTATACATTTATGACTAAAGAATAAAATATTTCATACTCCATCATCAAAAATGGTTTATTGCTTTTTTATCATTGTTTATGAGGAGGATGGTATGATTTCTCTAACCAAGAAGTGTTATAATAGGTATAGCTTAATCTTCATCTGATTTCCTGTAGCGCTGAACTGTATTGTAGAGTTCTGATCTAAATATTTCCAGTCTATGAGGATATCTTGAAATTATTTGACTTGATAAACAAAATGAAAATGTTATGAGATTTCCTAATCCTGTGACAACAAAATGGTTTTCCTATATTCTCTGAATCACACAATCAGTTTATTTATTTTATCATCCAGTATAAAGGTAATTCAAGATAATCAATGTAATTCAACTTTGATAAGGACTTTGTTAAGGACTGTTTGGCCCAACATCCACTGTGAATACAATAGACAATAAAGACTTTTATCCATGGAAATGCATAAATGAGCATTTATAAGAATAAACTTTAATTTAGAGTCTTACGTAACCATTGAATATCCATCGTGGAATATAGAGAAAGTTTTAAAAATTAATGACAATTAAGAAAGACGTCAAAATCAGGATGTATAAAATTGTTTGCAAAGTTTTCTAGAAATGCAAAAATCCAAAAATAAAATTTTTTAAAATTGAACTTTATTTACCAATATTTTAAAAATATAGCAATATAAAAAAATACCAATTTTTTCAAAAATTTCTTTCACTTATATTATACTTAGCATAACAAATTAGCAGAAATCACCCAGCACACCCACTTGAAAGTCTTTTTTTATTCTGAAGAAAATTACATTGGGAAAAGATCTTTGAAATGTACAAATGAAGCGGCAAAGGAATTGTTATCAATTCATTAATCATTTATTACTGGTTAGCAGATTACGTAAACTACATTTATTAGAAAAGGAAAACTAGATTATACAAGAACGACAAAGAATACAAATCTTGTGCAAAGCACACACATACTACAAAATGTCACAGCTACTGACTGAACAACAAATACACAAAAAACACAGTTAACAGTTACAGTCTAAAAGAAAACAGTTCAGGTTAAAATTTCATGGTTGAAGGATATTTTTAACATTCCCCCTCAAACATGACTCGAACACCTGAGTCCAAGTTCTGTACGCAACTTCTGGAATTGGATACAAGGCAGGGGTTTCGGAAGAATGTCAGCAATCTGACTTTCACTTTCAATGTGTTTGATATCAAACAACCCTTCTAGATATTTTTCTCGTGTAAGAATCTTTCTTGTGTAAGTACTCTGCTCCAGAAAAACAGACCCATCTTGCAATTGTTTGATGTTCATTCTAAGGAAACAGTCCAATGAGCCGGTTGTCACTTTTAATTCATCTCTCAGTTTGGTCACAAATCATGAAATCTCACTTTCATCAGTACCAGCAACAAGGCTATCCTCAACGTATAGAACAACAAATAATTTCTTTTCATTATTTGTCCGAACAAGTAAACAGGGGTCTGAGTTACTGCATTTCATATCTTGTTTTTCTATGAAGTCAACAATTATTTTCTTCCAGCATCGTGGAGCTTGTTTCAAACCATAAAGACTTCTGTTTAGCCTTCACACTCTACCAGATTTATCATCAAGACCTTCTGGTTACTTCATAAAAACTTCTTCCTGTAATTCACCATACAAGAAAGCAGTTTTCACATCAAACTGTAGAAACTGCAGATTTTCAGATGCAGCAACACTTAACAGCATTCTAACGGTGTCATATCGTGCAACAGGACTGAAGGTTTCATCATAGTCGATGCCTGACTTCAGTGAAAAACCTTTTGCCACAGGTCTTGCTTTGAAACGATCAATAGACCCATCACCTTTAGTTTTAATTCGGAGAACCCATCTGTTAGCAATCACTTTCTTGTCTTTGGGCAAATCTACAAGATCCCAAGTTTGATTTTCTTTCAGTGGGGCCATTTCTTCCTCAATTGCTTGCTTCCATCTTTCGGCATCACTGGATTGCATTGCTGAGGCATATGAATCAGGGACATCATGCTCTGCCAATCTATATAAATAAAGTAACAGAGGACTTTGTCGAGATCACGTGACCATAACGCGACCAGGTTAACTCACCAAAAAAAAAATGGCCGACAAATACAGGAATCGGTGTATTTTTTTTCCTCATGAAAGTACATAAATGTTACATATTTGGAAAGAGCTTTAAAAACTGATAATTTTTTCTGCTTACACTTATTCTGTTAATTCAATAGTTTTAGAGATATTTGGATTCTAATGAAGCGTCATCGCTCTTTGACGATGTAAACGAAGGGAACATGTTTGAACATGCTGTAAAAGTCATTCACAGCGTGATTTTCACTAAAAAATGAATCACTGAAATGAAATGTGTCACCGTGTCTTTTTATTTGAAAAACTAAATATTCAAATTGTTTAATAATAAAAAATACTTTATTGAAACTAAATATATATATATACTGATTTTTGTGTGAAGTGATTACATTTGGTATTTTTTTTTCGTTTCTACATTTCTTGTATACTTATGTTTCGTATACTTATGTTTTGAAGCTTTAGAATAATTCTAATATAAGTTTGGAAGCTTTAAAATGCTTATATATAAATACAGTTTTTAAATAATATTTCATCTCAAGGCGTTGCAATCAATCATTCATAAGAACTGCACATGCACACCTAGATGTTACAAGGTAAATGAACGCATTAAATATCGTTAAATTGTAGTTGTTTGGTGTTATTTAAAGTTAATTTTCTAATATTACTCCTTTTGTTTTACGGATTACCGTTGATAATCTTTACCGTTGAAACCCCTATGTGACTTTCTAACTTGCGATTATTTACTTTCTGAAATTTGGTATGTTACATATTGTGTTTGTATTTCAGAATGTTTAGTATACTGTATTTTATATTGTTCTTAATTTTACAATTCACGATCTACTTTTAAAAGCATAGAAATTAGTATATCTTAACTAGAAAGAATCCGTCTAAACTTTAAGCACAGTTTTGCGATTTATTTATGGTTAACTATGTTTGTGTTTAGCTATTCTATTTGTTTGTTTTAAAAAAATACTTTTTAAAGGATTATTTTGTGTTGATGGTAAAATAGCACTTAAAAATTTTTTTTAAAAAAAGTAACAAAAACTTACCTGTAAATAGCATACTTTTTTTTATAAATTGGTCAATTTGAAGTAATCTTTATTGAAATTTAGCTAAAATACCTATAACTCTGCATAAAATTCTTAATGCTACTATTTTAATTTCCTTCTCTCACATGATACATATGACAGTTATATTCAAAATGACCTACAATCTAAGAGAAAATTTGAAATTGCAAAAATAATACATGCAATTTTATGTTCTAATATGAAAATATTCCCCGATTCGTCATTCCTTTCCTTATAAAAACAGCCCCAAATAAAAAAACTACAATTATATCACAGAAATATTGCAAAGAGTTGTAGACAGAAGCATAAAAAGAAAGAATATTCAAATAAAGTAACTAAATTAAACAAAAAATGACAGATAGTTCAAATTCCACTTCACTATCCCATTGAAATAATATTTAATGGAATAATAACTATTAATTTATGAAAAAACAAAACAAAAGTGAAAACAGTATGTGACTATCACAGAAATATTCCAGAGTTCAACGGTAATCCGTATACTGGGAATTAACCCAGTAGAAAATGATTAATGAAAAGAAGAAAACTAAAGGAGTACTATTAGAAAATTGACTTCAAATAACTACGAAATAACAAATTCATGCGTTCACTTACCTTGGACATCTAGAATTAACATCCAATAGGTGCGCATGCGCAGCTCTCATGGATGATTGATTCCATCGTCTGGAGATGAAATATTATTTAAATACTATTTTTTTAGAATTATTTTAAAGCTTCCAAACTTATCTTAAGGCTTCAAAACATAAGTATACCAAGTTTCAACCAGATTCGTCGAAAAATGTAGATTTGTATACGTTACATACATACATAGAGACACTTTGCTTTATTTATATAGATATATGTTTTGCCCCGTTAACCGTAGCGTCAATGACCAGGTACCCGGGTACCTTTTTGCGATAGTTATCGTAATTTTTATCATTTCTAATTAAGCCTTGGTAAAATCGCTCTTAATCCTCGTTATTTACATGAATCTGAACTAGACATATAATTGTAAAATTTTAGGAAAAATAATATATATATATATTTTTTTTGCATTAAACTTTCTTATACTATTACTCAATATCCAGGTACCCGGATACCCATTATTGTCTCTCGTCTATAAGCAAAAGTACATGATTATCATTACAACAAACATAATGAAACATAATATTAATTATTTATTATTATTAGTAGTAGTATTTAATATAATTATTAGTATTATTTAGTACTATTATTATTATCACGACAAATATAGTTCTTGAAAAAAAATTACGTTTCAGTACATGCTTTACATTGGCATATTGAGATTGAAAGCTCATCACAAACTGGTTTTTCACAAGTTTTGCATGATTTTCTCCTTTTTCTCCGAAGTTTCTTAGGAGCAGAAACACACACTTGGCAAACTTCAACAACTGACTTTCTTCCAGTTGAATCACGTGCCTGAAAATCTCTGGTAGTACTGGAGCTGGACGGCATCGCAGGCAGAGATACACTGTTTGGGGAATTCAGATTGCTTTCTACACCTGAGATGGTTGAAAAATGTCGCATGACTTGAATATTTCTTGGCCGATCCTGAATTGATGGAAGACACAAGTTTGCACCTAACTGACTCAAAAATTCTTTTCATTCTTTTTATAGCTGCGCATATCGACATTCGCCTTATAAATACACTGCTGGCCACTGTAAATGCAACACCCTGAAGGAAACATGCAAATAACATGAAATTTACAACATGCATTAGCGGAGGTGAGATATGCAAATGATTAGAATTTCAGCGCAGACGCACATCACGCGCGCCTGTGGCGCCACTTCAAAGCGCTTTTTAAGGCTTGGACATTTCAAGTTCGGCAATTGTGTTTTTCTTGTGGTTTTTTCAAAAAAACAATCAATTATGCCTCGTCGAAAACAGCGATCATCTTTTGATCAAGTATCCGAGTTCGATAGAGGAAGGATAGTGGCCTACCGAGATTGTGGATTATCTTTCAGGGAAATCGGTAGTCGTGTTGGACGAAACCAAACAACCGTAATGCGGATATGTGATCGTTGGATGCAGGAGGGTACGACGGACCGGCGTGTTCGATCTCTTCCACTTCAGCGCACCACTTCACGTGATGACAGGCAAATTGTGCGCATGGCAGTGACGGATCGCTCAGTCACATCACGAACCATAGCACAGAACATGCAGTCTGTAACGCATCATCCAGTGTCTGCGCGTACCATTCGACGCCGTTTGCAGCAGAGTGGTCTGTCCGCAAGACATTCATTGCTTTGTCTACCCTTGACGCAGAACCACAGACGTCTCCGCCGCCAATGGTGCGATGACAGAAGGATGTTGACGGCAGAATGGAATGAAATTGTCTTTACTGACGAGTCACGCTTCTGTCTGCAACACCACGATGGTCGCATTCGAGTCTGGAGACACCGTGAAGAGAGGGTGCTGAACAGCTGCGTTATGCACCGCCACACTGGTCCTGCACCGGGTATTATGGTATGGGGCGGTATTGGATATCACTCTCGCACACCTCTAGTACGCATTGCCGGTACTTTAAACAGCCAGCGCTACATCTCCGAGGTGTTGGAGCCAGTTGTCCTTCCTTACCTTCAGGGCTTGCCCACAGCCATATTTCAACAGGATAATGCGCGACCACACGTGGCACGCATTGTCCAACGGTTCTTCGTCAATCGCCAGATTGAATTGCTTCCCTGGCCGCCTCGCTCTCCGGATCTTTCGCCGATAGAAAACATGTGGTCCATGGTTGCTCTACGATTGACCCAGATTCCATCCCCAGCTGCCACAGCAGATCAACTTTGGCAACGTGTGGAAGCTGCTTGGTGTGCTGTACCCCAAGAACTCATCCAAAGTCTCTTTGAATCAATGTCGAGGCGTGTGGCAGCGGTGATCTCCAACAATGGCGGCTACTCTGGCTACTGATTTTGGCAGGAAGCACACTTCACAGAAGTCTATAAATTTAATCATTTGATACTTGGTCAACATGTTATCTACAAAATAAATTTTGTTGTGATCTCTTGTCTTTCTTGGTGTTGCAATTTGGGTGGCCAGCAGTGTAGTTCCGTCTTTGGCTTGAAACGAATTCAATGGCGTGACCAATACATTAGTAGTGTCTTCGGAAGAATCACTGTCGTTTGTGCTGTCACTATCGAAATTGTAATTCCACCATTTTTTCCTAGTAAAGTTACGATTTATATAGATATAAATAAATAAAATAATTACTAATTCATTATTAATTCACCAAATCATACAGTAAATTGCAAAACAATATAAATCGAAGAAACCTTCCGTTTCTTACATACATTTCAACTTGAAACGTACGCATAAAACGAAAGGGAAATAATAAGCCACTTCGTTTTTCAGTAAAAACTGGATACAAACATTCCGCAAGGACGAGGGTGTAAAGAACATTTCCATTTAAATAGAAAGGGTGGTAGAAAGAAAGCTGATTTCAGCGTTACGCTTTCGAAATTCGATGTGGGTACCGCGGTACCCTGTCATTGAAAGTAAGGGAAGCGTTTGGTCATTGACACTAGGGTTAAATAGAAATATATTTATTGTATTATTTTAGACCTTTTTGTTAAAAAAAGACTATGTTAAAAGCTGAATGCTTCAAAGGAAATGTATTTTTCAAAATATTAATATGTTTACATTCGAATCCTTTTAAGTTAGATTCTCCTAATGGTTCCAATTCTTTAGAAATGTGTCCAACTTATAGATTTCGTTATGCATTATTGGAACTATTGTGTTATGTTTTATGATCCCCCATAAAGACAAACACACAGAAATAAACTTAAATGCAGTTATGCATTATTGGAACTATTGCTTTTTGCAGTAAATGTCTTGGAACTCGGAACAATATCCACTCTCCTGGAATAAATATAAATAAATAAAATCTATATAAATAAAGCAGAGTGTCTCTATGTATGTATATATATATGTATGTAACGTATACAAATCTACATTTCTTGACGAATCTGGTTGAAACTTCGTATACTTATGTTTTGAAGCCTTAAGACAATTCTAAGATAAGTTTGGAAGCTTTAAAATAAGTATAAATAAATACAGTTTATAAATAATATTTCATCTCTAGGCATTGGAATCAATCATTCATAAGAACTGCGCATGCGCACAAGGAAGCGTTTTATTTACTTTTGCCGATGTTCACTTTTTCTGTATTCTGTCAATTTTTGTTTAATTTAGTTACTTTTTTGCTTCTGTTTGCTTTCTTTCTTTTTATACTTCTGTCTAACACTCTGGAATATTGTTTATTATCATTCTAATACTTCACAAAAATAATACACGCAATTTTATGTTTCAATATGAAAATTTTTCCCGATAAATGATTCCTTTCCTTATAAAAACAGCCCCAAATAAAAAACTATTTATTATACACCAATTATTGTTCTTTTTTTTTGTTTATCTTGTATTTGCTAAGCAAATTGTGTTGTTATTGGATATTTTTGAAGGCCAGTGAAATATAATTATGTTTCATTTACTTTTCTATTTTGCGTTTAGTTAATTTTCCAATTGTTCAAACAGAATTTATTACTTAAAATATTTCAATGGGGGGGGGTACAGTTTATTCTTTCATCATTTTTTATTATCATTCTCAAGTGGGAATTAAGGTGACTGTCTACGTTCGGAGTCAATTAAAAAAAATTAAAGGTTTTTTCATCTTTTATGGTAAAATAGCACTTAAAAATTAAAAAGAGAGACAAAAACTTACCTGTAAATCGCATACTTTTTTATAAATTGGTCAATTTGAAGTAATTTTTAATGAAATTTACCTAAAACACCTATCACTCTGCACAAAATCTTAAAGCCCTCACACATGGTATTTTAATTTCCCTCTCACGCATGATACGTATGACAGTTATCTTCAAAATTACCTACAATCTAAGAGAAAATTTTAAAATGCAAAAATAATACATGCAATTTTATGTTTCAATAGGAAAATTTTCCCCGATTCGTGATTCCTTTCCTTATAAAAACAGCCCCAAATAAAAAAAACTATTTATCTTACACCAATTATTGTTCACTTTTTGTTTATTTTGTACTAGAAGGTAACCCGTCATTTTGACGTCATAATACTAATAATGACGTCATAATGGAAAAAGTATATGAAAGTTAAAAAATATCCCGAATTATCTAACAATATTGCATTTAATCCACACCTTGTAAAAGCAAACCCTTTCATTATTTTTTATTTAGTTAGTTTTTCATGCGATTGGAGTAGTAGACTGCCATCCAGTTTTTTACAGATCACTACGCGATAGGACTACTTGAGCTACTTGATTCATTCACATTCAAGTTTGTTTACTTTCAGAATTCATCGGAAAAGTAAACATATTTTTAAAAACTGCTAAATATACAGCTAAAAGCATCCACTTTTTTTTAGTTCTCAATGTTTTATAGAAAAATAGGCTGAACAAACGTGATTTGATGGAGAAGATATTAGTTTTTAGGTAAGAAAAAAATTCAGATCCACATCTGAAATTGAAATTAAGCCTAACCGGCTGTTTGTTTACTGAGGGCTTCAATTGAAAGATGAGTACAGCCCGGAAGTGTTATACAGAGACAGCGGCCATTATATATATAATTTGCTAAGGAAATTGTGTTGTTATTGGATATTTTTGAAGACCAGTGAAATATTTGTTTACTTTGTGTTTGCTAAGGAAATTGCGTTATTATTGGATTTTTTGAAGGCCAGTGACATATAATTATGTTTTTTACTTTTCCATTTAGTTGATTTTTTAATTGTTCAGAAATTAATTGTTAAAACAGAATTATGTTTCAATATGAACATTTTCCCCGATTCGTCATTCCTTTCCTTATAAAAACAGCCACAAATAAAAACTATTTATTATACACAAATTGTTCTTTTTTGTTTATTTTGTATTTGCTAAGCAAATTGTGTTATTGGATATTTTTGAAGGCCAGTGAAATAGAATTATGTTTTATTTACTTTTCTATTTTGCGTTTACTTAATTTTCCAATAGTTCAGAAATTAATTGTTCAAACAGTATTTATTACTTTAAATACTTCAATTGGGGGGGGGCGGGGTACAGTTAATTCTTTCATCATTTTTTATTATCATTCTCAAGTAGGAATTAAGGTGACTGTCAACGTTCGGAGTCAATTTTAAAAAAATAATTTAAAGGTTTTTTTCATCTTTTATGGTAAAATAGCACTTTAAAATTTAAAAAAAGAGACAAAAACTTTCCTGTAAATCGCATACTTTTTTATAAATTGGTCAATTTGAAGTAATTTTTAATGAAATTTACCTAAAACACCAATCACTCTGCACAAAGCCCTCACACATGATATTTTAATTTCCCTCTCACACATGATACATATGACAGTTATCTTCTAAATTACCTACAATCTAAGAGAAAATTTTAAAATGCAAAAATAATACACGCAATTTTATGTTTCAATATGAAAATTTTCCCTGATTCGTGATTCCTTTCCTTATAAAAACAGCCCCAAATAAATAAAAAAAAACTATTTATTATGCACCAATTATTGTTCACTTTTTCTTTATATTGTATTTGCTAAGGAAATTGTGTTGTTATTAGATATTTTTGAAGACCAGTGAAATTTTTTTTTTGTATTTGCAAAGGAAATTGTGTTATTATTGGATATTTTTGAAGGCCAGTGAAATATAAATGTTTTATTTACTTTTCTATTTTGCGTTTAGTTAATTTTCCAATTTTTCAGAAATTAATTATTCAAACAGAATTTATTACTTTAAATATTTTAATGGGGGGGGGTTACAGTTTATTCTTTCATCATTTTTATTATCATTCTCAAGTAGGAATTAAGGTGACTGTCTACGTTCGGAGTCAGTTTAAAAAAAAAAATTAAAGGTTTTTTCATCTTTTATGATAAAATAACACTTAAAAATTTAAAAAAGAGACAAAAACTTACCTGTAAATAGCATACTTTTTTATAAATTGGTCAATTTGAAGTAATTTTTGATGAAATTTACCTAAAAAACCTATCTCTGCACAAAGTTTCCTGGTGGTATTCTTAAAACACCTTGGTTGCTTTGATTTGCCTATAACTAGTGGTGGAAATTTCTCAGATCCATCCGAATTAGTGCACAGTAAAACAGTCAATCATGCCCTACTGTGTTTTCCACCAAAGCACTTTTCGCTCATATACGTTAAAGCTTTATTTGGCACCATATTGTAGAATAGGCCCGTCTCATGTGCATTGAATATGTTCTCATCATATCCATCTCATATCCCCTTCTGCACCATTTTCCATTCTTCCACTATTTTTTCATCTACGGAATCACTTTCGCCAGATATGCTTTTAAATGCAAACCCATATCTTTCCTTGAACTTTGCTAGCCAATCAGCCGAAGTCTAAAAATTTTGCATTCCGAACTTTTCTGCGAGAACAATAGCATTTTCTTTAAACATCACTCCGTAAATTGGAATATTGGAGGCTTTTGCTTCATGCAATTATTGCAGGACTGCCTTATCAAACTCTTCTGATCGGCCACATTGAATTTTCTGCCTTTTGGATTTGGATCCCAAACCAAATTTTTGTGCTGCTTCAAGAATTTTCTCTTTGCTTGCTAAAATGCCTTTGAGAGTAGACTCGGGTAGCTGAAATTGTCTTGCGAATTGGACTTTTCCTATTCCAACACTTTCTTCCCAGTCTTCAATAATTTTCACCTTTTCATGTAGCGTAAGATACTTTCGCTTTGATGCGATTTTGCTCTGCTCACCTCGTATTCGTACTGGAATAAGCTCCTACACGCAACCATGAATTCTCTAAACATGAACACCTGTTTCCCGGAAGGAGTGAAAGAGGGCTGCTATTGGACAGTTCGTAAGTCACATGACAATAGATGGTAAGGACAATAGAGTGATTCAGCTCCTGCACTAGGAGCTCCATGAAAGAATATTCGATCTCCCGAGTAACAGTAATCCCCTAATCCCCCCGTTTTTCCCACTGCATCGCAAAGATCAAGGAAATTCTTGTTATTGGAACCAAACTTGTTTTCCTCCATAGAAGGTTCCCCTCTTGCAGGTTAAATGTTGAAGAAAAAGTTCATCATGTAAAAAAATTCGTCGTTAAACAGAAACAACGTCGTCTTTAAATAGAATTTTCTTACGTCGGAGGGACCGGGACTGGGAAATATCGTCTTTAAATAGAGATCGTCGTTAAGTAGAGTGTCGTTAAACAGAGAGCCAACTGTAGTTGTAAGTAAATTTCTAAACGTTATTCAGAAATAACACAAGTTAAGCAGAAAAGTGACCTGCACCAGATAATGTGCATCTGATTGAAAGATTCAGAGCAATGTGCGCGAGGTCTAGGAACAGAGTGAATTTTCGGTTCCATGCGAAGGAAACACAAAGTTACTTCTCTCCGAAAATTGAGATATGATTACTCTGCTGTTGTACCTTTGTGCAAATGTAAATGTAAAATTCATCTAGCAGTAACAGCCATGTTTAGAGCATTGTTAAATAGATTCCAATACCATTTTTTGCTTCTAAACATAATGTCAATATGATCCAAGAAGTCTTGTCACGCAAATCCACACCTCCCATTCCCTCACTATACGTTTTATCAGATGTGGCTTAGAAACATCAGTTCTCTTTTCCTGTGCTGGACAGAATCGCTTGGTTTTACTGATATGCTCATGTGTCGAATAATTGGGTGCTATAGTTGCAACTGTACTTTCTTTCCAGCGGCAAATGAAATATTGACTGTCACTTCAGTACTAAAAATTTGCCATTTTGAGGCTTTATTTGGTGTTGTGGGAGGACATCTTCCTGTCCGAAATTCCCGTATCGTGCCAGTTCCTTTTAAACCTTTTTCAGAAAACTCAGTACAGAGCTTATGTAATGAGAAAGAGTTGTCAAAGAAAATTTCATGCTTTTCTTGATTTGCAACACTGGATAGACGCTCTCACATAACTAAATATAAGCGGCAAAAGCATTAATATTGCTTTCCATTATTGATCGGGCCGATAGCAGTAGTTTGGTTGAGAGTCCTACAAACCAAAACATATCAAATAACAGCACGTGATTATGATCTACCATTACAAAAGTATGACGATAGCTAAGGAACCTGGTGCCCTAATTACAATAAATTTAAAATGATCAGTAATTTAATTAGACTGGAACATAATTTAGAACATCCTAGTTTATAGATATATCATTTCTTAGCACAAAGTTTTATATATTGCTATCGATTTCACGTGAAAAATACGAAAAGGGAGGAATGGTACAGTGTACTATGAGTAAGAACTATGAGTAAGTTAAAAAAAATTTTATATGATTTATAACATGTTCCAGAAATAGAACATTGGCGGGGAAGAGTTTAACATTGTTTTATAAAATATGATTAACGACATTTTAATTCAAATCTCAGTTTCTGTACTCACTTTTTTAGTAGTTGTAAGTAAATTTCTAAACGTTATTCAGAAATAACACAAGTTAAGTAGAAAAATAGCCGGCACAAGATAATTTGCATCTGATTGAAAGATTCAGACCAATGTGCACGAGGTATATACTAGTTTTTGCTTCTAAACATATTGTCAATATGATCCAAGAAGTCTTGTCTCGCAAATCCACACCTCCCATTCCATCACTATACGTTTTTATTAGATGTGACTGAGAAACACCAGTTCTCTTTTTCTGTGCTAGACAGAATCGCTTGGTTTTACTGATATGCTCATGTGTCGAATAATTGGGTGCTATAGTTGTAACAGTACGTTCTTTCCAGCGGCAAATAATATATTGACCGTCACTTCGGTACTAAAAATTTCCTTTTTGCCATTTTGAGGCTTTATTTGGTGTTCTGGGAGGATTAAAATTCAACAAAAAATTACAATTTCGTTGCAGTTTTTTTAAACCTTTTTCAGACAAATCCGTAAAGAGCTTATGTAATGAGAAAGAGTTGTCAAAAAAAAATTTCATGCTTTTCTTGATTTTCAACACTGGATAGACGCTCTCACATAACTAGATCCAAGAGGATCCAAGATATTTGATAAATGCAATAGATATTCTATTGGTCTGAACCTGTGAAATATTTCAACTGGAGATAAGGTAACCAACTTAGGAAACATTTGAGATATCATTTGAGATAACTCAATGCTATCTGTCATTTTTAGGATTTTTTAAAATTTTCATTTTCCCCAGTAATGTTGAATATTGTTCTCTTTTGACTTTTGTTTTCGCTTCAAATTCGGTCTTCCCTTTGAAGTTGAATGTACTTCAGGATGAAATCCGTCTTCATTAGATATTCCATTAACATCTATTTTTGTAGATAATTCGACTTGACCACAAGCATTTACTGGCAGAACAGATCCCAAGATATCCTCATTTATATCTTCCTCATCTGGTAAACATCCGCTTTCTTCTGGAGGCAGTTGGCAAATATCAATACACTCTTCTTTTTCAGAATCATTAGATAATGTGAAAGAATAATCAAGTGCCTCTTCTACAGTCCGAAATGGTTTTGAATCTAATCAGTGTCACGTATCCTTACTCGCGGAAGAAATTCGCAGAGCAAAGGGAAATAAGAACTCCGTATAACGTTAATTTCCAATATATGTACCACTCCAGTTCAATTTTAAATGACGTCTATCAACAAACACGTTTTTCAGGGGCAGCTATGAGTAATTCACTTGAGATCCGTCCTAGAGCGTGTGCTTGTGAAACAGGGGGAGCAGGGGAATCGAAAGTAGATCAATGTCATTAACACCTTCGAAAAATGTTTATCACTATTTCTGTGCACTGTAATCAATAATACTTTAATCAATAAAACTGTTATGTTAAAAAAATAACTTTTGCACGCTAATGTTCCATTTCTGAAATAAGCAAGTTTCTTGCCTAATAGTAACAAAATTTCATCCTTTTTGTCATAACTTATGTTCTACCAACAAAATGATCATTTTTAATTACTCACATTTCTAAAAACGTTTGATAAATTTTGAATTTTATATGAATTTTTTAACTTTGTCGAAAATTAGAAGAAGGCCAAAATTACAATTTCCCCCTAGACACTATTTATTTTATTAATGTAACCTCGATGCTGAAAAATCAATACATACTTTCGTTGACTTAATTTTTATAGAACAATACGAATAGAATTTTTCTCAGAACTTTCATGTTCCATTTATGGAACGCTGGCGTGCAAAATGTTTATATATATATAACATTCCATTTCTTTCTCCTCTCTTTACAGGTGCTCGGTACAGATTGTACGATGTGATACTAGAATATTTGAGGTGTCCAAAGTTTTGAAGTTCAACTTGTTGCTAGCAGTTAGTTTTCTCATCATCGTGTACTGAAACGTCGGCATGCCAGAAAAGAAAATATCGTGCATTTCCTGTCTAAAGGAGCCTTCCAACGAAAGCCATTCATGCAAGCCAAAAGAGGAATTGCCTCCAAGTAACACATGTAGAATTAGTCTAAATATAAAAAGTTGCAGTGCACAGAGTCTTTCTCACAGCGAGGAAATTTTTGAATGTAATTTAAGTGTTGTCCATTTAAATGTTTATTGTCCAATTTAAATGTTTGAGGTGTCCACAAGTTTTGAAATTCAACTTATTGCTAGCAGTTAGTTTTCTCATCTCGTACAGAAACGCTTGCATGCCAGAAAAGGAAATGTCCATTTCCAGTGTAAAAGAGCCTTCCAGCAAAAGCCATTTATGCAAGCCAAACCCTACTAAAGCGGAAGATGAATTTTCTCCGTGTAACACATGTAGAATTAGTCTGAATATAAAAAGTTGCAGTTCACAGATTCTTTCTCGCACCGAAGAAATTTTTAAATGTAATTTAAGTGACAGATTTTCACAGTCGACCTCCTTCAATACGCATAATTCCTACCACATTGCTGATAATACTTCCTGTACCCACACAGGAGAGAACCTTTTCGCATGCACTGTATGTGAGAAAAGATTTGATGTACAGAGTGATTTAATAAGACATCTCCGCACCCACATAGAAGAGAGGCCTTTCGCCTGCACGGTATGTGAGAAAAGTTTTTCTCGAAAAAGTAATTTAAGAAGACATCTCAACATCCACACAGGAGAAAATCCTTTCGCCTGCCCTGTGTGTGGGATCACATTTTCCCAACAGGGTTATTTAAAAACACATCTCCGTACCCACACAGGAGATAGACCTTTCGCCTGCACTATATGCGAGAAAAGATTTTCACGACAGAATGATTTAAGAAGACATCTCCGCATGCACACGGGAGAGAAACCTTTCGCCTGCCCTGTATGTGGGAATACATTTTCTGAACAGGGTCATTTAAAAACACATCTCCGTATCCACACAGGAGAGAAACCTTTCGCCTGCACTGTATGTGACAAAAGATTCTCTCGACAGAGTTATTTAAAAACACATCTGCGCATCCACACTGGAGAGAAACCGTTCGCCTGCACTGTATGTGAGAAAAGGTTTATTGCACAGGGTGAATTAAAAAGTCATCTCCACACCCATACAGGAGATAGAACTTTCGCCTGCACGGTATGTGAGAAAAGATTTTCTCGACCGGGTGCTTTAGAAACACATTTCCGCACCCACACAGGAGATAAACCTTTCGCCTGCACGGTATGTGACAAAAGATTCTCTCGACAGATTTATTTAAAAACACATCTGCGCATCCACACTGGAGAGAAACCGTTCGCCTGCACTGTATGTGCCAAAAGATTTTCTGGACAGGGTTATTTAAGAACACATCTGCGCATCCACACTGGAGAGAAACCTTTCGCCTGCACTGTATGTGAGAAAAGATTTATTACACAGGGTGAATTAAAAAGTCATCTCTACACCCACACAGGAGGGATGCCTTTCGCCTGCACGATATGTGAGAAAAGATTTTCTCGACCGGGTGCTTTAGAAACACATCTCCGCACCCACACAGGAGAGAAACCTTTCGCCTGCACTGTATGTGACAAAAGATATTCTGGACAGGGTTCTTTAAGAACACATCTGCGCATCCACACTGGAGAGAAACCGTTCGCCTGCACTGTATGTGAGAAAAGGTTTATTGCACAGGGTGAATTAAAAAGTCATCTCTACACCCACACAGGAGGGATGCCTTTCGCCTGCACGATATGTGAGAAAAGATTTTCTCGTCCGGGTGCTTTAGAAACACATCTCCTCACCCACACAGGAGATAAACCTTTCGCCTGCACGGTATGTGATAAAAGATTTTCTCAACACGATCATTTGAGAATACATCTTCGCATCCACACAGGAGAGAAACCTTTCGACTGCACGGTATGTGAGAAAAGATTTTCTCGAAAGGAGCATTTAAGAGTACATCTCCGCATCCACACAGGAGAGAAACCTTTCGCCTGCACTATATGTGAGAAAACGTTTGCTGAACAGTGTAATTTAAAAACACATCTCCGTATCCACACAGGAGAGAAACCTTTCGCCTGCACTGTATGTGACAAAAGATTTTCTCGACAAGGTCATCTGAGAATACATCTTCGCATCCACACATGAGAGAAACCTTTCGCCTGCACGGTATGTGAGAAAAGATTTTCTCGACAGGAGCATTTAAGAGGAAATCTCCGCATCCACACAGGAGAGAAACATCCACACTTGAGAGAAACTTTTCGCCTGCACTGTATGTGAGAAAACAATTATTGAACAGGGTAATTTAAAGACACATCTCCGTACCCACACAGGTTTGATGGTGTTTATTTAAAGCCGATATCGCACGTGATTATATTTTGGAATTTAGTGTTTTATGACAGTACTCTTCTTTTGTACATATTTTTAAATATCGGGTGATCTTAAAGTGAGTATACATTTGAAAAAGTAATAATTCACGAAATAATGTAGGTAGAGAAGTAAAAATTGACACACATGCTTGGAATGACATAGGGTTTTATTGTATCCACAAAAAAGTTCAAAGAACGGCCAACAGATGTCTCTTGACAGCAATACGTCAGTGACGCTGCAGGAGAGTCGTGTATAAAAAGAGCTGTAATGAGAGAGAGACAGATGTACCAGCAATCGCAGCATGTTGACGTTACCAGAAAAGGCACTGTTAGTGAAGCTGTACTATCGGAAAGGAAAATGCTACTGCAGATTTACGATCCTATCACCATAGGATGGATATTCGAACGGGTAAAGTTCATATGACAATTGCAGCTGTGAAGAGAGTGATTTTGAAGTTCACGATGGACCGACATCAATAGGAATGTTAAAAGACAACATCCAACGCCAATGTCTCACCATAAATACAGATATGCTGTACAGTGCTGTTCACAACATTGTCGCTTGACTACAGCTATTGATGAGGAATGACGGTCGACATGTTGAGCATTTGTTCTGAAGAACATCGTCTTGCTTTGTCATAATTCGTTATTCTAATTATTGCCTTTCTTATTACACGAAGCGCCATCTGTTAGCCATTTTTTCAAGGTTTTTTGTGGTTGCAATAAAACCCCATGTCATTCCAAGCATGTGTGTCAGTTTTTACTTCTCTACCTATATTATTCCGTAAATTGTTATTTTTTCAAATGTCTACACACTTTCTGATCACCCGGTACATCAATGCGCTATCAGTATCGAAACACGATGCTTGATGGAATACTTGTTCTACCCAAGTGATTGGAGTAAAAAACATGTCTTATCTGTTTACACTGCCGGAAAGGGTGTCTTAAAATGTCACTTATGCAATACTTTTTGTTTTTGCCTAATATGAAATTTAAATTTTTAAGATTTAACTGCTTGTGTGTACATCTACTATGTTCTGTAAATGAGATATACACTCATGGACAAACAAATTAGCGCACCTAGAAGGAGTCGTCAAAATAAAACGAAATTTTACATACGTAATGACTACTTATTGACTGATATAAGTAAATGATAAGAAAATCAAAGAAAAAGGATAATTTATTTCAGAGAAAAAGGCAAAAGAGCGGAGGAGTTAATACTCCGTTGGACCCCCTCTAGCGCGAATGCACGATGCGATACGATCGGGCATTGAGTCATACAAGTTCTGTATGATGTCTTGAGACATTTCGTTCCATATTTGCTGTAACCTTGGTCTAGTTCGTTCAAACTCGTGGGATGCCCAACTCGTCGTCCCAAATGACCCCAGATATGCTCGATTGGAGACAAATCTGGGGATCGGGCAGGCCAATGAAGGGTAGCAACAGTGCGAAGACAGTCTTGTGACACCCTTGCCGTATGAGGCCGAGTATTGTCTTGTTGAAAAATGGCTCCTGGGAGCCGTTGCATGAGTGGCAACACATGTGGTTGCAGGATTTCATGATCATACCGCTGGGCTGTCATGATGCCACGGAACAATACTAGGGGTGACCGTGTATTGTAGGCAATGGCACCCATAACATCACACCAGCTGTGGGAGCGATGTGTCGCTGTACAGCAAAGGCAGGATTGAAGCGTTCACCACGGGATCTCCACACACGAACACGATTGTCTTCACTGCCGAGATTGAATCTGGATTCGACTCTAAAGACGACCTGGTTCCATTCCGCTGCAGTCCAGTTTCCTCGTGCACGGCAAAACTCCAAACGGAGGCGTCGATGGGTGGGCGTCAAGGGCAGCACACGTAATGGGCGCCGCGATACCAACTGTCCTTCAGCCAGGCGCCTTCGTATGGTTCGGGAAGACACAGAGGTCCCTAATGAAGGTGCTAAAGGTGCTACCTGTGCCTGGATGGCGGCCGATGAAGCAGTTGGCTGTACGCGTGCATATCTTACGATGTGGCGGTCTTCTCGACGACTGGTCTGTCGAGGGCGTCCTGAGCCTGGTCTTCGTGTACATGACATCTCTCGGGTCCACTGGTCCCAACACCTCCTCACAACACAATCAGAGCGGCCTAATTGACGAGCTACTCGCCTAGCTGACCACCCAGCTTCTATCATCCCGACGATTCTCCCCCTCTCAAACTGCGACAACTGCTTATATTGTCTTCGAACACGGCGTAATGGCATGTCTATCTCAGCTCTTCCTTTGTAAATGATTCAGCACACTCAAACAAGCTTTGGTTACCTGTTTTATACTCCACAGAGTACGATGTTCAACGCCCTCTACCGGCTATACGTAATGCGCAATCACGCTGCATTTCTAATCATTTGCATATCTCTCCGACATGTACCTTCATTGGAAGTTTCGTTACGATCCCGCAATTATTTCTCGGTGCGCTAATTTTTTTGTCCATGAGTGTATATATGTGTAATATATAAATAAATATTTTATAGCTTCATATCGAGATTGAATTAATTTTCGTTTTTGGCTCTCTTTTAATTATTTTAAAGTAATTTAGCTCTTATTAAAAGTGTTTTTTCGTAATGTTCAGCCAAAATAGTTTTTAACACATGGAACATCTAATTATGCTTCTATATTAGATATTGTTTCAAATTTTTATGAATGAAATATATAGTTTTAATTTGGAACTCATCTCTTGACAAATGTTCATAACTTACACCAAGTCTCGTCTCTTGAATAATAGACTACTGGTTCTTGCAAGATAAGAGGGTCTTTTCAAAAGTAGCTATTTCTTCCAGTATGATACAATAAAAGAAATTTCGCCATTTGCTGTTGAGTACAAGAGGAATATTTATGCATCTGTGAAAGTTTTCTCACGTGTTTTCTGTTGAAGTGACAATTTTTTAAAAAGGATTTGCAGATGTCTCGGGTAATGTGAGTGTAGAAGATCAAAGATCACATATTAAGTCCACTCTGCTCGGTGGGTTCCTCACTGCTGGAAACGCCTGCACATTGCACTGTTTTTGAAAATTTGCAGTCAACGTTTTTCAACCATAGAAGAGCTTACCTCAGCCGTTACCCGAGTCATTAGAGGACTCGACAAAAGTAGCATGCAGCAAGGAATGAATAATTTCCTAGTTGTTAGGATTCTGTTTTGAGAAGCAGGGGGAGTATATAAAAGGACTGTCCAGAGAAATTGTCAGAAATCAAGTAGGTATAAAAAAGTAATGTAGTGTGCATTACTTCTGAAATGACCCACGTGTTTAGAAATGTTGGTTTGGAGCGCTATGGTCAATTTTTGCTACACGGGGGCTAATTCGACCGGGACTTAAAGCTTAACGCCGATTCTGAACGGCTATGATTATCTCGACTGCAATTTTTACATTTTATTTCATTTTCACACTTTTACGCAGTATGGTACTTCGCTAAGTATTTGAAACATCTACCTGCTTTACGTAATGAATTCTTTTTTTTTCATCTACGCTCATCGAACACTGGTCGGACGTGAGTTTCACTTTCTGAATCATTTCCACGGTTAAACTCTAGAACTAAACCATTTGGTATTACTTTAAGTAGTAGGGGACAGCCATATGTGTCTGTGGTTACCGTAAGACTTTCTAAACTTCTTGTTTGGATTTCTAATTTATACAAATTTTTTAAAGGTTTTAGATCATCCGATTTTGTAACGGGTTCTATATCTAATAGATTATTCATATGGGCGGATATCAAATTTTTCTTTTTCCCAAATCGGTCCGTAAGAATTTTTTACCTCTTTAATATAATTTTCAGCTATAAAGGGCCAGTACCGGATTGAGGGGGTCAACTGCACCGGGAGCGGCAAAATGGGATTGAAAAATTTTTCTTTTTTATAATTTCATAGTGCCATAAAAATATAAATAAAACATAAAATTTAGATATCCTAAGATCACTTTTTTTTATACCGGTGGGGTTTTATTAAACTATTAATGACAGAAAGTAAACTCAAATACTTGCTTTAAGTAAAACTAAAACATGCGTATTTCATTAACAGAAGAGTACTAATTGCGTTGATGTGATTTGCGGAGAATGTTTCATTGCCGAAAAACAAGCAGGTAGCTAGGAGAGGGGAGGGTGGCCCGTGACTCATAGAGATGAGGAGAGGAGGTAAAAGATAGTGCCAGTTGCAGACTTGTCGTTGTCACCTGTCGGTACGTCCGCTTGTAAATTGTAATTTTTAGTGAATTGTGGAAGAGGTACGGTTTCATTGAAATGATGGGAGATCATGTTCGAAAGAAGATACTGAATGACATATATCACGCAAAGTACTACGCAGTATTGTTTGATTGCAAACCTGATAAATCTAATACAGAAAAAATGAGCCAACAAATCCGATGTGTTACTAAGTATGAAAATGGCGAATTTAATATCAGAGAAAGCTTCATTGATTTTATAGAGTTTGAAAATCTGGGGAGTACTTGGCAGATACAATGTTTCATAAGTTGGAGGAAGATGGGTTAGAAATAGGAAATTGTTGAACCCAAACGTATGATTGGGCGAGCATCTGTGGTGTTTATAGAGGAGCTCCAAGCTAGGTTCTTGGATATCAACCCATTAGAAACTTTTGTCCCTGTGCACAGCTCACTCCTTGAGTCTGGTGTGACTACATACAGCATCAACATCTCCTGAAACAGCGAACGTATTTGAAATAATCCAGAGATTATACACCTATTTTGTTTCATCAACACAACGGTGGGAAGTCATGAAAGAAACACACAAAAACGAATTTAAAAGGAACCAGTGATACACGATGGTCCGCAGCAGTACATGCTCTTGTAAAAGACTTTCAGGGAGTATTCAGCGCTCACACTGAGTTGAACGAAGAAGCACATTATACACCAGAGACAAAATCTGATGCCTCCAGTCTCATTCCTACTTTGAAAGATTTCCGACTTAATTCGTATTTGGTTGCTTGGGCAAATATCTTAAGAAATTAACAGAGTTAACAAGGAAATACAGAAACATAACATAGTGTTCTCAAAAACAATACAAATCTTGGAAGGTCTCACCAAAACAATGGAAAGGCTGAGAAATGAAATAAATGAATCGATAAATACTGCTAAAGAAATAGAGCAAAAAATTGAAATGGGGCCAACTATGGAAACTCACAGAATCCCAAAAAGGAAAGTAATGCTTAGCGAAATGGCACAAGATGAAGGACGAAGTTTCTCTGTAGAAGAAAGTTTTTACCATAGTATGAAGGAAGAAATCGATGTGATACTGATCCAGTTGAAAGATAGAATGCAGAATATAAGTGCACTCAACAATATTTCTTTTTCTAAATTGTAAAAATTTGAAAATCTTGGATGGCAAGCATTTGAAAACTCGTGCTGCAAACTTAGCTAGTGAATATCTTGAAGATATAAGAGAAGATGAGTTGCCTACTGAAATCCTAGTTCTTCGTAACCAGTTACAGAATTGAGTTAATTTTGAAGAAATGAATCAACTTGTTCTTCTAAACTTTATCCAAGAAATAGATTTGACTGATGCTTTCTCAAATGTATGCATAGCCTCGAGAGTTTATTTAACGCTCTCAACTACATCAAGAAGTAGGTAGAGGAGTTTTAGCAAACTGAAGATAATCAAAAACTATCTCGGATCAAGAATGACTCGAAACAGATTGAAAAACCTCGCAATACTGTCTATAGAAAAACAAGAAGCTAATCCAATAAATTATGAAGAAGCTATCAACTCTTTTTCTGAAAGAAAATAAAGGAAAATAATTTTGTATACCTGCACACAGCACATTTTCTAAAGCATAATGAAAGGTAGCTGCGAAGACCATCATCGCTTGGGCAAAAGGGTAGTAGTGGGTTTTATTTTTAGTCGGTGTGAAAAAAAATGCATATACTTCTATGTTATAGTATTGTTAAGTTAAAAATATGTTTGTTGTTATTTCAATAAATTAAGTTTGGCACACCATCAAAAAGACTATTACTTTTATCCTGTTATTTATTATTGCTTTAAATAATGAAAAACAGCTACAGGGGCGCATGGAGCTGACTTGCCCCCGCTGTGATATTTCCTAGATCCGGCACTGTATTAGCCTCAGTAGCGCACCCAGGATTAAATCATGAAGGGGCCGAGTTGAACGGATAAAAATATTTATAATGCAAATTTAATATTCATAATACAATTTCTATTTCTTTGGAGGGGGCCAAGGCCCCTTGCCCCACCCCCTGGGTGCGCCATTCATTAGCCCTAACAGAGGAACGAGTCTAGGGGCGAAGCCCCTAGTTTAAAGAAAAACAACATATAACGGATAGGAATATATCCCATGTTTTTATTTACCATGTTTTTTTTACTCGCTTTCTTGTTTGTGTGTGTGTTTGTCCAGTACAAATCTTGCAATCGATTTTTAACCAACTTCCCGACTAGCTAGACCTTTGAAACTTTTTGAATAGCTCAGAACACGATGACAATACATTTTTTGAAACTTTTAGCCATCTTTAAGCAGAATTAAATTAACTCTCAGTTATTTTCAGTTAATTTTGTTTTGTAGACTGGTGCAGCCATCTATCGGCCGGGACGGGAACTAAAAGTTAAACTCAAGTTAACTTCCTATTCACTTCATTTTCTTTCAAGTTGATGGGATAATTCATCCAAAAAATTTTAAAAAAGTATTTATTAATACATAGAATTGTCAAGTTGATATGATTCAACAGAAAATTTAAAAACATGCTACACAAAAAGTTCTTTTTAATCTCGTAATTTTTTCTATTTATTTCATGATTTCCATTTATTTCCATTTACGTCATGAGAAACTTGAACTCATGTTCCTTCGACACAGCCAAAGTGCATTCGATTGAATTTGAATCACTCCCTTCATCTGGAACACCACCCCGGGACGCATATTCTGAAAGACCCACGATTTGGGCACTCAATTGCCGGTTTGACGAAAGCATCAGTTTCGCCATCTGTTGACATATATAGGAATCTTTTTATTATAAGTTTTTTTTTCCTTCTACGCAATTTAGTATGTTTTAAAATCTGAATTACATATATAACACAAGATTTAAAGAGATTTTAACAAAATAAATAAATGAATAAATTGAAATAAGTATATTATTGAATTTTAAATTTACTTTCTTCAAATATCCACAGTAATTTTTATTTATTTATTAATTAATAATTTGAAAATGCTAAATTTGTTACTTCATATTTTGCAAAGCCAACGAAAAAAGGAAAGATGATTCAATTATAGACCTATGTTATTAGTTTATTTTTCCAGTAGATAGCGGCACTAAAATTAAAGAAAATCAGATTAAAAAATCATACAAATTACTCAAGTGCAAAAAATTTTTGCAGTCTATTTCAATAAATAAGAATAAATTCAAATTTAACAATCAAATTCAATCTATTTCAATTTAATATAAATGTATTATATATTCATGTATTACGCTATATACATGAATAAATATGCTATGTATAAATATATTTACATCCAAATATAATCATTCAGACATTACGAAATGACATTACGAAATCAAATACATTCAGAAGTGAATGAATGTTTTACTTTTTCGTTACCGCACTCCTTGTGTTTTAATTCAATTATCCAAAAAAATTTCAACAATAAGAGCTAGAGAGCTAAGATTGGTGGCATTTTAAAGCAATTTTCAACACCTTTTTCAATGATATATAACACAATTAGGGCTTAGAAAAATTTATTTTATCTGAATTTAAAATTTGAATTTTTCAAAATGCGCCGCTTGAAAAATTTTCAAATTTTTTTTAATAATGCTTTATATAGTACTGAAATGATTGTATAAGTTTGAAAGTGGGATCTGTATGGGTTCATGTTAAAATATTGCATTGAATACAGTATTCCTGATTTGAAATCACGAAATTACTTAATACAATATGTTTTAAAGCCTAGAAAATTAGAAAAAAAAATTTAAGATGTGTAAGTAATCGTACTTGTTTTGTATAATTGAAAGTAATCATATTTGTTTTCAAACAGATATAGAACCATTTTTATCAGACTGTATATACTTCAGCACATAAAGTACTAGACTTTCATTCACTTTCTTGCTTTCAGTGCAAGATTTTCAAATGCTCTTATTTTCAATTAAACTCTGAAAATAAAACAAAAACAAGTAATATATATATAAAAAAAATTTTTTAAAGTCAATTCCTACTTAGGTCAACAAAGAAAAAATTTCAGTGTGAACTAATAGTAGGAATTGAAAAAAAGGATTGCCTGCCAGAACCTTGCATACTGTGCGAGATTAGGAGGGGAGGAAAGAGAGAGAAAAAGTTCGTCAGGTAGGGGATTCGATCTCGCAACCTACAGGAGGGGAGAAATCCACGATACCGCAGTGCTACCGTTTACACAGTAACAAGAGGGAAATTACTATTCAAGAGCAAGAGACGCTCTAGGTCTAAAACTAAAATTGATTAAATAAATTTAATCAATGAATTAATATTTGAAAAAAACTGTATTAACATCAAGTGTCATCCACTACAAGTTTAAAAAAATGTATTTGAACTTGAGTGGATGAATAAAAAGTACTTTTATTAACGATTGAAAATTTGAACAAGATATATATAGAGAGTGTGTGAACTAATAGTAGGAATAGAAAAATCTACAGCAAAGAAAGATCAAAAGATTTGTCATTCCTTCATACTCAGCGTCATTCCCTCATTTCTTCAATAATTTAGCATAAAAATGTAACCAAATTAAAATAAATTTTTATATTTTAAAAATTTGATTAATTTAAAATTATATGTTAAAATAAATTGATATTATTGGAATTTAAAACTCTAAATTTTTTAATTTATGCAACTTAATTTTTTTGATTTAAGCTTATTAAATACATTTATTTTCTAATTAACTTTAAAATTCAATAATATACTTATTTCAATTTATTCATTTATTTATTTTGTTAAAATCTCTTTAAATCCTGTGTTATATATGTAATTCAGATTTTAAAACGTACTAAATTGCTTAGAAGTAAAAAAAAAACTTATAATAAAAAGACTCCTATACATGTCAACAGATGGCGAAACTGATGCTTTCGTCAAACCGGCAATTGAGTGCCCAAATCGTGGGTCTTTCAGAATATGCCCCCGGGACGCACCCAGTCATTCCAGTATTGCACGACTAAAACTAATGTACTAGCGGTGGCGCTCGGCCACAACCACAGTACATTCACTCACAAACCTCTCGGCACCGGAATCGAAACTGTCAGTTAAAACTGGTAGCTGACGGTAATCCAGCTGTTCGGCGTCACGTCCGATGTCGTCCAGACGTATTTTGGACGCAGATTTCAAAAATAAATACTAATTAATTGAATAGACTCTCGTTAATAATGTTTTAAATTAAGAAATATTTAATTAAAAATGTTTCAAAAATGCACGCCAGATGGAAGGCATCTCCAGTTTAGAAAAACGAAACCGTCAGATTATCATCCTCGTTATCTGCAAGCTATTTTGCTAAGGGTGAAAAAAATTGGGGACATGGAACGAACCACGATGATAAAAGACATCTTATCTGTTGCATTTTAATGCAATAAAGACATACTTAAGACGGGATCCAAGTTTTGAATTTTCTCCAAATACAGTGGAACATCGATCGATCGTTCCCCGGATCTTCGTTTTCCCGTATGTGGCGTTTTACTTCATACAGTCCCTCCGATACTATTTCTTTGTTATGTTCGCGCGTTTAGAGCTTTTCCGCATGTATCGTTCAGTATAATCAGTGGCGGCTCCAGGCCAGAGATTTGGGGGGGGGACGTCAGCTCTTAGGGTTATATATATATATATATATATATATATATATATATACACTGTCACAAAAATATATGCACGCAGAAGGAAACGAGCTACTATCACAAAAATTTACATGTGTGTAGTGTAAGAGGAGATAAGCAAATGATTACAAATTCAGAAGAACAGACCGTTTTATTAAGAGGATATGGCATAATAAAGGTTACAAATCAGTAAGTAGTAAATCCCCCTCTGGCAGCTATACAAGCCGAAACACGGCGTGGCATCGAATTAGTGAGGTGATCTATGACCTGCGGGAGATCATGCCATAATCTTTGCAACTGGGCAGTTAATTCACCAGTATTCCGGGACGGCTGCAGTTGCCTTCCAAGCACGTCTCAGAAGCGCTCTATGGGCGAGAGGTCTGGTGACCTCGCAGGCCACGGAAGTACGCTGGCCGCCTTCACACGCGAATGCGCTGGTCATCAGCATTGAGAATGAATCGTGATTCATTGCTGAAGATCACAAGCCTCCACTCGGTCACACTCCAGCTTGCCCGAGGTCGGAAAAATCCAATCGACACTGCCTATGATGTGGGGTCGATATTAGGCGTCTAAATGGACGTCGGATCCTTATACCTGCGTCGGCCAGTCGTTTCCAAATGGTTTCCCTTGATACTACCGGATCTCTGGAAGGTGGTAAATGGCGTCGAACTGATTCTAGCGACGTCGTTGGTGCGTACGTGGCCGCTCTTATGATTGCGCGATCCTCGCGCGCATTTTTGTTCCTGGGACAGCCTGACCCTCTGGGACGGTACACTATCCCTTCCGTGTTGCCGTTCCATTGTTGCCAACACCGAGCAACTACCATATCGCTCCGACCAAGGTGGCGGCCGATACTCCTTTTCAACTGACCTGCTTCTCTGTGGCCTACTGTACACCCCCTCTTAAACTCCGACTATTGTTCGTACTGTCGCCGGTTACATCTCAGAGGCATCTCTAGTCACAGTACCGTCCATCCAAGTCAACAGATTTATATGAATAACCCTATGGCACGAGCAATCATGCTTTTAACCTCTCCCAGCTGCGCATCTCATATGCGCATAGCGAGCTTATCCTTGTCTCATTGGCGTCGAAATTTTAATCATTTGCATATGTCTTACCAGACTACATTCCTGCCAAGTTTCGTGATAGTAGCTCGATTTCTTCTGGGTATGAATATATTTTTGTGGCAGAGTGTATATATATAAGAAATAAACATCGTCTCATTTTAAATTTAAACTCATTTAGTATTAGGTGTACGATTATATAATTTTAGGCTATGAAGAAAAAAATACGCCAGGCTTTTTTTTTGGGGGGGGGGAATTGGCCCTACTCACCCCCCCCCCCCTTGGAGCCGCTCTTGAGTGCAATAGATCCCTTGCAAATCGATGGATCAAGGTCCCACTGTAACTGTTTTCCCGCATGTTTCGTTATTTATTCCAGGCCCGAAAAAATTCCATATAAGACGAGCATAGATCGTTTCTCTATCCATCGTTTTACCGCACTATTCGTTTAAAATATATATGAAGTTCACTGTTTCCTTTACCCTTAAGGTAATGTATATACTTAACAATGAACTCACCATTAACTAGGTCCGACGAGGTTTTCTTCACTAAACTATTTATTACAAGACAATTAGACTTCCCAAATACCGCTCTCGATTGCTAGCAGGCAACGGGGAATTATTTATCGCGCGTGTTAATCCCGGTAGTTATATTTACGGTAACCCTACCAGAATTCAGCCACGCCACTGCTTGTACGTATGCCACACTAACCTCTCTGTCTTCACTTTAAAATTTTCACCAGGTCGCTGGAACGATAGCTGACTTCAAAAAACTGACTTTTGTCCCGTGCACAGCTCCTTCCTTGAGTCTGGTGTGACTACATACAGCATCAATATCTCCTGAACGTATATGAAATAATCCAGAAATTATACACCTATTTTGTTTCATCAACACAACGGTGGGAAGTCATGAAAGAAACACACAAAAACGAATTTAAAAGGAACCAGTGATACTCGATGGTCCGAAGCAGTACATGCTCTTGTAAAAGACTTTTAGGGAGTAATTAAGCTGACTTCATAAATCAGCAAACCTTTTTCTTTGCTGTTTAGTTACTGGTGGGATATTTATCGCCAAACCAGAGATATATCTGAAATGTACAAAAGCATTCGCACGTGGCGAAATTCTGCCAACTCTCCAAGAATCTCCAAGATTTCAGTAAATACCTATATTTATTATTTTTAGTCACATAAGCACATATAACTAATTTATAAATGAAGCACATATCAGCAATTGAAAAAAATATAAAGAGAGTAATTCAAACTATCAATGAATTTTGTGAAAAATAATTTACGCTTTTTGTTTCTTCAATACAAATTGAAGAGTCTTTACCTCCTCTCAAACGTTTCGAAAATTCAGAGCGAAAATTCTCGGCCTCTTCTTTTATTGAAAAGGGCAAACGTAAAACTACTTTATGAACAGTGCTTCTAGTTTAATCAATGGACAAATTCTAATCAAATGGAAGAGGAAGTGGGCTAGCCAAGTAACCTCCTCCCCGCCCCCGAAAAGATAAAAGGAAAGAAGAGAAAAACTTCGGGAACCGAAAATTGGTATACTCTGTGAACCTCATGACTTGGTAGCGGATAGCAGTAATTAATCACCAGTAGCTAACTTTCATTATTTGTTGGTTTAATGGCAACAGTATCTCTCAAGCGTTTTGTATGTCCGGCTAATTGGGGTATAAAATGGAGTTCCCTGGTCCGATTGGACTTTACCTCCAGTAAGCAAGTTAATGGTGTCAAGATATCTGTGCTCAGTAAATTAAATAATAAGGAAGAGAGAAGTATTAAGTTAATAATACATAACTTTAAGGTTAACTTAAGGGGAGAGAGAGTAGGTATTTTAGTTAACTAGTGGATTAAGTTGGCTCAGAGTAGTAGTTAGTTAGTTAATTTAATTTAAGTTAGAGTAGTTAATTAATGTTTCTATATTTAATAAATTAATTTCTTAGTAGTCAGGAGGAAACGAAAATAAAAAGGCCCTCTTCAGGGTCGTACAACTACCTAACGAGAAGATAGCGAAGCCTCTATGGAGAGGCTAAAAATAGCAGGAGGGATAATTTGGAAAATGGGAGGACTGCACAGCCGAGGGCCGAACCCCCGACCTGCAGGTCCCGAGACGCGAGCGATAGCAGTGCACAACGCAAGCACGACAAGAAGTAAGCAGGGTAGGTAGAGTATCGCGGTAGCGTTTAGTATGTTGCTTTTTGCATTCAACGGCCTCAGATGTTATAGCTTCGTGTCTTTGCTTATTGTGTTCGATTCTCTGTAATCTAAACAATTAAAAGAGAAAAACCGTTGGCGATAAAATTTCCAACCTTTTAGAATGGATCATGCACTGAAATAACGTTCATCCAGGTGCAAGAAAAATAAACAGTATTCAAGTAAGTTTAATTTTTACGTTATTATTTCTTTATTTTATGACACAACTGTTTTGTTAAGATGTTGAAAATGATATATATAATTTCTACATTTTACGCTATTTTTTGAGTGAAGCTAAATGTTAATACAATACGTATGGCTATTAAATCGTTAGGTACTGCATGTTCAGCTATAATATGCTATTTTCAGCAATAAGTAGAATATTACTTTCCGGTAGATGTTGGCGTATAAAATGTATAAGTATATCATCATTCAAGTCAGACATACCGTGTTTAGCAATTTTCCTGGTTATGAGTTATACAAAAGTTTTTGAATTGTTAATGATTGCTGTAAAAGATAAAATATACAGGGAACATCCATATTCTGTGCCGTTCGGCGGGAAGTTGACAGAGTTTTTCAAGGGGAGTCCTCATTCAGGAAAATACTATTTCTTACTGTTTTAAATCTTTTAGCCTGACAATCGTCACTTTTTATGAAAATTCAACAATAAGTAGCTAATAAACAACATTAAAATAATTTAATGAAAAAATATTGAATACAACATTTATCTGGAGTAAATAATTAAAATAGCAAAATATATTTCCAAAATGTATCAATCGGTTTCTAAAAGTAGGTTAAAATTTAAATTTTTAAAAAATATGTCATAGGATAGTGTGGAAACAGGAAATTTAAAATACGTGAATTGTATTTTCATTAAATTCTTAAAAGGTATAAAATAAACATGTAATTGCTTCAAGATAGACACATAAAAATACAAACATTGTAATAAAATAAATATGGTACATAAAATTTTAAAGTTTGTAGGAAGATAATTTCAGCATATATAGTAGAATGAAAAAAATTGTACTTTCGCATTAAACGGAAGCCACCCATTTAAGTATTCAAAAATTGGGGAAAAATGTAAAATTCCATTACGAATGGAAACAACAAACTTTATTACAGAAAGTACAAAAAGTTTCTCAAGTACAGAAAGTTATAAAAATTTACAATTAATTTCCAGTCGCCACAGACTTCCAGAACTGGTTGATGTTGCTCAGGAGCGCGACGAAAGCACTGTTGCCGGCTGCCGATCGCCATATATATTCCGCCAGATATGATTCCAAATGGTGACGTGCTGTTCCTCGATGTTTTTTGTTGCGCCACTTGGCTGACCCCCACATCCTCTCAACTTGCTTGGTACTTGCCCCTGTTTCCGGGTCCATGAATTTGTACTTTTGATTAACTTTCAAGTGAGCATATCCCACATTTTCAAGTTCCTCTGTATTGTATCCCTTCCAACAATCGTATATAATTGTTGAGCCGGGTTCGATGTGCAGTTTTATCTGCTCCAACAATTTTTCAGCACTTCTGTTCGGAACTCTGATTAGGAAACGTCCTCCTGTTTCCCAGCACAAACCACCGAACACCCGATTGTTGAGGTAATATCCAGCCAGCGTTGTTTTTACGTTTTGTAAACAAACTATTGTCTATTTCAACAGTACGCCCCTTTCCACCAAACTTACCTTCATTTTTCTGTTCGACAGAAAAAATGCAAACTTCCCTCATATAATTATTCCAGTTGACTGTTGTGTTTGGCACCATTTTTAATTGTTTCTCACTCCAAGATACTTACGTTTGTTTACATTTTGAATGCACTGTGTTTGCATTTAGAATTGTAATATAAATAAATAGGTGGCCTCTGTTTAATGCAAAAGTACCTAAAAAAATTATGACAATAGTATCACAGGATAATTTTTCGAACAAAAATTAAAATTTAAAATATTTCCAAAGTATAAAAATCAATTTTTAAAAGTAATAATCCTGATATGAATAACCAAGAGATAACTCTGATGTTCCTGATTGTATTTCTTGAAAAGAATGAAAATGAAAATGTTTTAAAAAGAATTCAGAAGATTTTTCATTCACTGAACTTATAATTTGTTATCTGAAGGTAATTTCAAATGTCATTGGCTAAAAACATCTAAATTATCGTCATTCAGATTCGATTTGTTAAAACTGATGGTGAACATTTGGTGATGTAAGCATGAAGCTTAGCTGAATCAGGATTGCAGAGTATTAAGCCATTAAACTGAATAATAAAACATTTATTATAAAGATTTCAACCCAATTGTAGCAGAACATAAATAAAGGAACCACTTATGTAATCACCAAATTCGAAGCTATAAAAACATTCAGTATTTCCCCACTATTCTTGTGTTTGGGGGTTTCTTAATTTCATTCTGTGGTTAAAATATATTAAAATTGTTAAAACATCCAGCCTTGTGAAAGTAAACAAACCATCATTTATGTGCTTTAAATTTTTAAAAATTACAATGAAATTGATATGCACTGTTAATTCCATGCAAAATTTATAGATAAATCTATTTAAATAATCAAATTTTCCACATTAATTCTGAATTGGTACTAAATGAGAACTTTTTATTTATGATGGCATTTGAAGCTATTTTTTATATTATGTTATTTCACTTTGTATTCATTCAGTATTAACATTTTTGATGACAAGATTTAATAAATAACATTCATGCCCATCTTTCATTGCAACAAGGTTAACAGTAACACCATTAAATGTAATACTCCTAAATATTCATAATTTTCTGTACATCATTCATTATAATATGATTGTTTAAAGTTTTAAATCAATGTATTTCAAAGAGAATGATTTAAAAATAATACTTGATATTTAAAATTAATTCTTATTAAGACAGAAATACATTATTTAACATTTTATAACTGTATGCAATTAATATGTTTGATATAAAAATGTTTAATTCTCTCTACACCATGCATTCTAAAGATTTCTTCAGAAGAAACATTTCAAGATTTATAAAATCTGTTTAAACTGATATCTATGACAGCCTGATATGGTTTTTCAAATTTTTGTATTGTAAAAATTATACTTGGGTCAGCTGAGAGCTAGATTTTAACTGTCTCCTCTCTTATGTGCATATTCTTTATACTCAATAGATTATTTTGTACTGGTAAAATTTATAACTGTGTTCTTGCAGTTCATGTCTAGGGTAATATTTTAATATATATATTTGGTCCTTAAGATCAGTGTTAACCAAACTAATGTTTGTGTTATTAGGATTTATGTATCATATTCCCTCCTAGGGATAAAAAGTATTTAATGAATAGAAAGTAACTGTAGTAAAAGTGTCAAATATATAGTTTTGAAAATTCTGTTGCTTTTTATTTTTTTCACTGCTCCAGAAATGTGTTGTATAACTGTGCTCTGATGGAATATGCATGAAATGAATTTTATTTCTAGATGGAAAAAATTTAAAAAGGCATTAGAGGATTTTATATTAAACCATTTATGTAAAAGATAACTTTGCCCCAAACTTGAAAGATAGGCTGCATTCATTTTGCATGAGGGAAATTTGCTTAAAGTTCTTGTAGAAGTTCTTTTATGAAAGCTATTTGAAAATAATATCTCAATAAATGTCGATGATTTACCAGTAGATTTTTCTTTCCTATGCAGTCATTTTGATAGCTAAACATTTCATGTTGAAGTTTATTGCTCAATATCTGTTTCGTTGACAGTTAGTTACATATAACTTTGTTTTAAAGATTATAGAAATCTTTAAAAGAAAAATATTTTTCGAAGATTTTATGTGACTTCTACATTTTAATATTTAAAAATTTGGAACTTTCTATGTTAACTCAATATATGAAGTTAACAGAGTATAACAATAAATTACTTTGCTGAAACTGGAAAATTTGACATCCGAGTTCCTGTCGTTCATGCTTTTGATCAGGGCCAACCTTAGTCCTTGTGGCCCCCAATTGCAGAAATTTTGGCGGGGTCTTCTATAATTCTAATATTTTATAAAATAAAAAACATTTCATGTAAAGTATGAAAGAGAATAATTAGGAAGGTGGTCATATTTCCTTTTTTATGTACATTTATAAGAAAAGAAAACTAAGAAATAGCTAGACTACGTATATTTTATTCACAGATCAAAATTATTTACAACCAAATTGTGCTAGATTTTTTATTTGCAAGATCATTTGTAAATTGACTTAAATTTTATTTCCTAGTTTCTACATGCTCTATAGACAGTATTGCAAGGCTGTTGAGTCTCTCCTGCGATATTGTTGACCTCAGGTATGTTTTAATTGATATCTATTTACAAAAGCTTAGTTTTCCCATTTCTATAGTTATATGAATGGTTAAAAATATCCTTCAAGATATATATATACATTTCAAAAGCCAGTGGCTGTTATTTATAGCAATTATAGAATTTTTATAGGTTTCCCTAAACAGTAGGTTTTAATACTTCCATTTCTTCTATGTCTACATCTTTTATAGACATCATTTGGTCATTATTCTGAATAATTTTTCCATCTATCAAAACAATTTGTAGTTCCGATGCATATTTTCGATGTTTTTTCTGTGGAATTGTTTGGAATAAACTTCTCTAGCCTGTCTCGCTTTCTACGGTATTTGTTAAAAACAATGCACCTCAAACTTTTCTTTCCAGTAATGTATTGGTTCATCCACATACTCATAATTCAATATCCTTTTTCATTTTTGTAAATGTGTTCCCTGAAATTCAGGAGTGACTATTAAATAAGTCGCAAGCTCCATGGCTCCAACTAAGACTTGTACAAAACCTGGGTGGGTATCTTTTATCAGGTATTCTAGAAGGTTTCTAAATGATCACAGTACTTCGTTTCAAACATATTTTAAATATATCTTCATGTTTGGCTCTGTGCATGCTCGGGTTCAGTTACATATAATTCAAGTCCAATTGGATCAAAGCAGCCCTGCCTTTGATAATTAATTCTTTACATATTTTCTATCCCTTTATGCATACTATTCCTAAGGCGGCCTTATGATTACTCATATCGTTTTAATTCTGTGGTGGACTGTTGTGAGTTTTGTTTCACAGACTTCTTCAAATTTTATAAAGAGAACACTTGACTAGTTGTCAAAATCTGTTGTTTTGATTTAGACATGTAAATCTTTTCATCAGAAAAATTGTGGGTATTTTGTATACTGCAAGGCATGTAAATATGTTTTACTTCCATAGCAGTGAAAATGCAGGGGAAGATAATTGTTCTTTACTTGCTACAAGAATAAGTAATAACTTTTTAGCCTGAAAAAACTTTATGATCTGGCCACCGCATTTCTTTGTACTTTGAATACAAGGATTTCTGATTCACCAAGTCTGTTGTTAGAAAAGATGTCTGAAGTACAATACTTGTACTACCTGACCGATGCATATGCTATGTGTCACCCGAAGCGAAGATGGGCACCACAGGCCTTGGTCCTCATTGGGACTGTTGTGCCATTATTTAGTTAGATAATGATTATACAATAGAATAATTATTCTAGTATAAATTTATTTTTATAAAATTAAAATTGCAATACATTTATAACTTAATAATATAGAAGACTAAGGAATTTACTAAACAACTTTTCTACTATTAGCAGGTTTAAAATCATCAATAATTGTGGGAAAGACCAATTTTGAAGCAACGTATCATTCAATTGACAATATTACAAGGGCAGACAACCTTTCTTCATACATGGTGGATCTCAAATAGGTTTTGATTAACTTTGAGAGCAACTGTTCAGCACTAGCTACAGATACTGGAATAGTCCAGATAATTATAACCACATAGATTTTTGAATAAACATGGTCAATACTGTTCTCAATCATGTACTTTAGATTCGTACAAACTTTTATGTCTGTGGATATAGTTCTTTTAAACATCTTCAGTTCTTGGTAAAGTTGTTCTGCTAGTATAACAGAGTATAATTTTCCCTCACTTCACACAGTAAAAACTTCTTGAAGTTGCTGGCAACTATGGAGAATTTCGTCAGGTTTTTCCTTTAACTGATTTATGTCATGAATAAACCTAAAATTTTGTTCATATTTGTTCAGCTCAAAACCTTGAAGCACAGTCCTGTGAAATGTAAATAATCATAAAAAAATTCTCTGGTTTGAACATGTCTTTTGAATTTTCATTCATGTCATCTGGTATTTTGTACTGAAAAAAATTTTTATTTCTTCCTCCTCTGAATTTCCTTAAATTCTTTTAAAACATTAAGTACTTCAGCAATTTCATTTCCTGTGATCATTACTGGCACCATCCCACTGTTTCTGCACTCTGCTATCCAAGTGATAAACTGTACGAAGTGTTTTATAGTGGAAAGCAGCTCTATAAAAGCTATAAATCTAAATTATTTATAGCGTTTTTAGAGCTGCTTCTATCTTAAAACTTTCACTTTCTTCAATATTCATCTCTCAAGAAAGTGAAAGTTTTAAAAATTCATGACAATTGAGGAAGACATGCCAGAACCAAGATATATAAAATTGTTTGCAACGTTTTATAGAAATGCCAAAATCCAAAAGCTTAATGTTTAAAAAAATTGAATTTTAGTTAAAAATCCTTACATAAATTTAAACACGTACACCACCCCCGAAAAAATAATAAATAAAAGAAAGTTGATAATATAAAACGTAAAATATCAGCAAAATATCATATACTGATATTTTTGAAATATATTAATATATAAAAAAAATACCAATTTTTTTCAAAAATTTCTTTGATTATCTGACACTTTTAATTAGCAGAAATCACCCAGCACTACCACTTGAAATTTTTTTTCTGAAAAATTAAAGATATAATCCATGTCTTCCCTTGGCCCTAGCTTACTTATGAAGTTAATTTTTGCCAGTATATCATACCATGCTACTACTAAAATGAAGAATTCATATTAAAATTTAATTCATTAACATTTAAAAGCTTTTTCTTTCACTCTCAGATGTCATTTACACTCATAACAAAAATATGCATGTAAATATGTCCTTTCATTTGTTTCAGCCACGCAAGGCCCTAGGTTCTGCCTATTTAGCCTCTATGTAGAGTTGTCACTGACAGGAGGCATCCAAGATGTTAAAAACCAAGGGGGAAAAAAAGTAATAATTTCTTGGGAAATCAGATAATTTCCAAATTATGTCTAGTTCCTTCTTGAAAATCTAACATGTCCTAATCATTGTAATTGAAAATAGGCAGAATGTGTTCTTTGTATTCATAGATATATATGCAGTGGTGGTCACAACTTAATTAAATAAATACAAATTTATGTTGGCATATTCATGGTGTCGTGGCATTTTTTTTCACCGCATTTTACCCCTTTTATATTTCCTGATCTACTTTTAAGTGATTATTTTGTAGAGAAACCTGAAAGTGGCTCTGAATTTTATGAAAATCTTTTAAAGAAAACTTGAAGTTTGTAGACAAAGTTAATGAAATTTGAATAAAATTACTTTAAATCCTCTTTCTCTTGTACTCTGTAATCCAATCACAAATGTTATAGATTGTAACTCTCTACCTCAAGAAATGGATTTTGAAAGATCCAAATGCTCCTAATCCAAACACTATACCCCAGATATTTTGAGTTTTCTGATTTTTTGCATTCTGGTATAAGCTCAACAATCCGTTGTTGTTGACTGCCTTATACCAGTGTGTAAATATTTGATGCTCCAATGGGATTTATGTAAAAAAATTTTGGCGTAGAATTTATTTTGAAAGTATCAATTACTTGTTTGTTAGGCAATATCTTTTTCTTTTTGTCACATTTGCTGGAAATAAAGACAACAAAATGTTTTGCTATTATCCTCACCTGAGCTTATGTGTACAAAATATAGAAAAATTATTTTTTCATATCCCAGGAAAAAAAAAAAAATAGTTTGATGGGAAGTAATTTATAAAAAGACAATAACCATGTTTGTATATGAACTATACAGTTTAAATTTCATCTTGTAGGAAAATTTTATATGACTGTAGATTATGTTTTTTGTATTTACTTATCCCTAAAAAAATTTTATTTGTGTTAGTATTACTGTTTTGTATACTATGTATATATGTTTATTTAATCACTGTTTTGTTAAATATGGTATACACTTTTACAGTTTCTCTCAGTGCATATAACATTTATGACTGAAAAATAAAATATTTCATAGTCTATCATGAAAAAGGATTTATTGCTTTTTTTATCTCATGGTTTATGAGTAGGATGGTGCGATTTTCTCTAACCAAGAAGTGCTATTGTAGGTATAGCTTAATCTTCATCTGATTTCATGTAGTGCTGAACTGTATTGTAGAGTTCTGACCTAAATATTTCCAGTCTATTACGAAATCATTTGACTTGATACAAAAAATGAAAAATGTTATGAGATTACCTTATACTGTAAGAACAAATTGGTTTTAGTTTTTTTAGATTTATAGTAAAACTATTTTATTATTATCAATAACAAGTTTGAAAAGTATTTAAAAGATAATATCAGTCAATTCACATATTTTGTCCCTGTGTACATTTTTAAAGGTATAGATCATTTTTATAATACATTTTTATAGAAATAGATCATTTATTTCTTGTACATTTATTACGTAGTAATAAGTCCCCAGTTGTGCTTACATAGCTGGCTTAGTGGATGTATGCAATTCAGAATTAGAAAAATGTTTACGGTTCTTATCAACCAATCTCAAAGAATGTCATAAATCGCTAGCATTACTCTTTAGTCATAGACTTTGTTAAGGACTCTTTGGCCCAACATCCATGTGAATACAGTAGAAAATAAAGACTTTTATCCATGGAAATGCATAAATGAGCATTTATAAGAATAAAATTTAATATAAAAGCTTGCATAATCATTGAATATCCATCCCTCAAGTAAGTGAAAGTTTTAAAAATTCCTGACAAATGAGGAAGACGTGCCGGTACCAGGATATATAAAATTGTTTACAACGTTTTATAGAAATGCCAAAATCCAAAAGCATAATTTTTTAGAAAAATTGAGCTTTAGTTAAAAATCCTTACATAAATTTAAACACATACACCGCCCCCCGAGAAATATAATAAATTTTAAAAAAATTGATAAAATAAAATGTAAACATCAGCAAAATATCATATACCGATATTTTTGAAATATAGAAATATATAAAAAAAATACCAAGTTATTTCAAAAATTTCTTTGATTATCTGACACTTTAAGTTGGCAGAAATCACCCAGCACTCCCAGTTGAAAACTTTTTTTTTATTCTGAAAAAAAAATTCAGTGGGGAAAAGATCTTTGAAATGTACAAATAATGCGGTAAAGCAATATCTATCAATGCATTAATCATTTATTACCAAGCGGTAAAGACATTTCGGTACGGAAAAATACCGTCCATAAATCTCTCCCACACGTCATGATACGAGCAAGTACGGTTACCTTGAAGTCTGAGGTCGCCGCGATGAAATTTTTATTGCCACACTTCACGCATCGGTACGAGTATCGAGATTCAGCCGAAATTTTAGTTAGACAGATATGTAATGTAATTATTTTTGTACTGAAGTGTGTGTATATGTAATTTCTTTTTCCTGTGACGGCTGTGAAATTGTTTGTTTACTATAATACCGAGCTGTGTCCAATCAGTATGTGACAGGTTGAGATTCAAGTCACCCCCCACATTCATTCGGCATATTTTATTTACAACCCGGAGAGTACGAAAAAATTACAAAATATATTGCGAATAAACTAACAGGGGTAAAACTTCTTTAAGCAGTTCTGAATTAATATTTCTGTGAAAATTTGAAAGTGTTCTCACAAGTAATTTTTAAGGAGTATCACATCGAAACTGTGTGGATTTATTTCGTTTAGAATTTTTATTCCGTGTTTACGATCTCGTAATACAATATTTAAAAGGTGATGTCTGAAAAAAGACCTTATCAGTCGTGCATTCCTAATGCTTCAACTACACATACGCGAATAAACTCAATCCGTCCCCTCTTGACACATTTTGGGGTCGATTAGTCACCCCCCCCCAACGTGGGGGGTAGTTTTTCGTCGCTTTGATCATTCGTCTTAAAACCGCTCTCCTGAGCGGTCTAGGGACGAGGGACGCCCATAAAACCTCCTCACGGATAGGGGGCCAATAAATCACTGCCTTCCCCTACACTTCTCTCTCTGTTTCGCGAATGTATATTCGCGGTATGACGTGTATCTCATAGACTACAAGAGGTCCACAGATAACTGTTTTGAAATGTTTCATTCGCATTATGTGAGGAATCGCATAAAAGCACTATTGCACAGTAAATGAAAGGAAAGAAATTTGAAGAAGTTATGCTATTGTCAATTTTATTGCATTATATAAATCACATACAGATTAAAATGTGGAGACATTGTGGTGAAAAATATCTGTAACCATCAAACTACAATCGAAAGAATTGTGCCTTAACAAACCCATAAGCCAGATATTCTTTGTTATTTCCTGTAATAACCTGTAATATTTCCTGTAATGTTTTGCACATTTTATTAGATTTATAAACTTTTAATCTCTTGGCAACCAAGGTTTTTCGTCAGATGTTAATGTCTGGAATATTTCTCGGAGCATTAAACTTAATAATTAACGATGAAATTATTATGACTTCGAGACATCTAAACTAAATATAAGGGGCAAATATTAACGTAACCTCGATGCCAAAAAATCAATACTTACTTTCGTTGACTTAATTTTCATAGAGGAATACGAATAGTTTTTTTCTCAGAACTTTGATGTTCCATTTATGCAAAATGTTTATATATATATATATATATATATATATATATATATATATATATATATATATATGTATGTATATATATATATATATCATTCAATTTGTTTCTTCTGTCTTTGCAGGTGCTCGGTACAGATTGTACAATGCGATACTAGAATGTTTGAGGTGTCCACAAGTTTTGAAATTCAACTTATTGCTGGCATTCAGTATTCTCATCATCGGGTTTAGAAACGTCGGAATGACAGAAAAGGAAATGTCGTGCATTTCCAGTCTAAAAGAGTCTTCCAACGAAAGCCATTCCTTCAAGCCAGATCCTACTAAAGCGAAAGAATTCTCTCCATATAACACAAGTAGAATTAGTCTAAATATTACAAATTGCAGTGCACAGATTCTTTCTCGCACAGAGGAAATTTTTGAATGTAATTTATCTGACAGAAGATTTTCACAGTCGGCCTCCTTAAATACGCATCATTCCTACCACCTTGCTGATACTTCCTGTACCCACATAGGAGAGAACTTTTTCGTATGCACTGTATGTGAGAGAAGATTTGATGTACAGAGAAATTTAATAAAACATCTCCGCACCCACACTGGCGAAAAACCTTTCGCCTGCACGGTATGTGAGAAAAGATTTTCTCGGCAGGATCATTTAAAAAGACATGTCCTCATCCACACAGGAAAGAAACCTTTCTCCTGCACTGTATGTGAGAAAAAATTTTCTACACAGGGTTATTTAGGAACGCATCTCCGCACCCACACAGGGGAGAAACCTTTCGCCTGCACTGTATGTGAGAAGAAATATGATCTACAGGGTGCTTTAAATATACATCTCCGCATCCACACGGGAGAGAAACCTTACGCCTGCGCGGTATGTAATGAATCATTTTCTCGACGGGGTCATTTCCAAACACATCTCCGCACCCACATAGGAGAGAAGCCTTTCCCGTGCACGGTATGTGAGAAAAGATTTTCTCAACACTGTCATTTAAGAACACATCTCCGCATCCACACAGGAGAAAAACCTTTCACCTGCCCTGTGTGTGGGAACACATTTTCTGAACAGGGTAATTTAAAAACACATCTCCGTACCCACACAGGAGAGAAACCTTTCACCTGCACGGTATGTGAGAAAAGATTTTCTCGGGAGGATCAGTTAAAAACACATGTCCTCATCCACACAGGAGAGAAACCTTTCGCCTGCACGGTATGTGAGAAAAGATTTTCTCAACACGGTCATTTAAGAACACATCTCCGCATCCACACAGGAGAAAAACCTTTCAGCTGCCCTGTGTGTGGGAACACATTTTCTGAACAGTGTAATTTAAAAACACATCTCCGTACCCACACAGGAGAGAAACCTTTCACCTGCACGCTATGTGAGAAAAGATTTTCTCAACACGGTCACTTAAGAACACATCTCCGCACCCACACAGGGGAGAAACCTTTCGCCTGTACTGTATGTGAGAAGAAATATGCTGTACAGGGTGCTTTAAATATACATCTCCGCATCCACACGGGAGAGAAACGCCTGTAATCTGCGAGGAAAGGTTTTCTGGGTAGGGTTGTTTTAAAATTCACATCTTCGCACCCACGTGGGGACCTTTCGCATGCAGTGTATGTGACAAAAGATTTTCTTTCCATGGGAAGTTTAAAACGTATCTCCTGGTCCATGGAGGAAAACCTTGGTGTGCACTAAATGTAAGAAAAGGTTTTCTGAACTCGATCATGTAAACAAAATATTCGTAACCACATAGAAGAGAAATCTGTCATCCTCACTGTGTGCGAGAAAAGATTTCTTTTCAGTAGGCTTTAAAATCGCATCACCCTACCCTTTGAGGTATGTAATCCACTTTCTACTATCGTATAAAACATAATTTTCGTCCCACCGTGGGGAAAATATCCTTCAAAATCAAATTCAAACTCATGTTTGATGGTGTTTATTTAAAGGCGATATCGCACGTGATTGTATTTTGGAATTCAGTGTTTTATGACAGTACTCTTCTTTTGTATATATTTTTAAATACCGGGTGTTCAGAAAGTGAATATACATTTGAAAAAGTAATAATTCACGGAATAATGTAGGTAGAGAAGTAAAAATTGACACACATGCTTGGAATGACATGGGGTTTTATTGAAACCACAAAAAAGTTCAAAAAACGGCCAACAGAGGGCTCTGGACAGCAAAACGTCAGTGCCGCTGCATAACAATCGTGTATAAAAGGAGCTGGAATGAGAGAGGGAAAGAGATGCACCAGCAATCGTAGCATGTTTACGTTACCAGAAAAGGCACTGATAGTGATGGAAAATGCTACTGCAGCTTTACGAACCTATCGCCATAGGAAGAGTATTCGAACCGGTAAAGGTTGCAAACTGTGAAGAGAGTGATTTTGAAGTTCACGATGGACCGACATCAATAGGAATGCTAAAAGACAACATCCAACGCCAATGTCTCACCATAAAAACAGATATGCTCTACAGTGCTGTTCACAACATTGTCCCTCGACTACAGCTATTGATGAGGAGTGACGGTCGACATGTTGAGCATTTGTTCTGAAGAACATCGTCTTGCTTTTTCATAATTTTTTATTCTAATTATTGCCTTTCTTCTTATCACACGAAGCGCCATCTGGTGGCCATTTTATGGAAGGTTTTTTGTGGTTGCAATAAAACCCCGTGTCATTCCAAGCATGTGTGTCAATTTTTACCTCTACCTATATTATTCCGTGAATTATTACTTTTTCAAATGTCTACTCATTTTCTGATCACCCGGTACATGAATGCGCTATCAGTATCGACCCATGATCCTTGATGGGATACTTGTTCTATCCAAGTGATTGGAGTAAAAAACTTCTCATGCCTGTTTACTCTACCGATACGGGTGTCTTGAAATGTCACTTATGCAATACTCCTGGTTTTTGTTTTTGCCTAATATGAAATTTAAATTTTTAAGATTTAACTGCTTTTGTGTACATCTGCTGTGTTTTGTAAATGGGATATATATATATGTATAATATATAAATAAATATTTTTAGCTTCATATCGAGATTGAATTAATTTTCGTTTTGGGCTCTCTTTTAATTATTTTAAAGTAATTTAGCTTTTATTAAAAGTGTTTTCTCGTAATGCGCAGCCAAAATAGTATTTGACGCATGGAACATCTAATTATGTTTCTATATGAGATATCGTCTCAAATTTTTATGTATGAAATGTATAATTTTAATTTGGAACTCATCTCTTCACAAATGTTCATAAGTTACACCAAGTCTCGTCTCTTGAATAATGGACTCTACTGGATCTTGCAAGATTTGAGGGTCTTTTCAAAAGTAATGCACAAGACTGTGCCATTTCTTCCAATATGATACAATAACAGAAATTTCACCATTTGCTGTTGAGGACAAGAGGAATATTTATGTGTCAGTGAAAGTTTTCTCACGTGTTTTGTGTTGAGGTGACATTTTTTTAAAAAAGGATTTGCAGATGTCTCGGGTAATGTGAGTGTAGAAGATCAAAGATCACATATTAATTTCACGGTGCTCGGTGGGTTCGTCGCTGCTTGACATCTGAGCAAAAACAGAAACACCTGCACATTGCACTGTTGTTGAAACATTTGCAGTCAACGTTTTTCCAACTTAGAAGAGCTTACCTCAGCCTTTACCAGAGTCGTTAGAGGTACTCAACAAAAGTAGCATGCAGCAAGGAATGAATAATTTCCTAGATGTTAGGACTCTGTTTTGAGAAGCAGGGGGAGTATATAGAAGGACTGTCCAGAGAAATTGTCAGAAATCAAGTAGGTATAAAAAAACTAATTTAGTGTGCATTACGTCTGAAATTACCCGCGTGTTTAGTCATGTTGGTTTGGAGCGCTATGGTCAATTTTTGCTACACGGGAGCTAATTCGACCGGGACCTACAGCTTAACGCCGATTCCAAACGTCTATGATTATCCCGATTGCAATTTTTACATCTATTTTATTTTCACACTTTTAAGCAATATGATACTTCGCGAAGCGTTTGAAACATCTCTCTGCTTTACGTAATGAATTCTTTTTTTTCATCTACGCTCATCGAACACTGGTCGGGCGTAACGTTCACTTTCTGAATTCTTTCTACGACTAAACTCTAGAACTAAACCATTTGGTATTGCTTTAAGTAGAAGGGGACGGAATAAACAGCCATATGAGTCTGCGGTAACCGTAAGACTTTCTAAAGTTCTGATTTGAATTTCTGAATTATCTTACAAATTTCTTAAAGGTTTTAGATCATCCGATTTTTTAACGGGTTCTATATCTAATAGATTATTCATATGGGCGGATATCAAATTTTTCTTTTTCCCAAATCAGACCGTAAGAATATTTTACCTCTTTAATATAATTTTCAACTATAAAGGGCCAGTACCGGATTGAGGGGGGTCAACTGCCCCGGGGGGGGCGGCAAAATGGGATTGAAAATTTTATCCTTTTTTATAATTTCATAGTGTCATAAAAATATAAATAAAACAAAATTTAGATATCCTCAGATCACTCTCGTTTTATACCGGTGGGGTTTTATTAAACTATTAATTACAGAAAGCAAACTCAAATCCTTGCTTTACGGAAGAGTAAAACAAGCGTATTTCAATAACAGAAGAGTGCTGATTGCGTTAATGTGATTTGCGGAGAATGTTTCATTGCCGAAAAACAAGCATGTAGCTAAGGGAGGGGAGGGTGGCCCGTGACTCATAGAGATGAGGAGAGGCGGTAAAAGATAGTGCCAGTTGCAGACTTGTCGTTGTCACCTGTCGGTGCGTCCGCTTGTAAATTGTGATTTTTATTGATTGTGGAAGTGGTACGGTTTCATTGAAATGATGGGAAATGATGTTCGAAAGAAGATACTGAATGATATCATATACCACGCAAAGTACTACGCAGTATTTGATTGCACACCTGATAAATCACACACAGAACAATTGAGCCAACAAATCCGATGTGTTACCAAGTATGAAAATGGCCAATTTGATATCAGAGAAAGCTTAATTGATTTTATAGCAACTTGAAAATCTGGGGAGTACTTGGCAGATACAATGTTTCATAAGTTGGATGAAGATGGGTTAGAAGTAGGAAATTGTTGAGCCCAAACGTATGATGGGTCGAACATCTGTGGTGTTTATAGAGGAGCTCCAAGCTAGGTTCTTGGATATCAACCCATTAGAAACTTTTGTCTCGTGCACAGCCCACTCCTTGAATCTGGTGGGACTACATACAGCATTAACATCTCCTGAAACAGCGAACGTATTTGAAATAATCCTGAGATTATACACCTATTTTGATTCGTCAACACAACGGGGGGAAGTCATGAAAGAAACACAGAAAAACGAATTTAAAAGGAACCAGTGATACTCGATGGTCCGAAGCAGTACATGCTCTTGTAAAAGACTTTCAGGAAGTATTCAGCGCTCTCACAGACTTGAACGAAGAAGAACACTATACACCAGATACAAAATATGATGCCTCCAGTGTCATTCGTACTTTGAAAGATTTCCGACTTATTTCGTATTTGGTTGTTCGGGAAAATATCTTAAGAAATTAACAGAGTTAACAGGGAAATACAGAAACATAACATAATGTTGTCAAAAGGAATACAAATGTTGGAAGGACTCACCAAAACCATGGAAAGGCTGAGAAATGAAATAAATGAATGGATAAAGACTGCTAAAGAAATAGCGTAAAAAATTGAAATGTGGCCAACTATGGAAACTCGCAGAATCCCAAAAAGGAAAGTAATGCCTGGAGAGATGGCGCAAGATGAAGGACGAAGTTTCTCTGTAGAAGAAAGCTTTTACCATAGTATGAAGGAAGAAATCGATGTGATACTGATCCAGATGAAAGATAGAATGCAGAGTATAAGTGCCCTCAACAATATTTCTTTTTCTAAATTATAAAAATTTGAAAAGGTTGGATGGCAAGCAGTTGAAAACTCATGCTACAAACTTAGCTAGTAAATATATTGAAGATATAAGGGAAGATGAGTTCCCTACTGAAATCCTAGTTCTTCGTGACCGGTTACAGAATTCAACAGTTAATTTTGATGAAATGAATCAACTTGATCTTCTAAATCTTATCCAAGAAAGAGATTTGACTGATGCTTTCCCAAATGTGTGCATAGATTTGAGAGTTCATTTAACGCTCCCAACTACATCAGCAAGCTGGGAGAGGAGTTTTAGCAAACTGATGATAATCAAAAAGTATCTCAGATTGACAATGACTCGAGACAGATTGAAAAATCTCGCAATACTGTCTATAGAAGTGGTACTGTCCAAGTGGCTAATCCAATAAATTATGAAGAAGCGATCAACTCTTTTTCTGAATGAAAATCAAGGAAAATAATTTTGTAAAAATATCTGCACACAGCACATTTTCTAAAGCATAATGAAAGGTAGCTGCGAAGACCATCATCGCTTGGGCAAGAGGGTAGTAGTGGGTTTTATTTTTAGTCGGTGTGAAAAAAATACATGTACTTCTATGTTGTAGTATTGTTACGTTAAAAATATAATTGTTGTTATTTCAATAAATTAAGTTTGGCATACCATCAAAAACACTATTACTTTTATCCTGTTATTTATTATTGTTTTAATTAATGAAAAACTGCTACAGGGGCGGCATGGAGCTAACTTGCCCCCGTTGAGAAATTTCCTAGATCCGGCACTGTATTAGCCCCAGTAGCGCACTCAGGATTTAATTTTGAAGGGGCCGAGTTGAACGGATAAAAATATTTATAATGCAAATTTAATATTCATAATGAAATTTCTATTTCTTTGGAGGGGGCCACGGCCCCTTGACCCACCCCCTGGGTGCGCCATTAATTAGCCCTAACAGAGGTGCTAGTCTAGGAGCGAAGTACCTAGTTAAAAGAAAAAAACATAATGGATAGGAATGTATCCCTTTTACCTTGTTTTTATTAACTCGCTTTCTTGTTTGTTTGGGTGTGTGATTGTCCAGTACAAATTTTTCAATCAATTTTTAACCAACTTCCCGACTAGCTAGACATTTGAAACTTTTAGAATAGCTCAGAACACGATGACAATACATTTTTTAATGCTAATATCCATCTTTAAGCAGTATTAAATTAATCTTCAGTTCATTTTGTTTTGTAGACTGGTGCAGCTATCTATCGGCCGGGACGGGAACGAAAAGTGAAACGCCAGTTAACTTCCAATTAACTACATTTCCTTTCAAGTTGATAGGATTATTCAACCAAAAAAATTTTTTTAAATATTTATTAATACATAGAATTGTCAAGTTTATATGATTCAACAGAAAATTTAAAAACATGGTATATAAAAAGTTCCTTTTTATCTTGTAATTATTGAAAACCGTAATCAACACTCTAGCGATACCTTAAATCTTTTCTGAAACGCCCCGAGGTGAAACACGCAATCCGATTAATATCGAGAAACTTGAACTCATCTTCCTTCGACACATCCAAAGTGCATTCGATTGAATCTGAATCACTCCCTTCATCTGGAACACCACCCCGGGACGCAGGCCCAGATTTCCGCATGGGCAAGTGGGGCACTTGCCCAGGGCCCCCAAATTTATGGGGCCCCCTAATTTAGTATTAAGTTGTACATATTTTTGAAAATTTGGTTTTAGGTTAATTCAGTAAAGGTGGGCAGTGGCGGATATAGAAAAAAATCCTGGATGGTGCACAGTGCACCCACTAAATTCATTTCAAAAGAAAATTTCCTGAATTTATTTATTAACATTAAAAGTAAATTGATTAACACATTATTATTATTATTATTATTATTTTTCAAATGTTTGACTTGTTGGTCAAAAATTTTTTGAATTTCCGGTCTGAATTTATGGGGGGGGGCTGCTTTGTGAGTGTCCCACATGTTCATGTGGAAATCTACTCCTGGAGGGGGGGGGGCACATGGCCTCCCTCTGGATCTGTCCCTGGAGGGGGCCCCAAAAGTCTGCTTTGCCCAGGGCCCCACTGGGTCAAAGTCGGGCCCTGCCGGGACGCACCCAGTCATTCCAGTATTGCACGACTAAAACTAATGTACTGTAGCGGTGGCGCTCGGCCACAACCACAGTACATTCACTCACAAACCTCTCGGCACCGGAATCGAAACTGTCAGTTAAAACTGGTAGCTGACGGTAATCCAGCTGTTCGACGTCACGTCCGATGTCGTCCAGACTTATTTTGGACGCAGAATTCAAAAATATATACAAATTAATTGAATAGACTCTCGTTAATAAAGTTTTAAATTAAGAAATATTTATTTGAAAATTTTTCAAAATACCCGCCAGATAGCAGGCATCTTTAGGTTTGAAAAACAAAACCGTCTGATTATCATCCTCATTATCTGCAAGTCATTTTGATAAGGCTGAAAAAAATTTTGGACATGGAGCAAAACCACGATGATAAAAGACATCTAATCTGTTGCATTTTAATGCAATAAATGCATAGTTAAGACGGAATCCAAGTTTTGAATTTTCTCCCAGAACAGTAGAACCTCGATCGATCGCTCCCCGGATCTTCGTTTTCCCGTATGTGTCGTTTACTTCATACAGTCCCTATGACACTATTTCTTTGTTATGTTCGCGCGTCTAGAGTTTTTCCGCATGTATCGATCAGTGCAATCAGTGGCGGCTCCAGGCCAGAGATTTGGGAGGGGGGAGGAACGTCAGCTCTTAGAGTTATATATATATATATATATATATATATATATATATTACCGTTATATTAAGAAGATATGGCATGAAAAACGTTACAAATCAGTAAGTAGTAATTCCACCTCTGGCAGCTATACAAGTCGAAACACGGCGTGGCATCGAATTAGTGAGGTCACCCATGACCTCCTGCGGAAGATCATGACATAATCTTTGCAACAGGGCAGTTAATTCACCAGTATTCCGGGACGGCTGCAGTTTCCTTCCAAGCACGTCCCAGACTTACAATACTGGCGAGAGGTCAGGTGAACTCGCAGGCCACGGGAGTACGCTGGCCGCCTTCACACGCGAATGCGCCGGTCATCAGCATTGAGATTGAATCGGGATTCATCGCTGAAGATCACACGCCTCCAGTCTGTCACACTCCAGCTTTCCCGAGGTCGGCAAAAATCCAATCGACAGTCTATGATGTTGGGTCAGCGGTAGGCGTCTTAATGGACGTCGGCTCCTTATATCTGTGTCGGCCAGTCCTTTCCGAATGGCTTCCCTTCATACCACCGGATGTCTGGAAGGTGGTAAATGGCGTCGAACTGATTCTAGAGACGTTGGTGCGCACGTGGCCGCTCTTACGATTGCGTGATCCTCGCGCACATTTGTGTTCTTGGAACGCCCAGACCCTCCACGATGGTACACTATCCTTTCCGTGTTGCCGTTCCATTGTTGCCAACACCGAGCAACTACCATATCGCTCCAACCAAGGTGGCGGCCGATACGCCTGTTCTACCAACCTGCTTCTCTGTGGCCTACTGTACACCCCCTCTTAAAGTCCGACAATTGTTCGTACTTTCGCCGGTTACGTCTCAGAGGCATCTCTAGTCACAGTACCGTCCATCCAAGTCGACAGATTTATTTTAATAACCCTATGGCACGAGCAATCATGCTTTTAAACTCTCCCAGCTGCGCATCTCATATGCGCATAGCGCGCTTACCCTTGTCTCATTGGCGGCTATGTTTTAATCATTTGCATATGTCTTACCAGACTACATTTCTGCCAAGTTTCGTGATAGTAGCTCGATTTCTTCTCGGTGCGTATATTTTTTTGTGACAGAATGTATTTATATAAGAAATAAACATCGTCTCATTTTAAATTTAAACTCATTTAGTATTAGGTCTACAATTGTATAATTTTAAACCATGAAGAAAAAAAAATACTCTAGGCTTTTTTTTGGCTGGGGGGCAATTGGCCCTACTCCCCCCCCCCTTCGAGCCGCCTTTGAGTGCAATAGGTCCCTTGCAAAACGATGGATCAAGGTCCCACTGTAACTGTTTTCCCGTATGTGTCGTTTATTTATTCCAGACCCGAAAAAATTCCATATAAGACGAGCAAAAATAGACCGCATAGATCGTTCCTCTATCCATCGTTTTACCACGCTCTTCGTATAAAATATATGTGAAGTTCACTGTTTCCGTTACCCTAAAGGTAATGTATATACTTAACAATGAACTCACCATTAACTAGGTCCGACGAGGTTTTCTTCACTAAACTATTTATTACAAGACAATTAGACTTCCCAAATACCGCTCTCGATTGCTAGAAGGCAACGGGGAATTATTTATCGCGCGTGTTAATCCCGGTAGTTATATTTACGGTAACCCTACCAGAATTCAGCCACGCCACTGCTTGTACGTATGCCACACTAACCTCTCTGTCTTCACTTTATCACCAGGTCGCTGGAACGATAGCTGACTTCAAAAAACTGACTTTTGTCCCGTGCACAGCTCACTCCTTGAGTCTGGTGTGACTACATACACCATCAATATCTCCTGAACGTATATGAAATAATCCAGAAATTATACACCTATTTTGTTTCATCAACACAACGGTGGGAAGTCATGAAAGAAACAGACAAAAACGAATTTAAAAGGAACCAGTGATACTCGATGGTCCGAAGCAGTACATGCTCTTGTAAAATACTTTTAGGGAGAAATTAAGCTGACTTCATAAATCAGCAAACCTTTTTCTTTGCTGTTTAGTTACTGGGAAATAAAAATATGTACATGCTTGCTTCTGGTAGTAATTAAAGATATTGGTGGGATATTTATCGCCAAACCAGAGATATATCTGAAATGTACAAAAGCATTCGCACGTGGCGAAATTCTGCCAACTCTACAAGAATCTCCAAGATTTCAGTAAATACCTATATTTATTATTTTTAGTCACATAAGCACATATAACCAATTTATAAATGAAGCACATATCACCAATTGATAAAAATATAAAGAGAGTAATTCAAACTATCAATGAATTTTGTGAAAAATAATTTACGCATTTTGTTTCTTTCAATACAAAGTGAACAGTCTTTACCTCCTATCAAACGTTTCGAAAATTCAGAGCGAAAATTCTCGGCCTCTTCTTTTATTGGAAAGAGCAAACGTAAAACTACTTTATCAACAGTGCTTCTACTTTAATCAATGGACAAATTCTAATCAAATGGGGGAGGAAGTGGGCTAGCCAAGTAACCTCTTCCCCGTCCATGAAAAGATAACAGGAAAGAAGACAAAAACTTCGTGAACCGAAAACTGGTATACTCTGTGAACCTCATTACTTGGTAGCAGAAACTAGTGATTAATCACCAGTAGCTAACTGTCATTATTTGTTGGTGTAATGGCAACAGTATCTCTCAAGCTCGTAGTATGTTGCTTTTTGCATTCAGCGGCTACAGATGTTATAGCATCGTAACTTTACTTATTGTGTTCGATTCTCTGTAATCTAAAGAATTAAAAGAGAAAAACCGTTGGCGACAAAATTTCCCACCTTTTAGAATGGATCATGCACTGAAATAACGTTGATCCAGGTGAAAGAAAAATAAACAGCATTGAAGTAAGTTAAATTTTTACGTTATTATTTCTTTATTGTATGACAGAACTGTTTTGTTAAGATGTTGAAAATGATATATATAATTTCTACATTTTACGCTTTTTTTTTATTTATTTGAGTGAAGCTAAATGTTAATACAATACGTATGGCTATTAAATCGTTAGGTACTGCATGTTCAGCTATAATATGTTATTTTCAGCAATAAGTAGAATATTACTTTCCGGTAGATGTTGGCGTATAAAATGTATAAATATATCATCATTCAAGTCAGACATACCGTGTTTAGCAATTTTCCTGGTTATGAGTGATACAAAAGTTTTTGAATTGTTAATGATTGCTGTAAAAGATAAAATATACAGGGAACATCCATATTCTGTGCCGTTCGGCGGGAAGTTGACACAGTTTTTCAAGGGGAGTCCTCATTTAGGAAAATACTATTTCTTACTGTTTTAAATCTTTTAGCCTGACAATCGTCACTTTTTATGAAAATTCAACAATAAGTAGCTAATAAACAACATTAAAATATTTTAATGAAAAAATATTGAATACAACATTTATCTGGAGTAAATAATTAAAATAGCAAAAAATATTTCCAAAATGTATCAATCGGTTTCTAAAAGTAGGTTAAAATTTAAATTTTTAGAAAATATGTCATAGGATAGTGTGGAAACAGGAAATTTAAAATACATGAATTTTATTTTCATTAAATTCTTAAAAGGTATAAAATAAACATGTAATTGCTTCAAGATAGACACATAAAAATACAAACATTGTAATAAAATAAATATGGTACATAAAATTTTAAAGTTTGTAGGAAGATAATTTCAGCATATATAGAAGAATGAAAAAAATTGTACTTTCGCATTAAACGGAAGCCACCCATTTAAGTATTCAAAAATTGGGGGAAAATGTAAAATTCCATTACGAATACAAACAACAAACTTTATTACAGAAAGTACAAAAAGTTACTCAAATACAGAAAGTTATAAAAATTTACGATTAATTTCCAGTCGCCACAGACTTCCAGAACTGGGTGATGTTGCTCAGGAGCGCGACGAAAGCACTGTTGCCGGCTGCCGATTGCCATATGTATTCCGCCAGATATGATTCCAAATGGTGACGTGCTGTTCCTCGATGTTTTTTGTTGCGCCACTTGGCTGACCCCCACATCCTCTCAACTTGCTTGGTACTTGCCCCTGTTTCCGAGTCCATGAAATTGTAATTTTGATTAACTTTCAAGTGAGCATATCCCGCATTTTCAAGTTCCTCTGTATTGTATCCCTTCCAACAATCAGATATAATTGTTGAGCCGGATTCAACGTGCAGTTTTATCTGCTCCAACAATGTTTTAGCACTCCTATTCGGAACTCTGACTAGGAAACGTCCTCCTGTTTCCCAGCACAAACCACCGAACACCCGATTGTTGAGGTAATATCCAGCCAGCATTGTTTTTATGTTTTGGAAATAATCTCTCGTCTATCTCAACAATACGCTCCTTTCTACCAATCTTACCTTCATTTTGCTGTTTGACGGAAAAATGCAGACTTCCCTCATATAATTATTCCAGTCGACTGTTGTGTTTGGCACCATTTTTTATTGTTTCTAGCACCAAGATACAGAGGTTAGATCCTCGCACAATCAGTACAAGAAACGAACGATTGTCACAAATGGCAGTCTGCTGTGAGAAAACCATGCATCAACCATGTATAAATCTGTATAAACGTCACATTGGTAGGCTGAATTTCAAACATCACACTGAAAAACTTTATACACACTTCAATAATAGCAAAAGAAAAGATGATGGTAAAATAGATCTTGTCAGTGATTCATTTTTTAGTGAGAATCATGCTGTGTTTACGTTTTGAATGCGGTGTGTTTGCATTTAGAATTTAAATATAAATAAATAGGTGGCCTCTGTTTAATACGAAAGTAACAAAAAAATTATGACACTAGTATCACAGGCTAATTTTTAGAATAAAAATTAAAATTTAAAATATTTCCAAAGTATAAAAATCAATTTATAAAAGTAATAATCCTGATATGAATAACCAAGGGAAAGCTTTGATCTTCCTGTTCGTATTCCTTGAAAAGAAAGAAAATAAAAATGTTTTAAAAAGAATTCCGAAGATTTTTCATTCACTGAATTTATAATTTGTTATCTGAAGGTAATTTCAAATGTCATTGGCTAAAAACATCTAAATTATCGTCATTCAGATTCCATTTCTTAAAACTGAATAAAAAAACCAAGTGACATTTCTGAGATATAATCACTGACATTTGGTTATGTGAGCATGAAGCTTATCTGAATCAGGATTGCAGAGTATTAAGCCATTAAACTGAATAATAAAACATTTATTATAAAGATTACAACCCAATTGTATCAGAACATAAATAAAGGAACCACTTATGTAATCACCAAATTCGAGGCTATAAAAACATTCAGCATTTCCCCACTATTCATGTGTTTGGGGGTTTCTTAATTTCATTCCGTGGTTAAAATATATTAAAATTGTTAAAACATCCAGCCTTATCAAAGTAAACAAACCATCATTTATGTGCTTTAAATTTTTAAAAATTACAATAAAATTGATATGCACTGTTAATTTCATGCAAAACTTATAGATAAATCTATTTATATAATCAAATTTTCCACATTAATTATGAATTGGTACTAAATTAGAACTTTTTATTTATGATGGCATTTGAAACTATTTTTATATTATGTTATTTGTTTTTGTATTCATTCAGTATTATCATTTTTGATGACAAGATTTTATAAATAACATTCATGCCCATCTTTCATTGCAACAAAGATAACAGCAACAGCATTAAATGTAATACTACTAAATAATCATAATTTTAGGTACATCATTCATTATAATATGATTTTTTAAAGTTTTAAATCAATGTATTTCAAAGAGAATGATTTAAAAATAATTCTTGATATTTAAAATTGAAATTCTTATTAACACAGAAATACATTATTTAACATTTTATAACTGTATGCAATTAATATGTTTGATATAAAAATGTTTAATTCTCTCTACACCATGCATTCTAAAGATTTCTTCAGAAGAAACATTTCAAGATTTATAAAATCTGTTTAAACTGATATTTATGACAGCCTTGATATAGTTTTTCAAATTTTTGTATTGTAAAAATTATACTTGGGTTAGCTTAGAGCTAGATTTTAACTGTCTGCTCTCTTATGTGCATATTCTTTATACTCAATAGATTATTTTGTACTGGTAAAATTTATAACTGTGTTCTTGCAGTTCATGTCTAGGGTAATATTTTAATATATATATTTTTGGTTCTTAAGATCAATGTTAGCCAAACTGATGTTTGTTGTATTAGGATTTATGTATCCTATCCCCTCCTAGGGATAAAAAGTATTGAATGAATAGAAAGTAACTGTAGTAAAAGTTTCAAATACATAGTTTTGAAAATGATGTTGCTTTTTATTTTTTTCACTGCTCCAGAAATGTGTTGTATGACTGTGCTGTGATGGAATATGCATGAAATGAATTTTATTTCTAGATGGAAAAAATTTAAAAACTCATTAGAGTATTTTATATTAAACCATTTATGTAAAAGTTAACTTTGCCCCAAATGTGAAAAGATAGGCTGCTAAGTTTTCATTTTGCATGAGGGAAATTTACATAAACATTTTGTATAAGTTCTTTTATGAAAATAATATCTCCAATGAAAATAATATCATCCATGTTTATTTGAAAATAATATCTCAATAAAAGTCGAGGATTTACCAGATTTTTCTTTCCTTTGCAGTCATTTTGATAGCTTAGCATTTCATGTTGAAGTTTATTGCTCAATATCTGTTTCGTTGATAGTTAGTTACATATAACTTTGTTTTAAACATTATAGAAATCTTTAAAAAAAATTTTTTTTTTTTGGAAGATTTTATGTCACTTCTACATTTTAATTTTTAAAAATTTGGAAATTTCTTTGTTAACTCAATATATTAAGGTAACAGAGCATAACAATGAATCACTTTGCTGAAACTGGAAAATTTGACATCTGAGTTCTTGTCATTCATGCTTTTGATCAGGGCCAACCTTAGTCATTCTGGGGCCCAATTGCAGAAATTTTGTCGGGTGACTAAAATTCTAATATACAATAAAAGAAAAAACATTTCATGTGAAGTATGAAAGAGAAAAATTATGAAGGTGGTCATATATCCTTTTTTATGTACGTTTATAACAAAAGAAAACTAAGAAATAGCTAGACTACATATTTTTTATTTGTAAGATCATTCACAAATTGACTTAATTTTTATTTCCTAGTTTCTACATGCTCTATAGACAGTATTGCAAGGCTGTTGAGTCTCTCCTGCGATATTGTTGACCTCAGGTATGTTTTAATTGATATCTTTTTACAAAAGCTTAGTTTTCCCGATTCTATAGTTATATGAATGGTTAAAAATATCCTTAAAAATATATATATACATTTCAAAAGCCAGTGGCTGTTATTTATAGCAATTGTAGAATTTTTATAGGTTTCCCGAAGCAGTAGGTTTTAATACTTCCATTTCTTCTATGTCTACATCTTTTATAGACATCATTTGGTCATTATTCTGAATAATTTTTCCATTTGTCAAAACAATTTTTAGTTCCGATGCATATCTTCTATGTTTTTTCTGTGGAATTGTTTGGAATAAACTTCTCTAGCCTGTGTCGCTTTGTATGGTATTTGTTAAAAACAATGCGCCTCAAACATTTCTTTCCAGTTATGTATTGGTTCATCCACATACTCGTAATTCAATATCCTTTTTCATTTTTGTAAATGTGTTCCCCGAAATTCAGGAGTGACTACTAAATAAGTCGCAAGCTCCATGGCTCCAACTAAGACTTGTTCGAAACCTGAATGGCTATCTTTATCAGGCATTCTAGAAGGTTTCTAAATGATCTCAGTACTTCGATTCAAACATATATTAAATATATCTTCATGTTTGGCTCTGTGCTATCTCGGGTCCAGTTATATCTAATCCAAGTGCAATTGGATCAAAGCAGTCCTGCCTTTGATGATTTATCTATATATATAAAACAGTTCCGTAACTGACTCATTCATTCACTGACTGACTGACATACAATGCACAGACCAAACCGCTGCACCTAAAGGGCTGAATTTTTGCATGGCGATTCTTCTAATAGTGTAGGGGTGCACTAAGAAAGATTTTTCAAAAATTCTTCTTAGATTTTTTTAAATTAAATTTTTAAGCTGTTTTTTAAACTTTCTTTACGTTTGCATTTAAAATAATACATCGAGGGTTATAAAATTTATATCACGAGAAAGATCCTAAAAATTCCTTCAAAATGAAATTTTTTTCGAATTTTTACCTCCATTTCCTGATTTTTGGTGAATTTTTAAAGATTAATTTTTAGAATTTAAATTATTAAATGCTGATTACGTGATTTCTTTTTCTGGTACTTTCAATAAATTTATCGTCACGTGCGTAACAACTAAATAGACAAAAAAAAAATTTTTCTCTTTCTTATGCAGCTGACGATCGGATATTATCCAAAAAAAAATGCATATCCCTTATGATTTTTTTATAAATATATATATATATATAGATATATATTTTACATCAATTGTATACATTGATCATCGCATTTATTATAAATATATATATTTATTTTTTGGCATAAATTGCATACGTTAACCGTTGTATTGAATTTGAATGTACTCCGTAGCGAAGCGCGGGTTTTCAGCTAGTTCTATACATATTTTCTATCCTTTTATCCATAGTATTCCTAAGGCTGTCATATGATTACTCATATCGTTTTAATTCTGTGGTGGACTGTTGTGAGTTTGGTTTCACAGACTTCTTAAAATTTTATAAAGAGAACACTTGACTAGTTGCCAAAATCTGTTGTCTTGATTTAGACATGTAAATCTTTTCATCAGAAAAATTGTGGGTATTTTGTATCTTTCACTTTGCATGTTATCTCACCGAATCATCTTTTAGTAACTGAAGTTTCAGTACATATTTAGCTCTAATAAACCATTTAAATATTTAAAAATGTTTAATTTTTTCCTCTTCTGAATTTCCTTAAATTCTTTTAAAACTTTTAAGTCCTTCAGCAATGTCGTTTCCTGTGATCATTGCTGACACCATCCGACTGTTTCTGTACTCTGCTATCCAAGTGATAAACTGTACTAAGTGTTTTATAGCGGAAAGCAGCTCCATGTACTCTCTTTGCCATAGCTTACTTCTGAAGTTAATTTTTGCCAATATATCATACCATGCTACTATTAAAATGAGGAATTCCTATTAAAATTTAATTCATTAGCATTAAAAAGCATTTTCTTTCACTCTCAGATGTCATTTAAACTCATAACAAAAAGATGCATGTAAATATGTACTTTCATTCGTTTCAGCCATGCATGGCCCTAGGTTCTGCCTATTTTGCCTCTATGTAGAGTTGCCACTGACAGGAGGCTTCTAAGATGTTAAAATCCAAGGGGAAAAAAACTTAAGTAATAATTTCTTGGGAAATCAGAAAATTCCGAATTGTGTCTTGTTCCTCCTTGAAAATCTAACATGTCCTAAGCATTGTAATTGAAAATGGGCAGAATGTGTTCTTTCTATTCATAGGTATATAGGCACTGGTGTTCACAACTTAATTAAATAAATACAAAATTTTTTTGGCATATTCATGGCGTCACGTGGCATTTTTTTGCACCTCATTTTACCCTTTTTATATTTTCTGATCTATTTTTAAGTGATTATTTTATTGAGAAACCTGAAAGTGGCTCTGAATTTTATGAAAATCTTTTAAAGAAAACTTGATGTTTGTAGACAAAATTAATGAAATTTGAATAAAATTACTTTATATCCTCTCTCTCTTGTACTCTGTAATCCAATCACAAATGTTATAGATTGTAACTCTCTACCTCAAGAAATGGGCTTTGAAAGATCCAAATGCTCCTAATCCAAACACTATACCCCAGATATTTTGAGTTTTCTAATTTTTTGCATTCTGGTATAAGCTCAACAATCCATTGTTGTTGACTGCCTTATACCAGTGTGTAAATAGTTGTTACACCAATGAGATTTATGTAAAAGAATTTTGGCGTAGAATTTATTTTGAAAGTAACAATAACTTTGTTAGGCAATATCTTTTTCTTTTTGTCACATTTGCTGGAAATAAAGACAATAAATGCTTTGCTATTATCCTCTCCTGAGCTTATGTGTACAAAATACAGAAAAATTATTTTTTCATATCCCAGGAGAGAAAAAATAGTTTGATGGGAAGTAATTTATAAAAAGACCATAACCATGTTTGTATATGAACTAAACAGTTTAAATTTCATCATGTAGGAAATTTTATAAGACTGTAGATTATGTTTTTTTATTTACTTATCCCTAAAAAAATGTAATTTGTGGGAGTATTACTGTTTTGTTAAATATGGTATTACACTTTTACAGTTTCCCTCAGTGCATATGACATTTATGACTGAAGAATAAAATATTTCATAGTCTATCATGAAAAAGGATTTATTGCTTTTTTATCTGACTAGCCGCTGCGCGACCAGGATGGTCGCTTTTAGTTTTATATTTTCTTTTGCACAACAACTCAACTGAAAGTAACATATGTAAGGAATGTTACCATTACTTTTCATCATAAACATGTGTTGTTAAGGGGTATTCTCCATAAGGCTGATTCTAAAACATCGTGATTAAAAAATTTGAATTTCCATTACTGCAGAACAGAGAAGACCGAGAAAGACAACACGGATGATTTTTAAAATTACACCCCTCTCTGTATGTCCTATTTTTCAAAATTAAGATATATACACTTTATCATTACATCAAATAAGAAATTGTTGGGGAAAAATTCCACAAGTACTAAATTATAGTGTGGATTACATCACTCTTTGTATGTGCTATTGTTCACAATTAAGATATCTACACTTAATCGTATCAAATAATAAATTGTTGGGAAAATTTCTTTACTTACAAAATAGAGTAAAAATTCAGCAAGTACTGAAAAAAGTTTAGAAAATTAACTATTACAGGTTGTCGGTTGCTTTGCCAGCAACAGTTAAGCCGAACCTCGCGATCATTTATGTTCTCTGTTTCACGCCTCTTTCATAATGAATTATTTCTTCTTCGCTTTCTTTCTTGAGACTGCTCCCAATTTTCACTTGATCGTGCAGCTCGCTTTTGAGGATTCCTGATTTCAGTGCATAAATCCATGTTGACACGCGGTTGAAAATTGCTCATTAGAGCTCGTTAGAGTCAGTGATGTAACTACGTTACATGGACCACGCCCGCCAACGTAGATGTGCATAGTAATTGACCAATGGTTATAAAGATGAAAATTGCGGACGGCCGCTAATGTTTATATCTGGTAGTTGCAGCCGTTGCCATTCGGAGTGTAGAAATATCGTCGATTTTTGTGCCGCATACCTACGCGTTTTATATATAGAGATTGTTTAAGAGGAGGATGGTGTGATTTTCTCTAACCAAGAAGTGTTATAATAGGTATAGCTTAATCTTCATCTGATTTCATGTAGCGCTCAATTGTATTGTAGAGTTATGACCTAAATATTTCCATTCTATTAGGAAACCATTTGACTTGATACTAAAAAATGAAGAATGTTATGAGATTTCCTTATACTTTAAGAAGAATTTGGTTTTCCGATATTCTCTGAATCACACTATCATTTTATTTATTTTATTACCCAGTAGAAAGGTAATTCAAGATAAGCTAAAATGTTATTTCCTGTAATAATTTTACTCATTTTACCAGCCGTGCATTCCTGATGCTACAACTAGACGTACGCGAATAATCTGCGAATAAGCTCCCTCCGTCCCCTCTTGACACATTTTGGGGTCGATTAGTCACCCCCCCCCCCAACGTGGGGGGCAGTTTTTCGTCGCTTTGATCATTCGTCTTAAAACCGCTCTCCTGAGCGGTCTAGGGACGAATCATCAAAGGGACGAGGGACGCCCATAATACCTCCCCCGGATAGGGGGGAGGTTAAAGGCCAATAAATCATTTCCTTCCCCTACACTTCTCTCTCTGTTTCGCGATTGTATATTTCCGGTATGACGTGTATCTCATAGACTACAAGAGGTCCACAGATAACTGTTTTGAAATATTTCATTCACATTATGTGAGGAATCGCATAAAAGCACTATTGCACAGTAAATGAAAGGAAAGAAATTTGAAGAAGTTACGCTATTGTCAATTCTAATGCATTATATATACAACATACAGATTAAAATGTGGAGACATTGTGGTGAAAAATATCTGTAACCATCAAACTACAATCGAAAGAATTGTGCCTTAACAAACCCATAAACCAGGTATTCTTTGTTATTTCCTGTAATGATTTTACACATTTTATTAGATTTATAAACTTTTAATCTCTTGGCAACCAAGGTTTTTCGTCAAATGTTAATCTCTGGAATTTCTCGGAGCATTAAACTTAATAATTAACGATGAAATTATTATGACTTCCAGACATCTAAACTAAATATAAGGGGCAAGAATATTAATATTCTTTATCTATTATTGATCGGGCCGATAGCAGTAGTTTTGTGGAGAGTTCTACAAACCGAAACATATGAAATCTCAGCACGTCATTATGATCTACCAGGGAAAAAGAATGGCGATAGCTAAGAACCTTGTGCCCTAATTAAAATAAATTTAAAATGATCAGTAATTTAATTAGACTGGGACATAATTTAGAACATCTTAGTTTATAGATATATCATTTCTTAGCACAAACTTTTATATATTGCTATCGATTTCACGTGAAAAATACGAAAAAAGAGGTGTGTTAAGGTTTTACACGCCGCACTATGACCGAACGATAACACAAAGTATTTATTGATAAAAATTACATTAAAATTCAAACATAAGAACTATGAGTAAGTTAAAAAAATTGTTTCATAAAATATGATTAACGGCATTTAGATTCAAATCTCAGTTTTTGTGCACAATTTTTTAGTAGTTGTAAGTAAATTAATAAACGTTATTCGGAAATAACACAAGCTAAGCAGAAAAACAGCCGGATATAGGAGAAAAATAGCTGGCACAAGATAATGTGCACCTGATTGAAAAATTCAGGGCAATATGCGCGAGGTCCAGGAACTGAGTGGATTTTCGGTTTCATGCGAAGTAAACACAAAGTTACTTCTCTCCGAAAATTGAGATATGATTTCTCTGCTGTTGTACTTTTGTGCAAATGTAAATGCAAAATTCATCCAGCAGTGACAGCCATGTTTAGAGCATTGTTAAATAGATTCCAGTAACATTTTTTGCTTCTAAACAGAATGTCAATATCATCCAAGAAGTCTGTCTCAAAAATCCACACCTCTAATTTTCTCACTATACGTTTTCATCAGATGTGGCTTACAAACATCAGTTCTCTTTTTTTTGTGTTCTGGACAGAATCGCTTGGTTTCACTGATAGGCTCATGTGTCGAATAATTGGATGCTATAGTTGCTACAGTACTGTCTTTCCAGCGACAAATGGAATATTGACCCTCACTTGAGTACTAAAAATTTCCTCTTTGCCATTTTGAGGCTTTATTTGGTGATCTGGGAGGACATCTTCCTGTCCGAAATTCCGGTATCGTGCCAGTTCCTTTGAAACCTTTTTCAGACAACTCAGTACAGGGCTTATGTAGTGAGAAAGAGTTGTCAAAGAAAATTTCTTGCTTTTCTGTATTTTCAACACTGGATAGACGCTCTCACATAACTCTAGATCCAAGAGGATCCAAGGTATTAGATAAATGCAACATATATTCTACTGGTCTGAACTTGTGAAATATTTCAACTGGTGATAAGGTAACCAACTTCGGAAACATTTCCGAAATATTCTTAATTCTTTCAGTTTTTAGGATTTATTTAAAACTTTCATTTTTTTCCAACAATGTTGGATATTTTTCTCTTTGACTTTAGTTTTCGCTTCAAATTTGGTCTTCCCTTTGAAGTTGAAGGTACTTCAGGATCAAATCTGTCTTCATTAGATATTCCATTTCCATCTATTTTTGTAGATATTTCGACTTGACCACAAACATCTACTGGCAGAACAGGCCCCAAAATATCCTCATTTATATCTTCCTCATCTGTTAAACATCCATTTTCTTCTGGAGGCAGTTGACAAATATCAATACATTTTTCTCTCTCAGATAATGTGAAAAGCGTTTCACATACAGTGAAACCTTTCGCCTGCACTGTATGTGAGGAAAGGTTTATTGTACATGGTGAATTAAAAAGTCATCTCCACACCCACACAGGAGAGATGCCTTTCGCCTGCACTGTAAGTGCCTCTTCAACAGTCCGAAATGGTTTTGAATCTAATCATTGTGGCGTATCCTTACTAGCGGAAGAAATTCGCAGAGCAAAGGAAAAGAATAAGAACTCCGGATAACGTTAATTTCCAATATATGTGACTCTCCAGTTGAGTCATACACGACGTCTATCAACAAACACGTTTTTCAGGGGCAGCTATGAGTAATTCACTTCAGATCCGTCGTAGAACGTGTGTTTGTGAAACAGGGGATGCAGGGGAATCGAAAGTAGATCAATGTCATAAACATCTTTCATCGACGCTTACTAAAACCTCTCGATAATTCGAAAAAATTTTAGCAGTATTTCTATGCACTGTAATCAATAAAACTTTATCATGTTAAAAAAATTAACCTTTGCACACCAAAGTTCCATTTCTCGAACAAGCAAATTTCTTGCCTAATAGTAACAAAATTTAATCCTTTTTGTCATAACTTACGTTCTACCATCAAAATGATCATTTTTAATTACTCGCATTTATAAAAACATTTGATAAATTTTGAATTTTATATGAATTTTTGAACTTCGTAAATTAATTAGAAAATTAGAAAAAAGCTCAAATTACAATTTCCCCCTAAACACTATTTATTTTATTAACGTAACCTCGATGCCAAAAAATCAATACTTACTTTCGTTGACTTAATTTTTATAAAGCAATACGAATAGTATTTTTCTCAGAACTTTGATGTTCCATTTATGTAAAATGTTTATATATATATATATATCATTCAATTTCTTTCTCCTGTCTTTGCAGGTGCTCGGTACAGATTGTACAATGCGATACTAGAATGTTTGAGGTGTCCACAAGTTTTGAAATTCAACTTATTGCTGGCAGTTAGTATTCTCATCATCGTGTTTAGAAACGTCAGAATGACAGAAAAAGAAATGTCGTGCATTTCCAGTCTAAAAGAGCCTTCCAACGAAAGCCATTCCTTTAATCCAGACCCTACTAAAGTGGAAGAATTCTCTCCATATAACACAAGTAGAATTATTCTAAATATAACAAGTTGCAGTGCACAGATTCTTTCTCGCACAGAGGAAATTTTTGAATGTAATTTATCTTACAGAAGATTTTCACAGTCGGCCTCCTTAAATACGCATCATTCCTACCACATTGCTGATAATACTTCCTGTACCCACATAGGAGAGAACTTTTTCGGATGCACTGTATGTGAGAGAAGATTTGATCTACAGAGAAATTTAATAAGACATCTCCGCACCCACACTGGTGAAAAACCTTCCTCCTGCACCGTATGTGAGAAGAAATTTTCTGTACAGCGTGATTTAAAAAGACATCTCCGCACCCACACAGGACATAAACCTTTCGCCTGCACGGTATGTGAGAAAAGATTTGATGTACAGAGCGATTTAATAAGACATCACCGGACCCACAGCGGAGATAAACCTTTCGCCTGCACGGTATGTGAGAAAAGATTTTCTCAACACGGTCATTTAAGAACACATCTCCGCATCCACACAGGAGAAAAACCTTTCACCTGCCCTGTGTGTGAGAACGCATTTTCTCAACTGGGTAATTTAAAAACACATCTCCGTACCCACACAGGAGAGAAACCTTTCAGCTGCACGGTATGTGACAAAAGATTTTCTTGTCAGAGTCTTTTAAGAAGACATCTCCGCAACCACACTGGAGAGAAACCTTTCGCCTGCACTGTATGTGAGAAAAGGTTTATTGCACAGGGTGAATTAAAAAGTCATCTCCTCACCCACACTGGAGATAAACCTTTCACCTGCACGGTATGTGAGAAAAGATTTTCTCAACAAGGTCATTTGAGAATACATCTTCGCATCCACACAGGAGATAAACATTTCGCCTGCACGGTATGTGAGAAAAGATTTTCTCGACAGGATCAGTTAAAAACACATTTCCGTGCCCACACAGGAGATAAACCTTTCGCCTGCACGGTATGTGACAAAAGATTTTCTCAACAGGGTCATTTAATAACACATCTCCGCACCCACACAGGAGATAAACCTTTCGCCTGCACTATATGTGAGAAAAGATTTTCTCGACAGGATTATTTAAGAACACATCTTTGCATCCACACAGGAGAGAAACCTTTCGCCTGCACTGCATGTGGGAAAAGATTTTCTGAACAGGGTAATTTAAGAACACATCTCCGTACCCACACTGGAGAGAAACCTTTCGCCTGCACTGTATGTGAGAAAAGGTTTATTGCACAGAGTGAATTAAAAAGTCATCTCCACACTCACACAGGAGATAAACCTTTCGCCTGTACTATATGTGAGAAAAGATTTTCTCGACAGGATTATTTAAGAACACATCTTCGCATCCACACAGGAGAGAAACCTTTCGCCTGCACTGCATGTGGGAAAAGATTTTCTGAACAGGGTTCTTTAAGAAGACATCTCCGTACCCACACAGGAGAGAAACCTTTCGCCTGCACTGTATGTGAGAAAACATTTTCTGAACAGGGTAATTTAACAAAACATCTCCGTACCCACGCAGGAGAGAAATCTTTCGCCTGTACTCTGTGAGAAAAGGTTTTTTTGGGAAGGGTTGTTAAAAAATACACATCTCCGCACCCACGTAGGAGAAACATTTCGCACGTAGTGTGTGACAAAAGATTTTCTTTCCAAGGAAGTTTAAAATGCATCTCCTTGTCCATCGAGGAAAGACTTTTGGTGTGCACTGAATGTAAGAAAAGGTTTTCTGAACTCAATCATGTAAAAAAGAATAATCGTACCCACACAGAAGAGAAATCTTTCGTCCTCACTGTGTGAGAGCAAAGATTTCTTTCCAGTGGGCATTAAAAACGCATCACCCTACCTTTCATGTATGTAATCCACTTTCTACTATCGTATGAAGTATAATTTTTTGTCCCACCGTGGGGAAAATATCCTTCGAAATGAAATTTAAACTCAGGTTTGACAGTGTTTATTTAAAGGTGATATCGCACGTAATTATATTTTGGAATTTAGTGTTTTATGACAGTACTCTTGTTTTGTAAATATTTTTAAATACTTCAATGCGCTGTCAGTATCGACCCATGATCCTTGATGGGATACTTGTTCTACCGAAGTGATTGGAGTAAAAAACTTGTCATGCCTGTTTACACTGCCGGAACGGATGTCTTGAAATGTCACTTTTTCAATACTCCTGGTTTTTGTTTTTGCCTTGTAAGAAATTTAAATTTTTAAGATTAAACTGCTTTTTTGTACATCAGCTGTGTTCTGTATATGGGATATATATATATGTATAACATATAAATAAATATTTTATAGCTTCATATCGAGATTGAATTAATTTTCTTTTTTGGCTCTCTTTTAATTATTTTAAAGTAATTTAACTTTTATTAGAAGGATTTTTTTGTAATATGCAGCCAAAATAGTATTTCACGCATGGCGCATCTAATTTTGCTCCTATATTAGATATCGTCACAAATTTTTATGTATGAAATGTATAATTTTAATTTGGAACTCATCTCGACAAATGTTCATAATTTACACCAAGTCTCGTGTCTTGAATAAAATGTAAAGTAATGCACAAGACGGCGCCATTTCTTCCAGTATGACACAGTAAAAGAAATTTCGCCATTTGCTGTTGAGAACAATAGGAATATTTATGTGTCAGTGAAAGTTTTCTCATATGTTTTGTTTGAAAGTGACAATTTTTTAAAAGGATTTTGCAGATGTCTCGGGTAATGTGAGTGTAGAAGATCAAAGATCACATATGAAGTTGGCTGTTTGTGCTCGGTGGGTTCCTCACTGCTAGACATCTGTGCAAAAATAGAAACTCCTGGACTTTGCACTGGTGTTGAAACATTTGCAGTCAACGTTTTTCCACTTTAGAAGAGCTTACCTCAGGCGTTACTTTAGTCATTAGAGGACTCAACAATAGTAGCATGCAGCAAGGAATGAATAATATCCTAGATGTTTAGACTCTGCTTTGAGAAGCAGGGGAGTATATAGAAGGACTGTCCAGAGAAATTGTCAGAAATCAAGTAGGTATAAAAAAACTTATTTAGTGTGCATTACTTCTGAAATGACACGCGTATTTAGACATGTTCATTTTTTCCTACACGAGGGCTAATTTGACCGGGACCCACAGCTTAACGCCGATTCCGAACGGATTTGATTATTCCGATTGTAATTTTTACATTTTATTTTATTTCCACGCTTTTAAGCAATATGGTACTTCGGTAAGCATTTGAAACATCTGCCCGCTTTACGTAAAGAATTCTTTTTTTTTCATCTACGCTCATCCAACACTGGTCGGGCGTAAGGTTCACTTTCTGAATCCTTTCTACGGTTAAACTCTAGATCTAAACCATTTGGTATTGCTTTAAGTAGAAGGGGACACAATAAACAGCCATATGAATCTGCGTTAACCGTAAGACATTCTTAACTTCTTATTTGGATTTCTAAACTATCGTAACAGCGATTGTATATGAAATAATCCAGAGATTATACACCTATTTTTACCATGTTTTTATTAACTTGCTTTCTTGTTTCTTTGTGTGTTTGTGTGTGTCCACTACAAATCTTGTAATCGATTTTTAACTAACTTCCCGATTAGCTAGACATTTGAAACATTTCGAATAGCTCAGAACACGATGACAATGCATTATTTTAATACTTTTAGCCATCTTTAGGCAGAATTAAATTAATTTTCAGTTAACGGTGTTAAGTCATGAAAGAAACACACAAAAACGAATTTAAAAGGAACCAGTGATACTCGATGGTCCGAAGCAGTTCATGGTCTTGTAAAAGACTTTCAGGGAGTAATCCGCTCTCTCACTGAGTTGAACGAAGAACAGTATACACCAGAGGCAGAATCTGATGCCTCCAGTCTCATTCGTACTTTGAAAGATATCCGTCTTAATTCGTATTTGGTTGCTTGGGCAAATATCTTAAGAAAATAACAGAGTTAACAAGGAAATACAGAAACATAACGTAATGTTGTCAAAAACAATACAAATGTTGGAAAGTCTCACGAAAACTATGGAAAGGCTGAGAAATGAAATAAATGAATGAATAAAGACTGCTAAAGAAATAGCGTAAAAAATTGAAATGAGGCCAACTATGGAAACTTGCAGAATTCCAAAAAGGAAAATAATGCCTGGAGAGATGGCGCAAGATGAAGGAAGAAGTTTCTCTGTAGAAGAAAGTTTTTACCATAATATGAAGGGAGTAATCGATGTGATACTGATCCAGTTGAAAGATAGAATGCAGAGTATAAGTGCACTCAACAATATTTCTTTTTATAAATTGTAAAAATTTGAAAATCTTGGATGGCAAGCAGTTGAAAACTCGTGCTGCAAACTTAGCTAGTGAATATCTTGAAGATATAAGAGAAGATGAGTTCCCTACTGAAATCCTAGTTCTTCGTGATCACAGTTACAGAATTCGGTTAATTTTGAAGAACTGAATCAACTTGTTCTTCTAAACCTTATCCAAGAAAGACATTTGACTGATGCTTTCTCAAATGTATGCATAGCCTTGAGAGTTTATTTAACGCTCCCAACTACATCACGAAGTAGGGAGAGGAGTTTTAGCAAACTGAAGATAATCAAAAACTATCTCAGATCCACAATGACTCGAAACAGATTGACATACCTCGCAATACTGTCTATAGAAAGACAAGAGGCTAATCCAATAAATTATGAAGCTATCAACTCATTTTCTGAAAGAAAATCAAGGAAAATAATTTTGTAAAAATATCTGCACACGAAACATTTTGTAAAGCATAATGAAAGGTAGCTGCGAAGACCATCATCGCTTGGGCAAGAGGGTAGTAGTGGCTTTTATTTTTGGTCGGTGTGAAAAAAAAATGCGTATACTTCTATGATATAGTATTGTTAAGTTAAAAATATGCTTGTTTTTATTTCAAAAAATTAAGTTTGGCACACCATCAAAAAGACTATTACTTTTATCCTGTTATTTATTATTGCATTAAATAATGAAACACAGCTACAGGGGCGGCATGGAGCTGACTTGCCCTCCGCTGAGATATTTCCTAGATCCGGCACTCAATTAACCCCACTAGCGCACCCAGGATTTAATCTTGTTGGGGCCGAGTTGAACGGATAAAAATAATTATAATGCAAATTTAATATTCATAGTGAATTTCTATTTCTTTGGATGGGGCCAGGGCCCCTTGCCCCCACCCCCTGGGTGCGCCATTGATTAGCCCTAACAGAGGAGCGAGTCTAGGGGCGAAGGCCCTAGTTTAAAGAAAAAAACATATAACGGATAGGAATATATCCCATGTTTTTATTTACTCGCTTTCTTGTTTGTGTGTGTGTTTGTCCAGTACAAATCTTGCAATCGATTTTTAACCAACTTCCCGACTAGCTATACTTTTGAAACTTTTAGAATAGCTCAGAACACGATGACAATATTTTTTGATACTTTAAGCCATCTTTAAGCAGAATTAAATTAATTTTAAGTTATTTTCAGTTAATTTTGTTTTGTAGACTGGTGCAGCCATCTGTCGGCCGGGACGGGAACTAAAAGTTAAACTCAAGTTAACTTCCTATTCACTTCATTTTTCTTTCAAGTTCGTGGGATAATTCATCCAAAAAATTTTAAAGAAGTATTTATTAATACATAGAATTGTCAAGTTTAAATAATTCAACAGAAAATTAAAAAACATGGTATACAAAAAGTTCTTTTTATCTTGTAATGATTGAAAACCCTAATCAACACTCTAGCGACACCTTTAATATTTCCTGAAACGCCCCGAGGTGAAACACGCAATCCGATTAATATCGAGAAACTTGAACTCATCTTCCTTCGACACCGCGAAAGTGCATTCGATTGAAATTGAATCACTCCCTTCATCTGAAACACCACTCCGGGACGCACCCAGTCATTCCAGTATTGCACGACTAAAACTAATGTACTGTAGCGTGGGCGCTCGGCCACAACCACAGTACATTCACTCACAAACCTTTCGGCACCGGAATCGAAACTGTCAGTTAAAACTGGTAGCTGACGGTAATCCAGCTTTTCAACGTCACGTCCGATGTCGTCCAGACGTATTTTGGACGCAGAATTCAAAAATATATACAAATTAATTGAATAGACTCTCGTTAATAAATTTTTAAATTAAGAAATATTTATTTGAAAATTTTTCAAAATGCCCGCCAGATAGCAGGCATCTTCAGGTTTGAAAAACAAAACCGTCAGATTATCATCCTCATTATCTGCAAGCCATTTTGATAAAACTGAAAAAAAATTTCGACATGGAGCGAAACCACGATGATTAAAGACATCTTATAAGTTGCATTTTAATGCAATAAATGCATAGTTAAGACGGAATCCAAGTTTTGAATTTTCTCCCAGAACAGTAGAACCTCGATCGATCGCTCCCCGAATCTTCGTTTTCCCGTATGTGTCGTTTACTTCATACAGTCCCTATGCCAATATTTCTTTGTTATGTTCTCGCGTCTAGAGTTTTTCCGCATGTATCGTTCAGTGCAATCAGTGGCGGCTCCAGGCCAGAGATTTGGGAGGGGGGGGAGGAACGTCAGCTCTTTGGGTTATATATATATATATATATATATATATATATATATATATATATATATATACAATCTGTCACAAAAATATTTGCACCCGGAAGGAAACGAGCTACTATCACGAAACTTCAGAACAGACCGTTATATTAAGAAGATATGGCATGAAAAACGTTACAAATTAGTAAGTAGTAATTCCACCTCTGGCAGCTATACAAGCCGAAAGACGGCGTGGCATCGAATTAGTGAGGTCACCCATGACCTCCTGCGGAAGATCATGCCATAATCTTTGCAACTGGACATCTAATTTATCAGTATTCTGGGACGGCTGCAGTTGCCTTCCAAGCACGTCCCAGACTTACAATATTGGCGAGAGGTCTGGTGACCTCGCAGGCCACGGGAGTACGCTGGCCGCCTTCACACGCGAATGCGCTGGTGATCAGCATTGAGATTGAATCGGGATTCATCGCTGAAGATCACACGCCTCCAGTCTGTCACACTCCAGCTTACCCGAGGTCGGCAAAAATCCAATCGACAGTCTATGATGTGGGGTCAGCGGTTGGCGTCTTAATGGACGTCGGCTCCTTATACCTGTGTCTTCCAGTCCTTTCCGAATGGCTTCCCTTCATACCACCGGATGTCTGGAAGGTGGTAAATGGCGTCGAACTGATTCTAGAGACGTCGTTGGTGCGCACGTGGCCGCTCTTACGATTGCGTGATCTTCGCGCACATTTGTGTTCTTGAGACGCCCAGACCCTCCACGATGGTACACTATCCCTTCCGGGTTGCCGTTCCATTTTTGCCAACACCGAGCAACTACCATATCGCTCCGACCTAGGTGGCATCCGATACGCCTGTTCGACCAACCAGCTTCTCTGTGGCCTACTTTACACCCCCTCTTGAAGTCCGACAATTGTTCTTAGTTTCGCCGGTTACGTCTCAGAGGCATCTCTAGTCACAGTACCGTCCATCCAAGTCGACAGATTTATTTGAATAACCCTATGGCACGAGCAATCATGATTTTTAAACTCTCCCAGCTGCGCATCTCATATGCGCATGGCGCGCTTACCCTTGTCTCATTGGTTTCGATATTTTAATCATTTGCATATGTGTTACCAGACTACATTTCTGCCAAGTTTCGTGATAGTAGCTCGATTTCTTCTCGGTGCGGATATTTTTTGTGACAGAGTGTATATATATAAGAAATAAACATCGTCTCATTTTAAATTTAAACTCATTTAGTATTAGGTCTACGATTATATAATTTTAAGCTATGAAGAAAAAAAATACGCCATGCTTTTTTTGGGGGGGGAATTGGCCCTACTCCCCCCCCCTTCGAGCCGCCCTTGAGTGCAATAGGTCCTGTTCTGAACCAACCCCCAAGCGCTGTTGCAGCAGCGCCCCCTTTTAAAAAGAAGGGTGTTTGTTTACCAGTGTTCATCGAGAAACCCCTTCGGGAGAGACGTGTTTTGCGGTGATTGTGACCGCGTAACCGATGGGTCTGAGTCCGTTATTGAGATAGGTAATAAACTGAGCTTTAAACAGTCCATGAGTGATTACTTTGTGTGGTGTCCTGAGCTATCGACGACAGGTCCCTTGCAGAACGATGGATCAAGGTCCCACTGTAACTGTTCTCCCGTATGTGTCGTTTATTTATTCCAGACCCGAAAATATTCCATATAAGACGAGCAAAAATAAATCGCTTAGATCGTTCTCTATCCATCGTTTTACCGCGCTCTTCGTTTAAAATATATGTGAATTTCACTGTTTCTGTTACGCTGAAGGTTATGTATATAATTAACAATGAACTCACCATTAACTAGACCCGACGAGGTTTTCTTCACTAAACTATTAATTACAACAAAATTAGACTACCCAAATGCCGTACTCGATTGCTAGCAGGCAACGGGGAATTATTCATCGCGCTTGTTAATCCCGGTAGTTATGTCACGGAAACCCTACCAGCCACGCAACTGCTTGTAAGTACGCCACACGAACCTCTCTGTCTTCACTTGATCACCAGGTCGCTGGAACGATAGCTGACTTCAAAACGCCTTCGGTAAACTTGATAATGTCCGGCTGCTGTACGGCAAAGCGATCTTCACTCCAATCGTTTTTCGTTTAAACCATGGGGGTTAATTTTGATTCAATACCTCACATATTGCAGTTTTATGACTATTTTACTGGATCGTTTTAACGCAGGATTACGCTCCTCAATAACGGTACTCCGGAAAGAAAAAATCCAGAGTACGTCGCGAGTTATAATCTTGCCAGCGCGCCAAACCCACTAGCAAGTAAACAGTTAAACAGAAAAGTATCAAAATGCGTAAAAAAAGAGGTAAGCAAACGATAAGTAATCCTACCTTAATAACCTGCGGTAGTTTCATTAGAGGAGACTACCAGATTTTCTTTTTTTTAAATAACAAATTATGGATTGAGTTCGAATGACACTATTACTGGACAATTTTGGATACATAAATTGTTATATGTTTGTTGCATTGGACGATGGGGTCGCGGGTAAAACAGTTTGTTGCATTAGACCAGAGTGGTCCAGCCCGCGGGCGGTATGGAGCCCAACAATTTAATTTTGTTGGCCCTTGCCCATCTTACTGGAAAAAATGTTTAATTTAACATTTGGAAAATAATCGTTTACCCTTCTTACTGCTTTAAGTTTTTAAGACTTAAATGTAATGGCGTTACTTAAAATTTAAGTAACGGACATATAACGGCCATATTGAAGCTTCACTCTTCGACCGTTATAATCCGTGGCGTGCCTACTTCGATTTTCACTTTAATTCGGTACTGTTACGAAGGAGCCAGGTGGGAAAGGAAAGTTCCCGAAAAGTCCGCCAACAATCAGAATTGTCTTTCCACGAGTACGTCCGGCACGAGAATCGGCCCCGCCTCCATGCGACGGGTGTTGACCACTCATTGGCTGCGGTAGGTTCGCGATCGTTCGTGTGCTACGGAGGATTCTCTGGAAGGTGTCGGTTTCCGTATAAAAGGGAGCGCAGGGCTGTTCGAAGTGATTGTTTTTGACGACAGAGGTTGGTCGAGAGATATAGTACGACGAGAGACTGTTGTCATCGTTGTTGTGAAAGCGGTACCTAAAATGGCGAAACTTAAGAAACGGCGTGTTGAAGATGAGGAACGAGAATTTCAGTCAAAGTGGCAGGAGAGTTACTTTGTTTTTAACATAAAGGAAAACCACAGTGTGTTATCTGTTCTCAAGTCTTGTGTGTTTCGAAGGAGTATAACAGGGGTATAACGAAGGAGTGAGTAGACACTATACCAGCTTGCATAAATCAAAATACGATCAATACCAGGGAAGTGCCAGAACTTGTGTATTTCATGATTTGAAGTTGAAACTAACTAGACAGAAGAATATCTTTCGGCAACCATCAAACACTGCTGGTTTAAAGGCATCTTATGAGGTATGTTTAGAGCCAGCTAAAAGTAAAAATGTCTTTTAGGGATGGTGAGCTCATTAAGAGATGTGCTGTAAAAATGGCATCTTCATTGGGAGATAATAAGACGGCTAAAAATTTTGAAACAGTTTCCTTCTCTCATCAGACATTAAGTAAAAGATTTAATGATATGTGTGGTAATGTTTCAGGTTCTCTGAAGGGCATTTTGCAAAAATGTGAATTTTACTCTCTAGCTCTAGATGAGAACACAGATATAGCTGACATCAGCCAGCTCCTTATCTTTGTCGGAACAATAAACGAAGAATTTGAAATTCATGAAGAAATGTTGGAATTAAATTCATTAGAAACCAGCAAAAAAGGTATTGGCATATTCAACCCTCTGGATCAGCGGTTGCCAAAGTGGTGGTCCGCGGACCACTAGTGGTCCGCGAGAAAATTTCGCTGGTCCGCAGAAAAATGTGGAATATACTTACTCATCATGTTAAGTTATGTTTTAAGATGCATTAAAACATGATTCAATTCATAACAATACGTGACAAGTTATAAAAACTAGCTGCATAGCTCTAGCTGCATTGCACATGTTTTGTCTTACTCTCGCCTCGTTTCGCACTCTTTTAATGTTTCAGTCTTCTGTTTGTCGCATATGTATATCAGTTGAAGCGATTAAAGGTGGGCTTACGGACGTACTGAGTTCAATACAAAATGTATTCAATATATTAGTTGGGTTATTAAGGAAGTTTTTGTGTATTTTCTTTTATATATTGACACATAGATTTAAAACAGGTATGATCTTAAATCTTAACCATGTACATATTTTCTTTTATTTGATATTTATTGGGATAAAATGACTTTGACTTTTCTAAATTTCTTTTTATTTTATTTTAGATTCAAATAAATTAAACCCATAATGAGTGAAAAAAAGCAAAAGAATATTTTGCATTTCTTTAGTAATGCAAAAGGTAATGAGAACGATAATAATAACATTAATAATACTTCACCTAACCGTGAACTGATCAATAAATCAGACCCTCCACAGTCTTCATCAGGCACCATTAGGAAACACGTTGGAACGGGAGGTGGAGAGAAGAAAAAACACAAAGTATCAAGAAAATATCATTCCTACTACTTAAAATTTGGATTCATTGAAGAACCTGACAGTGAGCTGGATCCACGGCCTCTCTGTGTTGTATGTTCTGAAAGCCTATCTAACGATGCATTAAAACCTTCAAAACTTGAAAGACACTTGAATTCAAAACACCCGGATTTAGCAAAAAAACCGCTAGAATATTTTAAAAGAATGCATGAAAATATGCAAAAGCAAGTTATTGCTTTAAGAAAAATGACCATGGAAGATAAATCATTACTAAAGGCTTCCTATCTCATAGCAAATCAGATCGCGAAATGCAAAAAGCCGTACACGATTGGAGAAGAATTAATTAAGCCATGCATGTTAAAAGCCTGTGAACAGATTTTGGGAATGCAGGCTGTTCAGAAATTGAAAGTAATTCCTATGTCTAATAATACTATCAAGCGCAGAATCGAAGATATGGCCGAAGACATTGAAAATCAGATAATAAAAATGGTGAAAAATTCATCATTTTATTCAATCCAACTTGACGAATCTACGGACATTACAAACAAAGCACTTCTTCTTTGTTTTGTGAGGGTTGAGTGTGAAGGAGAGTTACATGAAGAACTACTTTGTTCGCTTAATTTGCCGGGTAGAACAACCAGCTCTGAGATTTTTGAAGCACTTAATACTTATTTCCGGGAACATGAAATTGATTGGAAAAAATGTATTGGGATCTGCACAGATGGTGCCGCAAATATGACTGGACATCTTTCAGGAATTGTTGTAAAGATGAAGAATGTTGGTCACCCAGACATTTCATCTACACACTGCATTATACATCGAGAACAACTTGCAGCGACGAAAATGTCCCCAGAACTACACGAAGTATTATCAAATGTCATTGAAATTATAAAGGAAATTCGACACAAAGCACTCAATTCTCGAATATTTGAGGCACTTTGCGAAGAAATGGGTTCCGAGTATACTCATCTTCTTCGTCATGCTGAGGTGAGATGGCTGTCGAGGGGCAAAATATTGACCCGACTATTCGCCTTGCGGGAAGAAGTCAAATTATTTTTCCAGCAGCAAAATAATCCGAAATTGCAAAAATGCTTGTCCGACAATGAATGGCTAGCAAAGCTTGCATACCTGGCAGATATTTTTTCCCTGTTAAATGAACTAAACATATCTTTGCAAGGACAACTTAAGGACGTGTTCACACTACGAAGTAAAATGGATGCGTTTCAAAAGAAAATATTACTGTGGCAAACGCGGTTGGTTGAAGACGATCTGCAAATGTTTTCTAATTTTGATGAATACATGAAGGAGAATGATGTTAACCAGCAAGTGGTAACCCTAGTTAAAAAGCACTTGGAATCACTTACAGAATCTTTTGCTCGTTATTACCCAAAGAATGAAGATCCCAGACATGGTAATATGTGGATAATAGATCCGTTTGCAGCGAACATTCAGGATAGTAAGTTAAGCATGCATCTAAAAGAAAGGCTCATCGACCTATCGTCCGACGAAACTCTCAAATTTAAATTTCATTCATCCTTATCAAGACCTCAGTTTTGGCTTTCCATAAAAAGTGAATACCCTTTGCTTAGTGAACAGGCGATGAAAATTCTGATTCAATTCTCCACAACTTATTTATGTGAAAAGGCCTTTTCATCTGTCACAGTCATCAAAACACGGTACCGATCTCGGCTTGAAATAAATGCAGTTCTCCGTCTTGCAGTAACAACATTGGATCCAAATATCCATAATCTTATTTCAAGTAAGCAGGAACATCCATCACACTAGGAATGTATAACGCTAAAAGTTTGATATATTTAAACCATCTTTTAATTGTTTTGTTTGTACAATTTTTGTTTATTTTGTTTATTTTATTATGGTTTATTAATAAAGCTTTCATAACTTGGTTACTATTAATAGTTTCATTTTATTAACTAGGTACATTTTATGTGTTCTTTGATCACAATTTTTTTTATAAATATATTTAACACTTAAAAAATCCTATTAGTGGTCCGCGGGATTTAAATTATGAATTAACTGGTCCGTGAGGTCAAAAAGTTTGGCGACCGCTGCTCTGGATTATGTCGTTTCTACGTATGGAGGTTTTGTGAAGTGCTCTGGCATTGCAACAGATGGAGCTAAAGCAATGGTTGGTCATAAGTCTGGGTTAGTAGGACAGTGTAAAGAAAAGGTATAAATTGTTTGTTTTTCCACTGCATTATCCACCAGGAGGAGGTACCTGTTGAAAATTTTTAAGGCTCAGCGAGACAATGAAAGCTGTTGTAAATACTGTAAATTTCATAAGGGAAGTCAAGCCCATAGACACGGAGCATTTGTTGCATTTATGGACAATTTGGAAGCTGAGTACGGTGACATTTCATTGCTTTGTGAATTGCGCTGGTATAAGTGCTGGAAATTGCCTACAACAGTTTTTTGGGTTGAGGAATGAAATTCTTGCTTTTCTCAGAAATGAAAATGTTGGGCATCAGTATCAAGAAAAACTGGAAGCAATCCAATTTTTAAATTATCTTACTTTTCTGGCAGATTTAACATACCATCTAAATGAATTAAACCCAAAACTACAAGGCAGAAAACAAAATATCTCCCAACTTGATGGACATATTGAGAGCTTCCGTAAAAAACTTGATGTAATGCAAATTGCCCTGAAGGCAATTAATACGGCACACTTCCATCTTGTCAGCAATTGAAAGAAGAAAAAAGTGACACAAATTTTAGCATGTTTCATGAAATAATAGTTTATATCAGGAAAGAGTTCAAGGACAGATTCCAGGATTTTGACTCCCTAAAACCAAAACTTGCACTGTTCAACAACCCCATGGATATTGAAGTGAGTCAGTTGCCCTGCGACCTTCAAATGGGAATTTGTGATCTTCAGGCAGACCCATTCTACCAGACTAAAAAGTGTGAAGTCCCTGAAAAATTCTGGAAACTGATTGCTAAAGAACGTTTTTCTAAACTACTTAAATTCTCTTTACAAATGTTATCGCTGTTTGACAGTACATACGTGTATGAAAGTGTTTTTTCTGCTCTCAAACAAATTAAATAAAAAACGAGAAATCGAATTCAAAGTGCTTCACTGCAATCGAGCCTGAGACTTAGGGCCTGTTCAGATAGGATTCCGTTGCGTTGCGTTAAGGGAAAGATGACGTTGAGACGAAAATAAACCAACCATAGGCGTTAAAAATTTCATAGCTAATCGTTTGGAGGTTTGTCATTGGTTAAATATATTTCAATACTTTAACGCTACTCAACGGACTCCTATGTGAAGAGGCCCTTTGTCTTACTGAACTTACAGTGGACATTGATAAACTTGTATCAGGAAAGCAGTGCCAATCATCTCATTGATTTCTCGACTGCAAAATGAAGTGGTATATTAAACTAGTTTATTAAAGTTCTTTTAATACAAATTTTAATAACAGTTTTTAATACAATATGTAATTCGCTTTCTTTCTGGAATGTCTCTGGCCCTCACATTCCTATACTAAAGATTGATTGGACCACACTGCATTAACAGAATGTAAAAGCCACTGTTCTTTCATCTGACAATATTTTTGATTATGAATTGTCTGTTGGTGATATCTCCTTTAATTTGAAAACTCCCCAAGGTAAGACGTACTATCTTCATATTCAAGGTAGCTTGGATATACTTAATAGAGATATTTGTGATCTGATTATTTGTACATCAAATATTACTGTAATTGTCCCAGTAGTGAAAAAAGATGAATTTTCATTAAACATAAAAAAAGCTATTGATTTTTATAGAAACATATTTATTTATACTCTTATAACGTACTTGCTGAATATAGTATGTTGTAATATAGTATTCAATCCAGTCCATTTTAGCCGTTTGCCACCTAAATTTTGACCGAGCATCCCCAATGGTGATATCTGGGGGATCGTGCCTTCTCCTACCCTCTGTGACCTCATAGAATGACTTTCCGGTCTACGAACGTAACGTTTCAAAATCCGGCTTAGACACGCAGGTATTTAATGGTGCTCGGGATTCGATCCGTGCTCCTTCAGTACCGAAAACCGACGCGCAACCACTAAGCTACGTTGGACTTTCAATTCACATTTAATAGAGGGCAGACATTTAAATATTTTCTTTGACTTCAGGGAGAGCAAAAAAATGTTTTAAAGAACATTTCTCCGAAAATTCAAACTCTCCAGTTAAACATGGCCACATATCTAGATTGAGTAGCATAATAATGTAATTATTTAATGTAATGAAATGTGATTATTATGTAATTGTAATAAATTATTTTTTAAAATTTGTTTGTTTAGAATCTTTTGCGTTCAAGTACTGTTAAGCTTTCATTCTTATCTCACATCTTATCTTATGACGTCATAGTTTTGTATGACATATGAATGTTTTTTTCTTTTATGTTACTTTCCTTTCTATCAGTGGCAACCCTGACTCTAACTTGTATTTAAGGAATGCAACATGCAGTCGAGTGTGAGTCTGGTCTAGGCTGCCTAGTTATTCTTGCAACTCGATAGTATTCGAGTTGTATATGAGATTAGTTAATTTAGTATGTTAATAAATTTAACTTTTTGCTTTTAAACCTGTGTCCTTAGTTTTATACTGAAACTCTGCTAAAGTCTTCGTCTTATTAAGGGACGGAGACTATCAAGGTTATGGGCCTTTTGCAAAGAGTTATGGACACAGGTGTCAGGCAATTTTATTATTAATATACTTTTATCAGTACGTTTTTCACTCGAAGAGGCACTAGTGAATGCAGTGATGGCGGGCCAGTCATTAGAAGCAAGCATTGATCAGCTTACCGGTGTCAACTATTCGTCATGGTGTGAAGATGCGAAAGTACTACTGATGGACCGTTACGCATGGAATATAATTTCCGGCACAGAGGTTGAACCAGCTAAAGACGCCGACCAGAAGGAGAGACGAGATTACGCTACTAGAAAGGCGAAAGCGTACACTACGATATACTAGAGTGTCGAAAAGCGTTTTCGACCACTTATATCTGGAACTGATGATGGCAAGCTGGCTTGGGAAATTCTTCTTAATCACTTTCGGCCGGACTCACGAGCTCGAACGATTGGATTAATTGATAACTTTTTTAGCTGTCGACCTTCGGAGGAAGAATCCATAGCACTATTCGCCGCTCGATTAAGAGGTATAACGGATCAGCTCAAAGATACAGGTAAACCAATTTCTGACTGGTTTTACTCCTTCCAGTTGATAAGGTTTCTACCCGCTAATTTTTCTGGTATAGTGCAAGCTATATACAGGTGGTCCGACGAAGAATTTAAGCCTGAAAAGGTTCTTCAAGAACTAATAGCTGAGGAAGCTAGGCTTAAACAAAGTATTATGGACAACGAACTAACAGCACTGCATAGCTCTACATCAAAAACTAAAAATATTAAGGATAAAGATGTATTTAGCAAATATCAGAAAAGAAAATGTTTTTTATGTGGGAAAACCGGTCATTTTATGGCTAATTGTAAAAATAGAATGCTTAAAAATAAGGGAGATAAGATGGGGAAGAAGCAACGAGACCAAACATCTAGTTATATTATAGAAACATGCTACAATGAAAATGAGGAATTAAAAAGAGCATGGGTTTTTGATTCTGCCGCGAGTGCCCATTTTTGCTGTAACAAGAATTTGTTTACATCATTTGCGGCGGTATCTGATACCTCAATGGCGGTTGCTGTTGATAATATTTTATGTCCAGTAGAAGGGATAGGAACAGTGGAAATGCAGTTTACCCATTTTGGTAATGAAAAGGTAATTTTGAACAATGACATGTATTCCCCACGGCTGAGGCGAAATTTGTTATCCGGTTCACTCATTGAAAAACAGGCAGGATCATTTATCGGGAAAGCGGGCAAAATTATAGTACACGCAAAAGACGGAAGAAAAAGTTTCTTTTCACGTAGAAAAGAAGGGTTATATTACGTTTACCCCGAATATCATGAAAAGACAATTTCACCCGAAGTTGAAAGTTTGGTAACGTTTAACACAAATGATTTAGAATTATGGCACCGTAGGTTTTGTCACGTTAATAGTAAATACATTCTTAACACAAGTAAACATAATTCTGTCAATGGTCTACCAGATATAAAAAATGCAGAATTAAACTGCGAGTCCTGTAAATTAGCAAAATCACGCAGAGTATCTTACAATCCTATTAATAAAGTGAGATCTGACAAACCACTTCAATTACTTCACATGGATGTCTGTGGTCCCCTCCCTTCACAAACGAGAGAAGGATTCAGGTATTTCTTGACAATTATAGATGATTACAGTAGGAAGGTGACGGTGTATCCCCTCAAACAAAAGTCAGATGTATTCCAATGCTTTACAAAATTTCAGAAACGGGCAGAGCGGTTTTTAAATTAGAACATTTTAAATATACGAACTGATAATGGGCTCGAATTCATTAATGAAAGATTTGCGAAATTTTTAGATGAGCAAGGCATACAGGCAGAGAGAACAAATTTTTACACTCCAGAACAGAATGGAGTAAGCGAACGTTATAATTATACCGCCATGAACGCAATAAGAACACTTCTTAAAGATAGCGGTCTTAGTAATGGATTTTGTGCTGAAGCCCTTTTCTGCTTTACTTACGTATATCAGATTAGTTAATTTAGTATGTTAATAAATTTAACTTTTTGCTTTTAAACCTGTGTCCTTACTTTTACACTGAAACTCTGCTAAAGTCTTCGTCTTATTAAGGGACGGAGACTATCAAATACTTTTGAAGAATATCATCGCACAAAAATGTTACATAATATTTAAAAAATTGTAAATTGTACGTAAATGATTTCCTGCTTTTAATTAGATTTCCATTATTGTTTACGGAATTGTTTGCCACACTGAAAATAGGACTGCAAAGTGTTTATTCATAATTAAATATTAAAATAGAAAAGTTATGAGAAGCATGTATTTATATTAAGTGCTACGCAAAACACAAAAACGAGAAAGAGTGTTGCTGACATAAATCTGCAAACCTTTTTCTTTGCTGTTTAGTTACTGGGAAATAAAAATATGCACATGCATGCTTCTGGTAGTAACTAAAGATATTGGTGGGATATTTATCTCCAAACCAGAGATACATCTGAAATATACAAAAGCATACGCACTTGCCGAAAATCAGCCAACTCTCCAAGAATTCAGTAAATACCCATATTTATTATTTTTAGTCACATAAGCACATATCACCAATTTATAAATGAAGCACATATCACCAATTGAAAAAAATATAAAGAGAGTAACTCAAACTATCAATGAATTTTGTGTAAAAGAATTTACGCATTTTGTTTTTTACAATACAAAGTGAACAGTCTTTACCTCCTCTCAAACGTTTCGAAAATTCAGAGCGAAAATTCTCGGCCTCTTCTTTTATTGTAAAGGGCAAACCATGAATCTACAGAATTTTCATGATAGCAAAGACAAAAATAATATAAACAATACATTTGTATCTTGATAGTTCGATTTCAAGAATCCTATCGATTATCTCAATATATATACATTTTTAATTCATCAGCCAGGAACACTTAACACTTAAAAACAGATAAAATTCAATCTATTTCAAAAGTGCAACACCAGATACCTAGGTATGAGAAACAAATTGCATAAGCAGTTAATAAAAATAAACAATTTCGTTTTATGCAATAAATCATTTTAATTTTTTTTAATTATGACCTATAGTACATAAACGTCCCATTTCGCACTTAATTAACCGATGATTATTTATTGATTTCGAAAACCTTCAGGAAAGTTCTTCGAAAGTTATCGTGAGTGGGAGAATTTAAAATGCTTCAAATCAAAAAAGTCAAATTTATAAATATCTCTAAATACTTACTGATCTCTATCAGAGCATGTTGAGTTTTTAAAAATGCATACCAAGATTTGAGAAAAAAGAATCGGCAACAAAATTAAACAAAATATGGTAAGTTTTAATTTTTCATTGATGCATGAACACAAGCATATATATTAATCCAGACAAGTCGTAATAGAACGTCTGTAATTGAGCAGGCTAAAGAGCATCTTAATCCTCCCGTTTGATGATGTTGAAATTTTCGCACAAAAAAGTACCAGTATCTTACGTAGACACACAACTCGTCACTCTCGCAAAAAAAAACGAACTTTTCTAACATCCCAAAATAATTTGGCATCTTTTTCGTACAGTTTTGATATACAAGGTAACCATAAAGGGTTATCATAATATTCTATTTTAATACGGATATCGCATTCTTGGCACATTTGACATACCAGCATTCGAAAGTGAATAACTTTTATTGTTTTTCTCGTTAAAAACGGCATTTCCAGGAGTAATCTTTTCAAAAAATCGTAGATCTTTAATATTTAAAGGTTTACATAGTAGGAATTCCACCAAGTATGGATAGATTTCGAATAAAAGTCTCCGCAAAATAGTGACCATGTTAGGGCCTGTTCACATAGGAGTCCGTGCGGGGCGTTAAGAAAAAGATGACGTTGAGACGAAAATAAGCCAATCATAGGCTTTAAAAGATTCATTGCTAATCGTTTGGAGGCATATGATTGGTTTATTTTCGTCTCAACGTCATCTTTTCCTTAACGCAACGCATCGGACTCTATGTGAACAGGCCCTTAATCTCGATAGGGTTTCTTTGTGCTCCAAATGTCTCCAACATGGCCGCCTTACTCCGATGACGTATCAATGGACAAATTCTAATCAAACGTGAGAGGAATTAGGCTAGCCAAGTAAACTCCCCCCCCCCGCCCCCGAGAAGATAACAGGAAAGAAGAGAAAGATGTGCTATACTCTGTGAACCTCATGAGTTGTTAGCAGATAACAGTGATTAATTACCAGTAGCTAACTGTCATTATTTGTTGGTTCAATGGCAACAATATCTCTAAAGCGCATAGTATGTTGCTTTTTGCATTCATCGGGTGCAGATGTTATACCTTTGTGACTTTGCTTATTGTGTTCGATTGTCTGTAATCTAAATAATTAAAAGAAAAAAACCGTTGGCGACAAAATTTCCCACCTTTTAGAATGGATCATGTATTGAAATAACGTGGATCCAGGTGCAAGAAAAATAAACAGTATTGAAGTAAATTTAATTTTTACGTTATTATTTCTTTATTGTATGACAGAACTGTTTTGTTAAGATGTTGAAAATGATATATATAATTTCTACATTTTACGCTATTTTTTTTTTTTTTTTTTTTTGAGTGAAGCTAAATGTTAATACAATACGTATGGCTATTAAATCGTTAGGTACTGCATGTTCATCTATAGTATGTTATTTTCAGAAAATTAGTAGAATATTACTTTCCGGTAGATGTTGGCATGCTATTAAAATATACGCTCATCGATTTCAAGAGACCTCTAAAAGTTGCCCTGATACTTTTATTTACAATTTTATCCAAAATGTATAAATATATCATCATACAAGTCAGACGTACCGTGTTTAGCAATTTTCCTGGTTATGAGTTATACAAAAGTTTTTGAACCGTTAATGATTGCGGTAAAAGATAAAATATACAGGGAACATCCATATACTGTGACGTTCTGTGGGAAGTTGTCACAGTTTTTCAAGGGGAGTTCTCATTCAGGAAAATACTATTTCTTACTGTTTTGAATCTTTTAGCCTGACAATTGTCACTTTTTATGAAAATTCAACAATAAGTAGCTAATAAACAACATTAAAATATTTTAATGAAAAAATATTGAATACAACATTTATCAGAAGTAAATAATTAAAATAGCAAAAAATATTTGCAAAATGTATCAATCAGTTTCTAAGAGTTGGTCAAAATTTAAATTTTTAAAAAATATGTCATAGGATAGTATGGAAACAAGAAATTAAAGATATAAGAATTTTATTTTCATAAAAATTCTTAAAAGGTATAAAATAAACATGTAATTGCTTCAAGATACACACATAAAAATACAAACATTGTAAAAAAATAAATATGGTACATAAAATTTAAAAGTTTGTAGAAAGATAATTTCAGTATATATAGAAGAATGACAAAAAAATGGTACTTTCGCATTAAACAGAGTCCACCCATTTAAGTATTGGAAAATTGGGGGAAAATGTAAAATTCCATTACGAACACAAACAGCAAACTTTATTATAGAAAGTACAAAAAGTTACTCAAGTAAAGAAAGTTATAAAAATTTGCAATTAATTTCCAGTCGCCACAGAATTTCAGAACTGGGTGATGTTGCTCAGGAGCATAACGAAAGCATTGTTGCTGGCTGCCGATCGCCATATGTATTCTGCCAGATATGATTCCAAATGGTGACGTGCTGTTCCTCAATGTTTTTTGTAGCGCCACTTGGCTGACCCCCACATCCTCTCAACTTGCTGGGTACTTGCCCCTGTTTCCGGGTCCACGAAATTGTACTTTTGATTAACTTTCAAGTCAGCATGTCCCACGTTTTCAAGTTCCTCTGTATTATATCCCTTTCCAACAATGAGATATAATTGTTGAGCCGGGTTCGACGTGCAGTTTTATCTGCTCCAACAATTTTTCAGCACGCCTCTTCGGAACTCTGACTAGGAAACGTCCATCAGTTTCCCGGCACAATCCACCGAACACTCATTGTTGGGGTAATATCCGGCCATCATTGTTTTTACGTTTTGTAAACAAACTATCATCTATTTCAACAGTACGCCCCTTTCCATCAAACTTACCTTCATTTTTCTGTTCGACAGAAAAAATGCAAACTTCTCTCATATAATTATTCCAGTTGACCGTTGTGTTTGGCACCATTTTTAATTGTTTCTCACACCAAGATACTTACGTTTGTTTACAATTTGATTGCGCTGTGTTTGCATTTAGAATTGTAATATAAATAAATAGGTGGCGTCTGTTTAATGCAAAAGTACCAAAAAAATTATGACAATAGTATCACAGGATAATTTTTAGAACAAAAATTAAAATTTAAAATATTTCCAAAGTATAAAAATCAATTTTTAAAAGTAATAATCCTGATATGAATAACCAAGAGATAGCTCTGATCTTCCTGATTGTATTCCTTGAAAAGAAAGAAAATAAAAATGTTTTAAAAAGAATTCAGAAGATTTTTCATTCACTGAACTTATAATTTGTTATCTGAAGGTAATTTCAAATGTCATTGGCTAAAAACATCTAAATTATCGTCATTCAGATTCGATTTGTTAAAACTGATGGTGAACATTTGGCGATGTAAGCATGAAGCTTAGCTAAATCAGGATTGCAAAGTATTAAGCCATTAAACTGAATAATAAAACATTTATTATAAAGATTTCAACCCAATTGTAGCAGAACATAAATAAAAGAACCACTTATGTAATCACCAAATTCGAAGCTATAAAAACATTCAGCATTTCCCCACTATTCTTGTGTTTGGGGGTTTCTTAATTTCATTCTGTGGTTAAAATATATTAAAATTGTTAAAACATCCAGCCTTGTGAAAGTAAACAAACCATCATTTATGTGCTTTAAATTTTTAAAAATTACAATGAAATTGATATGCACTGTTAATTTCATGCAAAACTTATAGATAAATCTATTTAAATAATCAAATTTTCCACATTAATTCTGAATTGGTACTAAATTAGAGCATTTTATTTATGATGGCATTTGAAACTATTTTTTATATTATGTTATTTCATTTTGTATTCATTCAGTATTAACATTTTTGATGACAAGATTTAATAAATAACATTCATGCCAATCTTTCATTGCAATAAAGTTAACAGCAACAGCATTAAATGTAATACTCCTAAATATTCAAATTTTAGGTACATCATTCATTATAATATGATTGTTTAAAGTTTTAAATCAATGTATTTCAAAGAGAATGATTTAAAAATAATACTTGATATTTAAAATTAATTCTTATTAAGACAGAAATACATTATATAACATTTTATAACTGTATGCAATTAATATGTTTGATATAAAAATGTTTAATTCTCTCTACACCATGCATTCTCAAGATTTCTTCAGAAGAAACATTTCAAGATTTATAAAATCTGTTTAAACTGATATCTATGACAGCCTGATATGGTTTTTCAAATTTTTGTATTGTAAAAATTATACTTGGGTCAGCTGAGAGCTAGATTTTAACTGTCTCCTTTCTTATGTGCATATTCTTTATACTCAATATATTATTTTGTACTGGTAAAATTTATAACTGTGTTCTTGCAGTTCATGTCTAGGGTAATATTTTATTATATCTATTTGGTCCTTAAGATCAGTGTTATCCAAACTGATGTTTGTTGTATTAGGATTTATGTATCATATTCCCTCCTATGAATAAAAAGTATTTAATGAATAGAAAGTAACTGTAGTAAAAGTGTCAAATATATAGTTTTGAAAATTCTGTTGCTTTTTATTTTTTTCACTGCTCCAGAAATGTGTTGTATAACTGTGCTGTGATGGAATATGCATGAAATGAATTTTATTTCTAGATGGAAAAAAATTAAAAAGGCATTAGAGGATTTTATATTAAACCATTTATGTAAAAGATAACTTTGCCCCAAACGTGAAAAGATAGGCTGCAATAATTTTGCATGAGTTAAATTTGCTTAAAGTTCTTGTAGAAGTTCTTTTATGAAAACTATTTGAAAATAATATCTCAATAAAAGTCGATGATTTACCAGTAGATTTTTCTTTCCTATGCAGTCATTTTGATAGCTTAACATTTCGTGTTGAAGTTTATTGCTCAATATCTGTTTCGTTGACAGTTAGTTACATATAACGTTGTTTTAAAGATTATAGAAATCTTTAAAATAATTTTCTTTTGGAAGATTTTATGTGACTTCTACATTTTAATATTTAAAAATTTGGAACTTTCTATGTTAACTCAATATATGAAGTTAACAGAGTATAACAATAAATTACTTTGCTGAGAATGGAAAATTAGACATCCGAGTTCTTGTCGTTCATGCTTTTGATCAGGGCCAACCTTAGTCCTTGTGGCCCCCGATTGCAGAAATTTTGGTGGGGTCTTCTAAAATTCTAATATACTATAAAATAAAAAACATTTCATGTGAAGTATGAAAGAGAATAATTAGGAAGGTGGTCATATTTCCTTTTTTATGTAAGAAATAAGAATGTTTTTTATATAAGAAAAGAAAACTAAGAAATAGCTAGACTACGTATATTTTATTCACAGATCAAAATTATTTACAACCAAATTGTGCTAGATTTTTTATGTGCAAGATCATTTACAAATTGACTTAATTTTTATTTCCTAGTTTCTACATGCTCTATAGACAGTATTGCAAGGCTGTTGAGTCTCTCCTGCGATATTGTTGACCTCAGGTATGTTTTAATTGATATCTATTTACAAAAGCTTAGTTTTCCCATTTCTATAATTATATGAATGGTTAAAAATATCCTTCAAGATATATATATACATTTCAAAAGCCAGTGGCTGGTATTTGTAGCAATTGTAGAATTTTTATAGGTTTCCCTAAACAGTAGGTTTTAATACTTCCATTTCTTCTATGTCTACATCTTTTATAGACATCATTTGGTCATTATTCTGAATAATTTTTCCATCTATTAAAACAATTTGTAGTTCCGATGCATATTTTCGATGTTTTTTCTGTGGAATTGTTTGGAATAAACTTCTCTAGCCTGTCTCACTTTCTATGGTATTTGTTAAAAACAATGCACCTCAAACTTTTCTTTCCAGTTATGTATTGGTTCATCCACATACTCATAATTCAATATCCTTTTTCATTTTTGTAAATGTGTTCCCTGAAATTCAGGAGTGACTACTAAATAAGTCACAAGCTCCATGGCTCCAACTAAGACTTGTTCAAAACCTGAGTGGGTATCTTTTACCAGGCATTCTAGAAAGTTTCTAACTGATCACAGTACTTCGTTTCAAACATATTTTAAATTTATCTTCATGTTTGGCTCTGTGCTTGCTCGGGTTCAGTTACATATAATTCAAGTCCAATTGGTCTGTGCGTTGTATGTCAGTCAGTCAGTGAATGAATGAATGAATGAATGAGTCAGTTACGGAACTGTTTTATATATATAGATAAAGGGAATAGTGTATGCTCATGATTGCAGATTGATTAGTTTTTTGTTTACATTGGTATAAATTGCAAGTGACAATGAATTTTAAGTGATTTTTATGAACACCAGTACTTTAAGTGCTACAAACTCTGAAATACACATAGTTTGATCTTGAGAATAGTCTATTCCCCACAGAATGTTATTATCTTCATTCTGAAATTGATAAAATGGCAATATATTTGTTTGTTTTTGAGTTATCTTGCAATGCGGAATGTCAAATTTTGACCAATTTTTTCCAGTTTTTCCCCCTTGAAAAAATTATTTTATTGTAACAGCTAAATTTTTTATATTTTTTTTCAAGTTTTAACTTAAATGTCATTATAAAAAATAGATAAAAAGACAAAATTCAAAAAATCACCTTCGAAGGTGTACGGATACCTTAAGTAGAGATCGCCCTTAAACAGAATTTGTGAAAAAGTAACATTTCCTATAACGTCGGAGGGGCCGGGACTGGGAAATATCGTCTTTAAATAGAGATCGTCGTTAAGTAGAACGTCGTTAAACAGAGAGCTAACTGTCGTATGAAAATTTAATCCTTTTTGTCATAACTTATGTTCTACCAACAAAGTAATCGTTTTTAATTACTCACATTTATAAAACCATTTGATAAATTTTGAATTTTATATGAATTTTTGAACTTCGTTCGCCGAAATTAGTTTTCCCTAGACACTATTTATTTTATTAACGTAACCTCGATGCCAAAAAATCAATCCATACTTTCGTTCTTATAAATCGACTTAATAATTTGTAAAGAGCAATGCGAATAGTATTTTTCTCCGAACTTTGATGTTCCATTTATGGAACATTGGCGCTCAAAATGTTTATATATATATATATATATATATATCATTCAATTTTTTTTCTCCTGTCTTTACAGGTGCTCGGTACAGATTGTACGATGCTATACTAGAATATTTGAGGTGTCCAAAGTTTTCACGTTCAACTTATTGCTAGCAGTTAGTTTTCTCATCATCGTGTACAAAAGCGTCGCCATGCCAGAAAAAGAAATGTACATTTCCAGTCTAAAAGAGCCTTCCACCGAAAGCCATTCATGCAAGCTAAACCCTACTAAAGCGGAAGAATTCTCTCCATGTAACACAAGTAGAATTAGTCTAAATATAAAAAGTTGCAGTAAACAGATTCTTTCTCGCACCGAGGAAATTGTTGAATGTAATTTATGTGACAGATTTTCACAGTCGGCCTCCTTAAATACGCATCATTCCTACCACATTGCTGATACTTCCTGTACCCACACAGGAGAAAACCTTTTCGCATGCACTGTATGTGAGAGAAGTTTTTGTGTACAGAGTGATTTAATAAGACATCTCCGCATCCACACAGGAGGCAAACCTTTCGCATGCACGGTATGTGAGAAAACATTTTCTCTTCAGGGTCATTTAAAAATACATCTCCGCATCCACACAGGAGAGAGACCTTTCGCCTGCTCGGTATGTGAGAAAAGATTTTCTCAACAGGGTCATTTAGAAACACATCTCCGCACCCACACAGGAGAGAGGCCTTTCGCCTGTACTGTATGTGAGAAAAGATATTCTCGGCAGGGTGAGTTAAAAAGACATCTCCGCACCCACACAGGAGAAAAACCGTTCGCCTGTACGGTGTGTGGAAAAAAATATTCTCGGCAGGGTGAGTTAAAAACACATCTCCGCACCCACACAGGAGAAAAACCGTTCGCCTGCACGGTGTGTGGGAAAAGATTTTCTAAACAGGATCATTTAGAAACACATATCCGCATCCACAGAGGTGATAAACCTTTCGCCTGCACGGTATGTGGGAAAAGGTTTTTCCAACAGGGTCATTTAAAAACACATTTCCGCATCCACACAGGAGAGAAACCTTTCGCCTGTACGGTATGTGGGAAAATATTTTCTACACAGGGTTCTTTAGAAAGACATCTCCGCACCCACACAGGAGATAAACCTTTCGCCTGCACGGTATGTGAGAAAAGGTTTTCTCAACAGGGTCATTTAAGAACACATCTCCTCATCCACACAGGAGAGAAACCTTTCGCCTGCATGGTGTGTGGGAAAAGATATTCTCGGCAGGGTGAGTTAAAAACACATCTCCGCACCCACACAGGAGAAAAACCGTTCGCCTGTACGGTATGTGGGAAAATATTTTCTACACAGGGTTCTTTAAGAACACATCTCCGCACCCACACAGGAGATAAACCTTTCGCCTGCACGGTATGTAAGAAAAGGTTTTCTCAACAGGGTTCTTTAAGAACACATCTCCGTACCCACACAGGAGAGAAACCTTTCGCCTGCGCTGTATGCGAGAAAAGATTTTCTCTACAGGGTCATTTAAGAAAACATCTGCGCATCCACACAGGAGAGAAATCTATTGCCTGTATTCTGTGAGAAAAGATTTTTGGGAAGGGTTGTTTAAAAATACACATCTCCGCACCCACGTATGTGAGAAACCTTTCGCATGCAGTGTATGTGACAAAAGATTTTCTTTCCAGGGGAAGTTTAAAACGCATCTCCTTGTCCATCGAGGAAAGACTTTTGGAGTGCACTAAATGTAAGAAAAAGTTTTCTGAACTCGATCATGTAAAAAGAATAATCGTACCCACACAGAAGAGAAATCTTTCGTCCCCACTGTGTGAGAGAAAATATTTCTTTTCAGTGGGCTTTAAAAACGCATCACCCCACACTTTCATGTATCTAACCCACTTTCTACTATCGTATGAAGCATAATTTTTGTCCCACCGTGGGGAAAATATCCTTCGAAATGAAATTTAAACTCAGGTTTGACAGTGTTTATTTAAAGGTGATAACGCACGTAATTATATTTTGGAATTTAGTGTTTTATGACAGTAGTCTTCTTTTGTAAATATTTTTAAATACTTCAATGCGCTGTCAGTATCGACCCATGATGCTTGATGGGATACTTGTTCTACCCAAGTGATTGGAGTAAAAAACTTGTCATGCCTGTTTACACTGCCGGAAAGGGTGTCTTGAAATGTCACTCTTTCAATACTTCTGGTTTTTGTTTTTGCCTAGTAAGAAATTTAAATTTTTAAGATTTAACTGCTTTTGTGTACATCTGCTGTGTTCCGTAAATGGGATATATATATATATATGTATAACATATAAATAAATATTTTATAGCTGCATATCGAGATTGAATTAATTTTCGTTTTTGGCTCTCTTTTAATTATTTTAAAGTAATTTAGCTTTTTTTAGAAGGGTTTTTTCGTAATGTGCAGCCATAATTATGTTTCTATATTAGATATCGTCTCAAATTTTTATGTATGAAGTATATAATTTTCATTTGGAACTAATCTCTTGACAAATGTTCATAAGTTACACCAACTCTCGTCTCTTTAATAATGGACACTACTGGATCTTGCAAGATTTGAGGGTCTTTTCAAAAGTAATGCACAAGACGGCGCTATTTCTTCCAGTATGATACAATAAAAGAAATTTTTTCATTTGCTGTTGAGGACAAGGATTTTGCAGATGTCTCGGGTAATGTGAGTGTAGAAGATGAAAGATCAAATATAAAGTTGACTGTTTGTGGTCGGTGGGTTCCTTACTGCTAGACATCTCAGCAAAAACAGAAACGCCTGGACTTTGCACTGTTGTTGAAACATTTGCAGTCAACGTTTTTCAACCTTAGAAGAGCTTACCTCAGCCTTTACCCGAGTCATTAGAGGACTCAACAACAGTAACATGCAGCAAGGAATGAATAATTTCCTAGATGTAAGGATAGTTTTGAGAAGCAAGGGGAGTATATAGGACTGTCCAGAGAAATTGTCAGAAATCAAGTAGGTATAAAGAAACTAATTTAGTGTCCATTACTTCTGAAATGACCCGCGTATTTAGACATGGTGATTTGGAGCGCTATGGTCCTTTTTTGCTACACGGGGGCTAATTCGACGGGGACCTACAGCTTAAAGCCAATTCCGAACGGCTATGATTATCCCGATTGCAATTTTTAAATTTTATTCGATTTTCACACTTTGAAGCAATATGGTACTTTGCTAAGCATTTGAAACTTTTGTCCGCTTTACGTAACGAATTCTTTTTTTTTTCATCTACGCTCATCGAACACTGGTCGGGCGTAAGTATCACATTCTGAATTCTTTCTACCGTTAAACTCTAGAGCTAAATCATTTGGTATTGCTTTAAGTAGAAGGGGACACAATATAAAGTCATATGAGTCTGCGGTAGCCGTAAGACATTCTAAACTTATTATTTGGATTTCTAAAGTATCATGCAAATTTCAAAGGTTTTTGATCTGACAGGATTTAGAAAGGTTTAGGTTCTTGGATATCAGCCCATTAGCAACTTTTGTCCCGTGCACAGCCCACTCCTTGAATCTGGTGGGACTACATACAGCATCAACATCTCCTGAAACAGCGAACGTATTTGAAATAATCCAGGGATTATGCACCTATTTTGTTTCATAAACACAACGGTGGGAAGTCATGAAATTAACACACAAAAACGAATTTAAAAGGAACCAGTGATACTCGATGGTCCGAAGCAGAACATGCTCTTGTAAAAGACTTTCAGGGAGTAATCGGCGCTCTCACTGAGTTGATCGAAAATGAACACTATACACCAGAGACAAAATCTGATGCCTCCAGTCTCATACGTACTTTGAAAGATTTCCGACTTATTTCGTATTTGGTTGTTCGGGAAAATATCTTAAGAAATTAAGAGAGTTAACAAGGAAATACTGAAACATAACATAATATTGTCAAAAACAATACAAATGTTGGAAGTCACATTCACCAAAACCATGGAAAGGCTGAGAAATGAAATAAATGAATGGATGAAGACTGCTAAAGAAATAGCGCAAAAAATTGAAGTGGGGCCAATTATGGAAACTCTCAGAATCCCAAAAATGAAAATAAGGCCTGGAGAGATGGCGCAAGATGAAGGAAGAAAATTCTATGTAGAAGAAAGTTTTTACCATAATATGAAGGGAGTAATCGATGTGATACTGATCCAGTTGAAAGATAGAATGTAGAGTATAAGTGAACTGAACAATATTTCTTTTTCTAAATTGTAAAAATTTGAAAACCTTGGATGGCAAGCAGTTGAAAACTCGTGCTGCAAACTTAGCTAGTAAATATCTTGAAGATATAAGTGAAGATGAGTTCCCTACTGAAATCCTAGTCCTTCGTGACCAGTTACAGAATTCAACAGTTAATTTTGAAGAAATAAATCAACTTGTTCTTCTAAACTTTATCCAAGAAAGAGATTTGACTGATGCTTTCCCAAATGTGTGCATAGCCTTGAGAGTTTATTTAACGCTCCCAACGACATCAGCAAGCTGGGAGAGGAGTTTTAGCAAACTGAAGATAATCAACTCTCTCAGATCAACAATGTCTCGAGACAGATTGAAAAATCTCGCAATACTGTGTATAGAAAGACAAGAGGCTAATTTAATAAATTATGAAGAGGCGATCAACTCATTTTCTGAAAGAAAACAAAGAAAAATAATTTTGTAAAAATATCTGAACACAGCACATTTTGTAAAGCATAATGAAAGATAGCTGCGCAGACCATCATCGCTTTGGCAAGAGGGTAGTAGTGCGTTTTATTTCTAGTCGGTATGAAAAAAAATGCATATACTTCTATGTATTTACATATACTTCTATGTATAGTATTGTTAAGTTAAAAGTATGTTTGTTTTTATTTCAATAAATTAAGTTTGACACACCATCAAAAAGACTATTACTTTTATCCTGTTATTTATTATTGCTTTAAATAATGAAAAACAGCTACAGGGGCGGCATTGAGCTGACTTGCCCCCGCTGAGATATTTCCTAGATCCGGCACTGTATTAGCCCCAGTAGCGCACCCAGGATTTAATCTTGAAGGGGCCGAGTTGAACGGATAAAAATATTTATAATGCAATTTCTATTTCTTTGGAGGGGGCCAGGGCCCCTTGGGCCACCCCTTGGGTGCGCCATTGATTAGCCCTAACAGAGGAGCGAGTCTAGGGGCGAAGGCCCTAGTTTAAAGAAGAAAACATATAACGGATAGGAATATATCCCATGTTTTTATTTACCATGTTTTTTTACTCGCTTTCTTGTTTGTGTGTGTGTCCGTCCAGTACAAATCTTTCAATCGATTTTTAACCAACTTCCCGACAAGCTAGACATTTGAAACTTTTAGAATAGCTCAGAACACGATGACAATACATTTTTTGATACTTTTAGCCATCTTTAAGCAGAATTAAATTAATTTTAAGTAATTTTCAGTTAATTTTGTCTTGTAGACTGGTGCAGCCATCTGTCGGCCGGGACGGGAACTAAAAGTTAAACTCAAGTTAACTTCCTATTCACTTCATTTTCTTTCAAGTTGTTGGGATAATTCATCCAAAACATTTTAAAAAAGTATTTATTAATACATAGAATTGTCAAGTTTATATGATTCAACAGAAAATTTAAAAACATGGTATATAAAAAGTTCCTTTTTATCTTGTAATTATTGAAAACCCTAATCAACACTCTAGCGATACCTTTAATATTTTCTGAAACGCCCCGAGGTGAAACACGCAATCCGATTAATATCGAGAAACTTGAACTCATCTTCCTTCGACACAGCCAAAGTGCATTCGATTGAATTTGAATCACTGCCTTCATCTGGAACACCACCCCGGGACGCACCCAGTAATTCCAGTAGTGCACGACTAAAACTAATGTACTGTAGCGGTGGCGCTCGGCCACAACCACAGTACATTCACTCACAAACCTTTCGGCACCGGAATCGAAACTGTCAGTTAAAACTGGTAGCTGACGGTAATCCAGCTGTTCGGCGTCACGTCCGATGTCGTCCAGACTTATTTTGGACGCAGAATTCAAAAATATATACAAATTAATTGAATAGACTCTCGTTAATAAAGTTTTAAATTAAGAAATATTTAATTGAAAATTTTTCAAAATGCCCGCCAGATAGCAGGCATCTTCAGGTTTGAAAAACAAAACCGTCTGATTATCATCCTCATTGTCTGCAAACCATTTTGATAAGGCTGAAAAAAAATTTCGACATGGAGCGAAACCACGGTGATTAAAGACATCTTATAAGTTGCATTTTATTGCAATAAATGCATAGTTAAGACGGAATCCAAGTTTTGAATTTTCTCCAAATACAGTGGAACCTCCATCGATCGCTCCCCGGATCTTCGTTTTCCCGTATGTGTCGTTTACTTCATACAGTCCCTACGATACTATTTCTGTGTTATGTTCGCGCGTTTAGAGTTTTTCCGCATGTGTCGTTCAGTATAATCAGTGGCGGCTCCAGGCCAGAGATTTGGGGGGGGAGGAACGTCAGCTCTTAGGGTTATATATATATATATATATATATATATATATATATATATATATATATATATATATATATATATATATATATATACATATATACACTGTCACAAAAATATATGCACCCAGAAGGAAACGAGCTACTATCAAGAAAATTTACATGTGTGTAGCGTATGAGGAGATAAGCAAATGATTACAAATTCAGAAGAACAGACCGTTTTATTAAGATATAGCATGATAAAGGTTACAAATCAGTAAGTAGTAAATCCCCCTCTGGCAGCTATACAAGCCGAAACACGGCTTGGCATCGAATTAGTGAGGTGATCTATGACCTGCGGGAGATCATGCCATAATCTTTGCAACTGGGCAGTTAATTCACCCGTATTCCGGGACGGCTGCATTTGCCTTCCAAGCACATCCCAGACTTACAATATTGGCGAGAGGTCTGATGACCTCGCAGGCCATGGGAGTACGCTGGCCGCCTTCACACGCGAATGCGCTGGTCATCAGCATTGAGACTGAATCGTGATTCATCGCTGAAGATCACAAGCCTCCAGTCTGTCACACTCCAGCTTGCCCGAGGTCGGCGAAAATCCAATCGACACTGCCTATGATGTGGGGTCGATATTAGGCGTCTTAATGGACGTCGGCTCCTTATACCTACGTCGGCCAGTCCTTTCCGAATGGTTTCCATTCATACCACCGGAACTCTGGAAGGTGGTAAATGGCGTCGAACTGATTCTAGCGACGTCGTTGGTGCGCACGTGGCCGCTCTTATGATTGCGCGATCCTCGCGCGCATTTCTGTTCCTGGGATGCCCTGATCCTCTGCGACGGTACACTGTCCCTTCCGTGTTGACGTTCCATTGTTGCCAACACCGAGCAACTACCAGATCGCTCCGACCAAGCGATACCGTCGATCCAAGTCGACAGATTTATTGGAATAACCCTATGGCACGAGCAATCATGCTTTTAAACTCAATTGGCCTTTAAGGGCTAACTTTAGGGGCAATTGGCCCTCCCCCCCCCCCCCCCCCTTGGAGCCGCGCTTGAGTGCAATAGGTCCCTTGCAAATCGATGGATCAAGGTTCCACTGTAACTGTTTTCCCGCATGTTTCGTTTATTTATTCCAGGCCCGAAAAAATTCCATATAAGACGAGCAAAAACAGACCGCATAGATCGTTTCTCTATCCATCGTGGTATGGGGCGGTATTGGATATCACTCTCGCACACCTCTAGTACGCATTGCCGGTACTTTAAACAGCCAGCGCTATATCTCCGAGGTGTTGGAGCCAATTGTCCTTCCTTACCTTCAGGGCTTGCCCACAGCCATATTTCAACAGGATAATGCGCGACCACACGTGGCACGCATTGTCCAACGGTTCTTCGTCAATCGCCAGATTGAATTGCTTCCCTGGCCGCCTCGCTCTCCGGATCTTTCGCCGATAGAAAACATGTGGTCCATGGTTGCTCTACGATTGACCCAGATTGCATCCCCAGCTGCCACAGCAGATCAACTTTGGCAACGTGTGGAAGCTGCTTGGTCTGCTGTACCCCAAGAACTCATCCAAAGTCTCTTTGAATCAATGCCGAGGCGTGTGGCAGCTGTGATCTCCAATAATGGCGGCTACTCTGGCTACTGATTTTGGCAGGAACCACACTTCACAGAAGTCTATAAATTTAATCATTTGATACTTGGTCAACATGTTATCTACAAAATAAATTTTGTTGTGATATCTCTTGTCTTTCTTGGTGTTGCAATTTGGGTGGCCAGCAGTGTATATAAGAAATAAACATCGTCTCATTTTAAATTTAAACTCATTTAGTATTAGGTATACGATTATATAATTTTAGGCTATGAAGAGAAAAAAAGTACGAAAAAAATACGTCAGACTTTTTTTTTAAGGGGGGGGGCAATTGGCCCTACTCACCCCACCCCCCTTGGAGCCGCGCTTGAGTGCAATAGGTCCCTTGCAAATCGATGGATCAAGATCCCACTGTTACTGTTTTCCCGCATGTTTCGTTTATTTATTCCAGGTCCGAAAAAATTCTATATAAGACGAGCAAAAACAGACCGCATAGATCGTTTCTCTAACCATCGTTTTACCGCACTATTCGTTTAAAATATATGTGAAGTTCACTGTTTCCTTTACCCTTTAGGTAATGTATATACATACGAATAAACTCACAATTAACTTGACCCGACGAGGTTTTCTTCACAAAACTATTTATTACAACACAATTAGACTACCCAAATACCGTAGTCGATTTCTAGCAGGCAACGTGGAATTATTTGTCGCGCGTGTTAATCCCTGTAGTTATATTTACGGAAACCCTACCAGAATTCAGCGACGCCACTGCTTGTACGTACGCCACACTAACCTCTGTGTCTTCACTTTATCACCAGGTCGCTGGAACGATAGCTGATTTCTAAACGCCTTCGGTAAACTTGATAATGTCCGTTTGCTGTACGGCAAAACGATCTTCACTCCAGTCGTTTTTCGTTCGCCTCCGTCCGACCTCGCCTCGTAGTGTTTTCTCTCTCACTCTCAAGCGTGTACGCTACCCACGGGAACTCCCGTCTGGTAGAAAAGCGCCACTCATTTGCACAAGGCGCTTCTTCTTCTTAAACGGCGATTTATTTAAACCAGGGGGGTTAATTTTGGTTCAATACCTCACATATTGCAGTTTTATGACTATTTTGCTGGATCGTTTTAACGCAGGATTACGCTCCTCAATAACGGTCCTCCGGAAAGAAAAAATCCCTGTAGTTATAGATTAATCCCTGTAGTTAGTAGCCCAGAGTCCGTCGCGAGTTATAATCTGGGCAGCGCGCCAAACCCACTAGCAAGTAAGCAGTTAAACAGAAAAGTATCAAAATGCGTCCAAAAAAGAGGTAAGCAAACGATAAGTAATCCTACCTTAATAACCTGCGGTAGTTTCGTTAGAGGAGACTACCAGAATTTATTTTGTCTCAAAATAACAAATTCTGGAATCAGTTCGAATGAAACTATTACTGGACAATTTTGGATACATAAATTTTGATATGTTTGTTGCATTGGACGATGAGGTCGCGAGTAAAACAGTTTGTTGCATTAGACCAGCGTGGTTCAGCCCGCTTTCCGTATGCAGCCCAACAATTTAATTTTGTTGGCCCTTGCCCTTCTTACTGGAAAAAATGTTTAATTTAACATTTAGAAAATAATCGTTTACCCTTCTTACTGCTTTAAGTTTTTAAGACTTAAATGTAATGGCGTTACTTAAAATTTAAGTAACGGACATATAACGGCCATATTGAAGCTTCACTCTTCGACCGTTATAATTCGTGGCGTGCCTACTTCGATTTTCACTTTCATTCAGTACTGTTACGAAGGAGCCAGGTGGGAAAGGAAAATTCCAGAAAAGTCCGCCAGCAATCAGAATTGTCTTTCCACGAGTACGTCCGGCACGAGAATCGGCCCCGCCTCCATGCGACGGGTGTTGGCCAGTCATTGGCTGCGATAGGTTCGCGATCGTTCCTGTGCTTCGGAGGATTCTCTGGAAGGTGTCGGTTTCCGTAGAAAACGGAGCGCAGGGCTTTTCGAAGTGGTTGTTTTCGACGAGAGAGGTTGTTCGAGAGATATAGTATGACGAGAGACTGTTGTCATCGTTGTTGCGAAAGCGGTACCTAAAATGGCGGAATTTAAGAAACGGCGTGTTGAAGATGAGGAACGACAATTTCAGTCAAAGTGGCAGGAAAGTTACTTTTATGTTGAACATAAAGGAAAACCACAGTGTGTTATCTGTTCTCAAGTCTTGTGTGTTTCGAAGGAGTATAACAGGGGTATAAAGAAGAAGTGAGTAGACACTATACCAGCTTGCATAAATCAAAATACGATCAATACCAGGGAAGTGCCAGAACTTGTGTGTTTCATGATTTGAAGTTGAAAGTAACTAGACAGAAGAATATCTTTCAGCACCCATCAAACACTGCTGGTTCAAAGGCATCTTATGAGGTATGTTTAGAGCCAGCTAAAAGTAAAAAAGTCTTTTTGGGATGGTGATCTCAATAAAAGATGTGCTGTAGAAATGGCATCTTCATTTGGAGATAATAAGACGGCTAAAAATTTTGAAACAGTTTCCTTTTCTCATCAGACAGTAAGTAGAAGAATTAATGATATGTGTGGTAAAGTTTGAGGTTCTCTGAAGGGCATTTTGCAAAAATGTAAATTTTACTGTCTACCTCTAAATGAGAACACAGATATAGCTGACATCAGCCAGCTCCTTATCTTTGTCAGAACAATAAACGAAGAATTTGAAATTCATGAAGAACTGTTGGAATTAAAATCATTAGAAACCAGCAAAAAAGGTATTGACATATTCAACCCACTGGATCATGTCGTTTCTAAATATGGAGGTTTTGTGAAGTGCTCTTTCATTGCAACAGATGGAGCTAAAGCAATGGTTGGTCATAAAACTGGGTTAGTAGGACAGTGTAAAGAAAAAGGCATAAATTGTTTGTTTTTCCACTGCATTATCCACCAGGAGGATCTCTGGTAGAAAATTTTTAAGGCTCAGCGAGCCTTATACGCATAGACTATAATACCCATAGACACAGAGCATTTATTGCATTCCTGTACAATTTGGAAGCTGAGTATGGTGACATTTCATTGCTTTGTGAAGTTCGCTGGCTAAGTGTTGGAAATTGCCTGAAACAGTTTTTTGGGTTGAGGAATGAAATTCTTGGTTTTCTCAGAAATGAAAACGTTGGGCATGAGTATGAAGAAAAACTGGAAGAAATCCAATTTTTAAATAATCTTACTTTTCTGACAGATTTATTATCCCATCTAAATGAATTAAACCTGAAATTACAAGGCAGAAAACAAAATATCTCCCAGCTTTATGGACATATTGAGGGCTTCCGCAAAAAAATTTATGTAATGCAAATTGATCTGAAGGCAAATAATACGGCACACTTCCCATCTGGTCAGCACTTGAAAGAAGAAAAAAGTGACACAAATTTTAGCATGTTTCATGAAATAATAGTATATAACAAGAAAGAATTCAAGGACAGATTCCAGGATTTTAACTCCCTAAAACCAAAACTTGCACTGTTCAACATCCCCGTGAATACTGAAGTGAGTGAGGTGCCCTGCGACCTTCAAATGGGAATTTGTGATCTTCAGGCAGACCCATTCTACCAGACTAAAAAGTGTGAAGTCCCTGAAAAATTCTGGAAACTGATTGCTAAAGAACGTTTTTCTAAACTACTTAAATTCTCTTTACAAATGTTATCGCTGTTTGACAGTACATACGTGTATGAAAGTGTTTTTTCTGCTCTCAAACAAATTAAATAAAAAACGAGAAATCGAATTCAAAGTGCTTCACTGCATTCGAGCCTGAGACTTAGGGCCTGTTCAGATAGGATTCCGTTGCGTTGCGTTGCGTTAAGGGAAACATGACGTTGAGACGAAAATAAACCAACCATAGGCGTTAAAAATTTCATAGCTAATCGTTTGGAGGTTTGTCATTGGTTAAATATATTTCAATACTTTAACGCTACTCAACGGACTCCTATGTGAAGAGGTCATTTGTCTTACTGAACTTACAGTGGACATTGATAAACTTGTATCAGGAAAGCAGTGCCAATCATCTCATTGATTTCTCGACTGCAAAATGAAGTGGTATATTAAACTAGTTTATTAAAGTTCTTTTAATACAAATTTTAATAACAGTTTTTAATACAATATGTAATTAGCTTTCTTTCTGGAATGTCACTGGCCCTCACATTCCTATACTAAAGATTGATTGGACCACACTGCATTAACAGAATGTAAAAGCCACTGTTCTTTCATCTGACAATATTTTTGATTATGAATTGTCTGTTGGTGATATCTCCTTTAATTTGAAAACTCCCCAAGGTAAGACGTACTATCTTCATATTCAAGGTAGCTTGGATATACTTATTAGAGATATTTGTGATCTGATTATTTGTACATCAAATATTACTGTAATTGTCCCAGTAGTGAAAAAAGATGAATTTTCAGTAAACATAAAAAAGGCTATTGATTTTTATAGAAACTTATTTATTTATACTCTTATAACGTGCTTGCTGAATATAGTATGTTGTAATATAGTATTCAGACCAGTCCAATTTAGCCGTGTGCCACCTAAATTTTGACCGAGCATCCCCAATGGTGATATCTGGGGGATCGTGCCTTCTCCCACCCACTTTGACCTCATAGAAAGACTGTATGGTCTACGAACGTAACGTTTCAAAATCCGGCTTAGACACGAAGGTATTTAATGGCGCTCGGGATTCGATCCGTGCTCCTTCAGTACCGAAAGCCGACGCGCAACCACTAAGCTACGTTGGGCTTTCAATCCACATTTAATAGAGGGCAGACATTTAAATATTTTCTTTGACTTCAGGGAGAGCAAAAAAATGTCTTAAAGAACATTTCGCCGAAAATTCAAACTCTCCAGTTAAACATGGCCACATATCTAGATTGAGTAGCATAATGTAATTATTTAATCTAATGAAATGTGATTATTATATAATTGTAATAAATTATTTTTTTTAATTTGATTGTTTAGAATCTTTTGCGTTCAAGTACTGTTAAGCTTTCATTCTTATCTCACATCTTATCTTATGACGTCATAGTTTTGTATGACATATGAATGTTTTTTCTTTTATGTTACTTTCCTTTCTATCAGTGGCAACCCTGACTCTAACTTGTATTTAAGGAATGCAACATGCATTCGAGTGTGAGTCTGGTCTAGGCTGCTTAGTTATTTTTGCAACTCGATAGTATTCGAGTTGTATATGTGATTAGTTAATTTAGTATGTTAATAAATATAACTTTTTGCTTTTAAACCTGTGTCCTTAGTTTTATACTGAAACTCTGCTAAAGTCTTCGTCTTATTAAGGGGCGGAGACTATCAAGGTTATGGGCCTTTTGCAAAGAGTTATGGACACAGGTGTTAGGCAATTTTATTAATAATATACTTTTATCAGTATGTTTTTCACTCGAAGAGGCACTAGTGAATACAGTGATGGCGGGCCAGTCATTAGAAGCAAGCATTGATCAGCTTTTCGGTGTCAACTATTCGTCATGGTGTGAAGATGCGAAAGTACTACTGATGGACCGTTACGCATGGAATATAATTTCCGGCACAGAGGTTGAACCAGCTAAAGACGCCGACCAGAAGGAGAGACGAGATTACGCTACTAGAAAGGCGAAAGCGTACACTACGATATACTAGAGTGTCGAAAAGCGTTTTCGACCACTTATATCTGGAACTGATGATGGCAAGCTGGCTTGGGAAATTCTTCTTAATCACTTTCGGCCGGACTCACGAGCTCGAACGATTGGATTACTTGATAACTTTTTTAGCTGTCGACCTTCGGAGGAAGAATCCATAGCACTATTCGCCGCTCGATTAAGAGGTATAACGGATCAGCTCAAAGATACAGGTAAACCAATTTCTGACTGGTTTTACTCCTTCCAGTTGATAAGGTTTCTACCCGCTAATTTTTCTGGTATAGTGCAAGCTATATACAGGTGGTCCGACGAAGAATTTAAGCCTGAAAAGGTTCTTCAAGAACTAATAGCTGAGGAAGCTAGGCTTAAACAAAGTATTATGGACAACGAACTAACAGCACTGCATAGCTCTACATCAAAAACTAAAAATATTAAGGATAAAGATGTAGCAAATATCAGAAAAGAAAATGTTTTTTATGTGGGAAAACCGGTCATTTTATGGCTAATTGTAAAAATAGAATGCTTAAAAATAAGGGAGATAAAAAGGGGAAGAAGCAACGAGACCAAACATCTAGTTATATTATAGAAACATGCTACAATGAAAATGAGGAATTAAAAAGAGCATGGGTTTTTGATTCTGCCGCGAGTGCCCATTTTTGCAGTAACAAGAATTTATTTACATCATTTGAGGCGGTATCTGATACCTCAATGGCGGTTGCTGTTGATAATATTTTATGTCCAGTAGAAGAGATAGGAACAGTGGAAATGCAGTTTACCCATTTTGGTAATGAAAAGGTAATTTTGAACAATGTCATGTATTCCCCACGGCTGAGGCGAAATTTGTTATCCGGTTCACTCATTGAAAAACAGGCAGAATCATTTATCGGGAAAGCGGGCAAAATTATAGTACACGCAAAAGACGGAAGAAAAAGTTTCTTTGCACGTAGAAAAGAAGGGTTATATTACGTTTACCCCGAATATCCTGAAAAGACAATTTCACCCGAAGTTGAAAGTTTGGTAACGTTTAACACAAATGATTTAGAATTATGGCACCGTAGGTTTTGTCACGTTAATAGTAAATACATTCTTAACACAAGTAAACATAATTCTGTGAAAGGTCTACCAGATATAAAAAATGCAGAATTAAACTGCGAGTCCTGTAAATTAGCAAAATCACGCAGTGTATCTTACAATCCTATTAATAAAGTGAGATCTGACAAACCACTTCAATTACTTCACATGGATGTCTTTGGTCCCCTCCCTACACAAACGAGAGAAGGATTCATGTATTCCCTGACAATTATAGATGATTACAGTAGGAAGGGGACGGTGTATCCCCTCAAACAAAAGTCAGATGTATTCGAATGCTTTACAAAATTTCAGAAACGGGCAGAGTGGTTTTTAAATTCGAAAATTTTAAATATACGAACTGATAATGGGCTCGAATTCATTAATGAAAGATTTGCGAAATTTTTAGATAAGCAAGGCATACAGGCAGAGAGAACAAATTTTTACACTCCAGAACAGAATGGGGTAAGCGAACGTTATAATTATACCGCCATGAACGCAATAAGAACACTTCTTAAAGATAGCGGTCTTAGTAATGGATTTTGTGCTGAAGCCCTTTTCTGCTTTACTTACGTATATCAGATTAGTTAATTTAGTATGTTAATAAATTTTACTTTTTGCTTTTAAACCTGTGTCCTTACTTTTACACTGAAACTCTGCTAAAGTCTTCGTCTTATTAAGGGACGGAGACTATCAAATACTTTTGAAGAATATCATCGCACAAAAATTTTACATAATATTTAAATAATTATAAATTGTACGTAAATGATTTCCTGCTTATAATTAGATTTCCATTATTGTTTACGGAATTGTTTGCCACACTAAAAATAGGACTGCAAAGTGTTTATTCATAATTAAATATTAAAATAGAAAAGTTATGAGAAGCAGGTATTTCTATTAAGTGCTACGCAAAACACAAAAACGAGAAAGAGTGTTGCTGACATAAATCAGCAAACCTTTTTCTTTGCTGTTTAGTTACTGGGAAATAAAAATATGCACATGCATGCTTCTGGTAGTAACTAAAGATATTGGTGGGATATTTATCTCCAAACCAGAGATATATCCGAAATATACAAAAGCATACGCACTTGGCGAAAATCAGCCAACTCTCCAAGAATTCAGTAAATACCTATATTTATTATTTTTAGTCACATAAGCACATATCACCAATTTATAAATGAAGCACATATCACCAATTGAAAAAAAATATAAAGAGAGTAACTCAAACTATCAATGAATTTTGTGAAAAAGAATTTACGCATTTTGTTTTTTACAATACAAAGTGAACAGTCTTTACCTCCTCTCAAACGTTTCGAAAATTCTCGGCCTCTTCTTTTATTGAAAAGGGCAAACCATGAAGCTACAGAATTTTCATGATAGCAAAGACAAAAATAATAAAAGCAATACATTTATATCTTGATAGTTCGATTTCAAGAATCCTGTGGATTATCTCAATATATATACATTTTTAATTCATCAGCCAGCAAGACTTAACACTTAATAACAGATAAAATTCAATCTATTTCAAAAGTGCAACACCAGATACCTAGGTATGAGAGACAAATTGCATAAGCAGTTAATAAAAATAAACAATTTCGTTTTATGCAATAAAGCATTTTAATTTTTTTTAATTATGACCTATAGTATATAAACGTCCCATTTCGCACTTAATTAACCGATGATTATTTATTGATTTCGAAAACCTTCAGGAAAGTTCTTCGAAAGTTATCGTGAGTGGGAGAATTTAAAATGCTTCAAATCAAAAAAGTCAAATTTATAAATATCTCTAAATACTTACTGATCTCTATCAGAGCATGTTGAGTTTTTAAAAATGCATACCAAGATTTGAGAAAAAAGAATCAGCAACAAAATTAAACAAAATATGGTAAGTTTTAATTTTTCATTGATGCATGAACACAAGCATATATATTAATCCAGACAAGTCGTAATAGAACGTCTGTAATTGAGCAGGCTAAAGAGCATCTTAATCCTCCCGTTTGATGAAGTTGAAATTTTCGCACAAAAAAGTACCAGTATCTTACGTAGACACAACTCGTCACTCTCGCAAAAAAACGAACTTTTCTAACATCCCAAAATAATTTGGCATCTTTTTCGTACAGTTTTGATATACAAGGTAACCATAAAGGGTTATCATAATATTCTATTTTAATACGAATATCGCATTCTTGGCACATTTGACATACCAGCATTCGAAACTGAATAACTTTTATTGTTTTTCTCGTTAAAAACGGCATTTCCAGGAGTAATCTTTTCAAAAAATCGTAGATCTTTAATATTTAAAGGTTTACATAGTAGGAATTCCGCCAAGTATGGATAGATTTCGAATAAAAGTCTCCGCAAAATAGTGGCCATGTTAATCTCGATAGGGTTTTTTTGTGCTCCAAATGTCTCCAACATGGTCGCCTTACTCCGATGAAGTATCAATGGACAAATTCTAATCAAACGTGAGAGGAATTAAGCTTGCCAAGTAAACTCCCCCCCCCCCCCTCCCCGCCCCCGAAAAGATAACAGGAAAGAAGAGAAAAACTTCGTGAACCGAAAACTGCTATACTCTGTGAACCTCATGAGTTGTTAGCAGATAACAGTGATTAATTACCAGTAGCTACCTGTCATTATTTGTTGGTTCAATGGCAACAATATCTCTCAAGCGCGTAGTATGTTGCTTTTTGCATTCATTGGGTACAGATGTTATAGCTTTGTGACTTTGCTTATTGTGTTCGATTCTCTGTAATCTAAATAATTAAAAGAAAAAAACCGTTGGCGACAAATTCTCCCACCTTTTAGAATGGATCATGTATTGAAATAACGTGGATCCAGGTGCAAGAAAAATAAACAGTTTTGAAGTAAGTTTAATTTTTACGTTATTATTTCTTTATTGTATGACAGAACTGTTTTCTTAAGATGTTGAAAATGATATATATAATTTCTACATTTTACGCTATTTTTTTTTTTCTTTTGAGTGAAGCTAAATGTTAATACAATACGTATGGCTATTAAATCGTTAGGTACTGCATGTTCATTTATAGTATGTTATTTTCAGCAAATTAGTAGAATATTACTTTCCGGTAGATGTTGGCATGCTATTAAAATATACGCTCATCGATTTCAAGAGACCTCTAAAAGTTGCCCTGATACTTTTATTTACAATTTTATCCAAAATGTAAAAATATATCATCATACAAGTCAGACGTACCGTGTTTAGCAATTTTCCTGGTTATGAGTTATACAAAAGTTTTTGAACCGTTAATGATTGCGGTAAAAGATAAAATATACAGGGAACATCCATATACTGTGCCGTTCTGTGGGAAGTTGTCACAGTTTTTTAAGGGGAGTTCTCATTCAGGAAAATACTATTTCTTACTGTTTTAAATCTTTTAGCATGACAATCGTCACTTTTTATGAAAATTCAACAATAAGTAGCTAATAAACAACATGAAAAAATATTGAATACAACATTTATCAGGAGTAAATAATTAAAATAGCAAAAAATATTTGCAAAATGTATCAATCAGTTTCTAAGAGTTGGTCAAAATTTAAATTTTTAAAAAATATGTCATAGGATAGTATGGAAACAAGAAATTAAAGATATAAGAATTTTATTTTCATAAAAATTCTTCAAAGGTATAAAATAAACATGTAATTGCTTCAAGATACACACATAAAAATACAAACATTGTAAAAAAATAAAAATGGTACATAAAATTTAAAAGTTTGTAGAAAGATAATTTCAGTATATATAGAAGAATGACAAAAAAATGGTACTTTCGCATTAAACAGAGTCCACCCATTTAAGTATTGGAAAATTGGGGGAAAATGTAAAATTCCATTACGAACACAAACAGCAAACTTTATTATAGAAAGTACAAAAAGTTACTCAAGTAAAGAAAGTTATAAAAATTTGCAATTAATTTCCAGTCGCCACAGAATTTCAGAACTGGGTGATGTTGCTCAGGAGCATAACGAAAGCATTGTTGCTGGCTGCCGATCGCCATATGTATTCTGCCAGATATGATTCCAAATGGTGACGTGCTGTTCCTCAATGTTTTTTGTAGCGCCACTTGGCTGACCCCCACATCCTCTCAACTTGCTGGGTACTTGCCCCTGTTTCCGGGTCCACAAAATTGTACTTTTGATTAACTTTCAAGTCAGCATGTCCCAAGTTTTCAAGTTCCTCTGTATTATATCCCTTTCCAACAATGAGATATAATTGTTGAGCCGGGTTCGACGTGCAGTTTTATCTGCTCCAACAATTTTTCAGCACGTCTGTTCGGAACTCTGACTAGGAAACGTCCATCAGTTTCCCGGCACAATCCACCGAACACCCATTGTTGGGGTAATATCCGGCCATCATTGTTTTTACGTTTTGTAAACAAACTATCATCTATTTCAACAGTACGCCCCTTTCCACCAAACTTACCTTCATTTTTCTGTTCGACAGAAAAAATGCAAACTTCTCTCATATAATTATTCCAGTTGACTGTTGTGTTTGGCACCATTTTTAATTGTTTCTCACACCAAGATACTTACGTTTGTTTACATTTTGAATGCGCTGTGTTTGCATTTAGAATTGTAATATAAATAAATAGGTGGCGTCTGTTTAATGCAAAAGTACCAAAAAAATTATGACAATAGTATCACAGGATAATTTTTAGAACAAAAATTAAAATTTAAAATATTTCCAAAGTATAAAAATCAATTTTTAAAAGTAATAATCCTGATATGAATAACCAAGAGATAGCTCTGATCTTCCTGATTGTATTCCTTGAAAAGAAAAAAATAAAAATGTTTTAAAAAGAATTCAGAAGATTTTTCATTCACTGAACTTATAATTTGTTATCTGAAGGTAATTTCAAATGTCATTGGCTAAAAACATCTAAATTATCGTCATTCAGATTCGATTTGTTAAAACTGATGGTGAACATTTGGCGATGTAAGCATGAAGCTTAGCTAAATCAGGATTGCAGAGTATTAAGCCATTAAACTGAATAATAAAACATTTATTATAAAGATTTCAACCCAATTGTAGCAGAACATAAATAAAGTACCACTTATGTAATCACCAAATTCGAAGCTATAAAAACATTCAGCATTTCCCCACTATTCTTGTGTTTGGGGGTTTCTTAATTTCATTCTGTGGTTAAAATATATTAAAATTGTTAAAACATCCAGCCTTGTGAAAGTAAACAAACCATCATTTATGTGCTTTAAATTTTTAAAAATTACAATGAAATTGATATGCACTGTTAATTTCATGCAAAACTTATAGATAAATCTATTTAAATAATCAAATTTTCCACATTAATTCTGAATTGGTACTAAATTAGAGCATTTTATTTATGATGGCATTTGAAACTATTTTTTATATTATGTTATTTCATTTTGTATTCATTCAGTATTAACATTTTTGATGACAAGATTTAATAAATAACATTCATGCCGATCTTTCATTGCAATAAAGTTAACAGCAACAGCATTAAATGTAATACTCCTAAATATTCAAATTTTAGGTACATCATTCATTATAATATGATTGTTTAAAGTTTTAAATCAATGTATTTCAAAGAGAATGATTTAAAAATAATACTTGATATTTAAAATTAATTCTTATTAAGACAGAAATACATTATATAACATTTTATAACTGTATGCAATTAATATGTTTGATATAAAAATGTTTAATTCTCTCTACACCATGCATTCTAAAGATTTCTTCAGAAGAAACATTTCAAGATTTATAAAATCTGTTTAAACTGATATCTATGACAGCCTGATATGGTTTTTCAAATTTTTGTATTGTAAAAATTATACTTGGGTCAGCTGAGAGCTAGATTTTAACTGTCTGCTCTCTTATGTGCATATTCTTTATACTCAATAGATTATTTTGTACTGGTAAAATTTATAACTGTGTTCTTGCAGTTCATGTCTAGGGTAATATTTTAATATATATATTTTTGGTCCTTAAGATCAGTGTTATCCAAACTGATGTTTGTTGTATTAGGATTTATGTATCATATTCCCTCCTATGAATAAAAAGTATTTAATGAATAGAAAGTAACTGTAGTAAAAGTGTCAAATATATAGTTTTGAAAATTCTGTTGCTTTTTATTTTTTTCACTGCTCCAGAAATGTGTTGTATAACTGTGCTGTGATGGAATATGCATGAAATGAATTTTATTTCTAGATGGAAAAAAATTAAAAAGGCATTAGAGGATTTTATATTAAACCATTTATGTAAAAGATAACTTTGCCCCAAACGTGAAAAGATAGGCTGCAATCATTTTGCATGAGTTAAATTTGCTTAAAGTTCTTGTAGAAGTTCTTTTATGAAAACTATTTGAAAATAATATCTCAATAAAAGTCGATGATTTACCAGTAGATTTTTCTTTCCTATGCAGTCATTTTGATAGCTTAACATTTCATGTTGAAGTTTATTGCTCAATATCTGTTTCGTTGACAGTTAGTTACATATAACGTTGTTTTAAAGATTATAGAAATCTTTAAAATAATTTTCTTTTGGAAGATTTTATGTGACTTCTACATTTTAATATTTAAAAATTTGGAACTTTCTATGTTAACTCAATATATGAAGTTAACAGAGTATAACAATAAATTACTTTGCTGAGAATGGAAAATTAGACATCCGAGTTCTTCTCGTTCATGCTTTTGATCAGGGCCAACCTTAGTCCTTGTGGCCCCCGATTGCAGAAATTTTGGTGGGGTCTTCTAAAATTCTAATATACTATAAAATAAAAAACATTTCATGTGAAGTATGAAAGAGAATAATTAGGAAGGTGGTCATATTTCCTTTTTTATGTAAGAAATAAGAATGTTTTTTATATAAGAAAAGAAAACTAAGAAATAGCTAGACTACGTATATTTTATTCACAGATCAAAATTATTTACAACCAAATTGTGCTAGATTTTTTATGTGCAAGATCATTTACAAATTGACTTAATTTTTATTTCCTAGTTTCTACATGCTCTATAGACAGTATTGCAAGGCTGTTGAGTCTCTCCTGCGATATTGTTGACCTCAGGTATGTTTTAATTGATATCTATTTACAAAAGCTTAGTTTTCCCATTTCTATAATTATATGAATGGTTAAAAATATCCTTCAAGATATATATATACATTTCAAAAGCCAGTGGCTGTTATTTGTAGCAATTGTAGAATTTTTATAGGTTTCCCTAAACAGTAGGTTTTAATACTTCCATTTCTTCTATGTCTACATCTTTTATAGACATCATTTGGTCATTATTCTGAATAATTTTTCCATCTATTAAAACAATTCGTAGTTCCGATGCATATTTTCGATGTTTTTTCTGTGGAATTGTTTGGAATAAACTTCTCTAGCCTGTCTCACTTTCTATGGTATTTGTTAAAAACAATGCACCTCAAACTTTTCTTTCCAGTTATGTATTGGTTCATCCACATACTCATAATTCAATATCCTTTTTCATTTTTGTAAATGTGTTCCCTGAAATTCAGGAGTGACTACTAAATAAGTCACAAGCTCCATGGCTCCAACTAAGACTTGTTCAAAACCTGAGTGGGTATCTTTTACCAGGCATTCTAGAAAGTTTCTAAATGATCACAGTACTTCGTTTCAAACATATTTTAAATTTATCTTCATGTTTGGCTCTGTGCTTGCTCGGGTTCAGTTACATATAATTCAAGTCCAATTGGTGTGTGCGTTGTATGTCAGTCAGTCAGTGAATGAATGAATGAATGAGTGAGTCAGTTACGGAACTGTTTTATATATATAGATAAAGGGAATAGTGTATGCTCATGATTGCAGATTGATTAGTTTTTTGTTTACATTGGTATAAATTGCAAGTGACAATGAATTTTAAGTGATTTTTATGAACACCAGTACTTTAAGTGCTACAAACTCTGAAATACACATAGTTTGATCTTGAGAATAGTCTATTCCCCACAGAATGTTATTATCTTCATTCTGAAATTGATAAAATGGCAATATATTTGTTTGTTTTTGAGTTATCTTGCAATGCGGAATGTCAAATTTTGACCAATTTTTTCCAGTTTTTCCCCCTGAAAAAATTATTTTAATGTAACAGCTAAATTTTTTATATATTTTTTCAAGTTTTAACTTAAATGTCATTATAAAAAATAGATAAAAAGACAAAATTCAAAAAATCACCTTCGAAGGTGTACGGATACCTTAAGTAGAGATCGCCCTTAAACAGAATTTGTGAAAAAGTAACATTTCCTATAACGTCGGAGGGGCCGGGACTGGGAAATATCGTCTTTAAATAGAGATCGTCGTTAAGTAGAACGTCGTTAAACAGAGAGCTAACTGTAGTATGAAAATTTAATCCTTTTTGTCATAACTTATGTTCTACCAACAAAGTAATCGTTTTTAATTACTCACATTTATAAAACCATTTGATAAATTTTGAATTTTATATGAATTTTTGAACTTCGTTCGCCGAAATTAGTTTCCCCTAGACACTATTTATTTTATTAACGTAACCTCGATGCCAAAAAATCAATCCATACTTTCGTTCTTATAAATCGACTTAATAATTTGTAAAGAGCAATGTGAATAGTATTTTTCTCCGAACTTTGATGTTCCATTTATGGAACATTGGCGTTCAAAATGTTTATATATATATATATATATCATTCAATTTTTTTTCTCCTGTCTTTACAGGTGCTCGGTACAGATTGTACGATGCTATACTAGAATATTTGAGGTGTCCAAAGTTTTCACGTTCAACTTATTGCTAGCAGTTAGTTTTCTCATTATCGTGTACAAAAGCGTCGCCATGCCAGAAAAAGAAATGTACATTTCCAGTCTAAAAGAGCCTTCCAACGAAAGCCATTCATGCAAGCTAAACCCTACTAAAGCGGAAGAATTCTCTCCATGTAACACAAGTAGAATTAGTCTAAATATAAAAAGTTGCAGTAAACAGATTCTTTCTCGCACCGAGGAAATTGTTGAATGTAATTTATGTGACAGATTTTCACAGTCGGCCTCCTTAAATACGCATCATTCCTATCACATTGATGATACTTCCTGTACCCACACAGGAGAGAACCTTTTCGCATGCACTGTATGTGAGAGAAGTTTTTGTGTACAGAGTGATTTAATAAGACATCTCCGCATCCACACAGGAGGCAAACCTTTCGCATGCACGGTATGTGAGAAAACATTTTCTCTTCAGGGTCATTTAAAAATACATCTCCGCATCCACACAGGAGAGAGACCTTTCGCCTGCTCGGTATGTGAGAAAAGATTTTCTCAACAGGGTCATTTAGAAACACATCTCCGCACCCACACAGGAGAGAGGCCTTTCGCCTGTACTGTATGTGAGAAAAGATATTCTCGGCAGGGTGAGTTAAAAAGACATCTCCGCACCCACACAGGAGAAAAACCGTTCGCCTGTACGGTGTGTGGGAAAAAATATTCTCGGCAGGGTGAGTTAAAAACACATCTCCGCACCCACACAGGAGAAAAACCGTTCGCCTGCACGGTGTGTGGGAAAAGATTTTCTAAACCGGATCATTTAGAAACACATATCCGCATCCACAGAGGTGATAAACCTTTCGCCTGCACGGTATGTGGGAAAAGGTTTTTCCAACAGGGTCATTTAAAAACACATTTCCGCATCCACACAGGAGAGAAACCTTTCGCCTGTACGGTATGTGGGAAAATATTTTCTACACAGGGTTCTTTAGAAAGACATCTCCGCACCCACACAGGAGATAAACCTTTCGCCTGCACGGTATGTGAGAAAAGGTTTTCTCAACAGGGTCATTTAAGAACACATCTCCTCATCCACACAGGAGAGAAACCTTTCGCCTGCATGGTGTGTGGGAAAAGATATTCTCGGCAGGGTGAGTTAAAAACACATCTCCGCACCCACACAGGAGAAAAACCGTTCGCCTGTACGGTATGTGGGAAAATATTTTCTACAGAGGGTTCTTTAAGAACACATCTCCGCACCCACACAGGAGATAAACCTTTTGCCTGCACGGTATGTAAGAAAAGGTTTTCTCAACAGGGTTCTTTAAGAACACATCTCCGTACCCACACAGGAGAGAAACCTTTCGCCTGCGCTGTATGCGAGAAAAGATTTTCTCTACAGGGTCATTTAAGAAAACATCTGCGCATCCACACAGGAGAGAAATCTATTGCCTGTATTCTGTGAGAAAAGATTTTTGGGAAGGGTTGTTTAAAAATACACATCTCCGCACCCACGTATGTGAGAAACCTTTCGCATGCAGTGTATGTGACAAAAGATTTTCTTTCCAGGGGAAGTTTAAAACGCATCTCCTTGTCCATCGAGGAAAGACTTTTGGAGTGCACTAAATGTAAGAAAAAGTTTTCTGAACTCGATCATGTAAAAAAGAATAATCGTACCCACACAGAAGAGAAATCTTTCGTCCCCACTGTGTGAGAGAAAATATTTCTTTTCAGTGGGCTTTAAAAACGCATCACCCCACACTTTCATGTATCTAACCCACTTTCTACTATCGTATGAAGCATAATTTTTGTCCCACCGTGGGGAAAATATCCTTCGAAATGAAATTTAAACTCAGGTTTGACAGTGTTTATTTAAAGGTGATAACGCACGTAATTATATTTTGGAATTTAGTGTTTTATGACAGTAGTCTTCTTTTGTAAATATTTTTAAATACTTCAATGCGCTGTCAGTATCGACCCATGATCCTTGATGGGATACTTGTTCTACCGAAGTGATTGGAGTAAAAAACTTGTCATGCCTGTTTACACTGCCGGAAAGGGTGTCTTGAAATGTCACTCTTTCAATACTTCTGGTTTTTGTTTTTGCCTAGTAAGAAATTTAAATTTTTAACATTTAACTGCTTTTGTGTACATCTGCTGTGTTCCGTAAATGGGATATATATATATATATGTATAACATATAAATAAATATTTTATAGCTGCATATCGAGATTGAATTAATTTTCGTTTTTGGCTCTCTTTTAATTATTTTAAAGTAATTTAGCTTTTTTTAGAAGGGTTTTTTCGTAATGTGCAGCCATAATTATGTTTCTATATTAGATATCGTCTCAAATTTTTATGTATGAAATATATAATTTTCATTTGGAACTAATCTCTTGACAAATGTTCATAAGTTACACCAACTCTCGTCTCTTTAATAATGGACACTACTGGATCTTGCAATATTTGAGGGTCTTTTCAAAAGTAATGCACAAGACGGCGCTATTTCTTCCAGTATGATACAATAAAAGAAATTTTTTCATTTGCTGTTGAGGACAAGGATTTTGCAGATGTCTCGGGTAATGTGAGTGTAGAAGATGAAAGATCAAATATAAAGTTGACTGTTTGTGGTCGGTGGGTTCCTCACTGCTAGACATCTCAGCAAAAACAGAAACGCCTGGACATTGCACTGTTGTTGAAACATTTGCAGTCAACGTTTTTCAACCTTAGAAGAGCTTACCTCAGCCTTTACCCGAGTCATTAGAGGACTCAACAAAAGTAGCATGCAGCAAGGAATGAATAATTTCCTAGATGTAAGGATTGTTTTGAGAAGCAAGGGGAGTATATAGGACTGTCCAGAGAAATTGTCAGAAATCAAATAGGTATAAAGAAACTAATTTAGTGTCCATTACTTCTTAAATGACACTAGTGTGCATTACTTCTGAAATGACACGCGTATTTAGACATGTTCATTTTTTCCTACACGAGGGCTAATTTGACCGGGACCCACAGCTTAACGCCGATTCCGAACGGATTTGATTATTCCGATTGTAATTTTTACATTTTATTTTATTTTCACGCTTTTAAGCAATATGGTACTTCGGTAAGCATTTGAAACAACTGCCTTCTTTACGTAAAGAATTCTTTTTTTTTTCATCTACGCTCCTCCAACACTGGTCGGGCGTAAGTTTCACTTTCTGAATACTTTCTACGGTTAAACTCTAGATCTAAACCATTTGGTGACGCCCAGACCCTCCACGATGGTACACTATCCCTTCCGGGTTGCCGTTCCATTTTTGCCAACACCGAGCAACTACCATATCGCTCCGACCAAGGTGGCGGCCGATACGCCTGTTCGACCAACCTGCTTCTCTGTGGCCTACTGTACACACCCTCTTAAAGTCCGACAATTGTTCCTACTGACGCCGGTTACGTCTCAGAGGCATCTCTAGTCACAGTACCGTCCATCCAAGTCGACAGATTTATTTGAATAATCCTATGGCACGAGCAATCATTCTTTTAAACTCTCCCAGCTGCGCATCTCATATGCGCATAGCGCGCTTACCCTTGTCGCATTGGCGTCGATATTTTAATCACTTGCATACGTCTTACCAGACCACATTTCTGCCAAGTTTCGTGATAGTAGCACGATTTCTTCCCGGTGCGTATATTTTTTTGAGACAGTGTATATATATAAGAAATAAACATCGTCTCATTTTAAATTTAAACTCATTTAGTATTAGGTCTTCACATATATAAAATATATGTGAAGTTCACTGTTTCTGTTACGCTGAAGGTTATGTATATACTTAACAATGAACTAACCATTAACTAGACCCGACGAGGTTTTCTTCACTAAACTATTAATTACAACAAAATTAGACTACCCAAATGCCGTACTCGATTGCTAGCAGGCAACGGGGAATTATTCATCGCGCGTGTTAATCCCAGTAGTTATGTCACTGAAACCCTACCAGCCACGCCACTGCTTGTACACACGCTACACGAACCTCTCTGTCTTCACTTTATCACCAGGTCGCTGGAACGATAGCTGACTTCAAAACGTCTTCGGTAAACTTGATAATGTCCGGCTGCTGTACGGCAAAGCGATCTTCACTCCAATCGTTTTTCGTTCGCCTCCGTCCGACCTCGCCTCGTAGTGTTTTCACTCTCACTGTAAAGCTTGTACGCTGCCCACGGGGATTCCCGTCTGGTAGAAAAGCGCCGCTCATTTCTATATGGCGCTTCTTCTTCTTCAAACGGCGATTTATTTAAACCATGGGGGTTAATTTTGATTCAATACCTCACATATTGCAGTTTTATGACTATTTTACTGGATCGTTTTAACGCAGGATTACGCTCCTCAATAACAGTCCTCCGGAAAGAAAAAATCCAGACTCCGTCGCGAGTTATAATCTTGCCAGCGCGCCAAACCCACTAGCAAGTAAACAGTTAAACAGAAAAGTATCAAAATGCGTAAAAAAAGAGGTAAGCAAACGATAAGTAATCCTACCTTAATAACCTGCGGTAGTTTCGTTACAGGAGACTACCAGATTTTCTTTTTTTTTTTTCAAAATAACAAATTCTGGATTGAGTTCGAATGACACTATTACTGGACAATTTTGGATACATAAATTGTGATATGTTTGTTGCATTGGACGATGGGGTCGCGAGTAAAACAGTTTGTTGCATTACACCAGCGTGGTCCAGCCCTCGTCCCGTATGCAGCCGACCAATTGATTTTTTTGGGCCCTTGACCTTCCTACTGGAAAAATATTTTAATTTAACATTTGGAAAAAAATCGTTTTCCCTTCTTACTGCTTTAAGTTTTTAAGACTTAAAATGTAATGACTTAAGTATAAGACTTTAATGTAACTTTAAATGTAATGGCGTTACTTAAAATTTAAATAACGGCCATATTGAAGCTTCACTATTCCACCGTTATAATCCGTGGCGTGCCTACTTCGATTTTCACTTTCATTCAGTACTGTTGCGAAGGAGCCAGGTGGGAAAGGAAAGTTCCCGAAATGTCCGCCAGCAATTAAAATTGTCTTTCCACGAGTACGTCCGAGAAGCAGCCCCGCCTACATGCGACGGGTGTTGGCCAGTCATTGGCTGCGGTAGGTTCGCGGTCGTTCGTATGCTGCGGAGGATTTTCTGGAAGGTGTCGGTATCCGTATAAAAGGGAGCGCAGGGATGTTCCAATTGGTTGTTTTTGACGTTAGAGGTTGTTCGAGTGAGATAGTATGACGAGAGACTGTTGTCATCGTTGTTGCGAACGCAGTACCTAAAATGTCAGAACTTAAGAAACGGCGTGTTGAAGATGAGGAGCGAAAATTTCAGTCAAAGTGGCAGGAAATTGTTTTGTTGTTGAACATCAAGGAAAACCACAGTGTGTTATCTGTTCTCAAGTTTTGTGTGTTTCGAAGGAGTATAACAGGGATATAACGAAGGAGTGAGTAGACACTATACCAGCTTGCATAAATGAAAATACGATCTATACCAGGGAAGTGCCAGAAGTTCTGTGTTTGGTGATTTGAAGCTGAAACTAACTAGACAGAAGAATATCTTTCAACAACCATCAATCACTGCTGGTTTGAAGGCATCTTATGAGGTATGTTTAGAGCAAGTTAAAATTTAAAAATTCTTTTAGGGATGGTGAGCTCATTAAGAGATGTGCTGTAAAAATGGCATCTTCATTGGGAGATAATAAGACGGCTAAAAATTTTGAAACAGTTTCCTTCTCTCATCAGACAGTAAGTAAAAGATTTAATGATATGTGTGGTAATGTTTCAGGTTCTCTGAATTGCATTTTGCTAAAATGTGAATTTTACTCTCTAGCTCTAGATGAGAACACAGATATAGCTGACATCAGCCAGCTCCTTATCTTTGTCAGAACAATAAACGAAGAATTTGAAATTCATTAAGAACTGTTGGAATTAATTTCATTAGAAACCAGCAAAAAAGGTATTGACATATTCAACACACTGGATCATGTTTCTAAATATGGAGGTTTTGTCAAGTGCTCTGGCATTGCAACAGATAGAGCTAAAGCAATGGTTGGTCATAAAACTGGGTTAGTAGGACAGTGCAAAGAAAAAGGCATAAATTGTTTGTTTGTCCGCTGCATTATCCACCAGGAGGCTCTGTGTGGGAAATTTTTCAGGCTCAGCGATACAATGAAAACTGTTGTAAATACTGTAAATTTAATAAGGGAAGGCAATAAAGCCCATAGACACAGAGCATTTATTGCATTCCTGGACAATTTGGAAGCTGACTACGGTGACATTTCATTGTATTGTGAAGTGCGCTGGCTAAGTGCTGGAAATTGCCTGCAACAGTTTTTTGGGTTGAGGAATGAAATTCTTGCTTTTCTGAGAATTGAAAACGTTGGGCATGAGTATGAAGAAAAACTGGAAGAAATCCAATTTTTAAATAATCTTACTTTTCTGACAGATTTAACATCCCTTCTAAATGGATTAAACCCGAAATCGCAAGGCAGAAAACAAAATATCTTCCAGCTTTATGAACATATTGAGGACTTCCGTAAAAATCTTGATGTAATGCAAATTGCCCTGAAGGCAAATAATACGGCACACTTCCCATCTTGTCAGCAGTTGAAAGAAGAAAAAAGTGACACAAATTTTAGCATGTTTCATGAAATAATAGTATATATCAAGAAAGAGTTTAAGGACAGATTGCAGGGTTTTAACTCCCTAAAACCAAAACTTGCACTGTTCAACAACCCCATGGGGATTGAAGTGAGTGAGGTGCCCTGCGACCTTCAAATAGGAATTTGTGATCTTCAGGCAGACCCATTCTACCAGACTGAAAAGTGTGATGTCCCTGAAAGATTCTGGAAACTGATTTCTAAAGAACGTTTTCCTAAACTGCTTAAATTCTCTCTGCAAATGTTATCGCTGTTTGTCAGTACATACGTGTACGAAAGTGCTTTTTCTGTTCTCAAACAAATTAAATTAAAAAACAAGAAATCGAATTGAAAGAGCTTTACTGGAATCGAGCCTGTGACTTTGTCTTACTGAACTTACAGTGGAAATCGATAAACTTGTATCAGGAAAGCAGTGCCAATCAACGCGTTGATTTCTCGACAGTAAAATGAAGTGTTATATTAAACTAGTTTATTAAACTTCTTTTAATACAAATTTTAATAAAAGTTTTTGAATAAAATATGTAATTCGTTTTCTTTCTGGAATGTATCTGGCCCTCACATTTCTACACTAAATTTTGATTGGCCCTCGGATGACTAAAGTTTGGACCACACTGCATTAGACGATTAGGTCCTAATCGTCAAATCCGCCGGACTATTTCTGTCTTCTCTCTTGCTTTTTTTCTGTCGGTTTTTCCCTCATTAGGACACCTCCTTCTTAAAGACACTTTGTCAAAGACACCTGCTCATAAAGACACTTTTTCTTTCTTCTTTTCTGCGTGTGGACGTCTTTTTATTGAATCAATACAAATTAAATATAGATAGAAATTTCATTTAAGACAAATAAATAAATAAATAAAGATTAAAAATTATTAAAAAATAAATATAGAATTTGAAAAAAAATATTAAAATTAATTAAAATATTTTCCGTGTATTTTGACGTTTTATGTTTCTCTACTTTTAATGAACTACTCCTAGTTAATAGCTCGTTTAAATTGAACTTCGCTTAACTCGGCACATCGTAGATAATTTTCATCTTAAAACCCCACTAACCATTTTCACGAGCACACTGATGACCACACATTAGCGGGTGCGTAAAAGATTATTGATTTTTATAGAAACATATTTATTTATAATCTTATAACGTGATTGTTGAATATTGTATGTCCTAATATAGTATTCAATCCAGTCCAATTTAGCCATGTGCCACCTAAATTTTGACCGAGCATCCTCAGGGGGGATAACTGGGGGATCGAGCCTTCTCCCACCCTCTTTGACCTCATAGAATGACTTTCCGGTCTACGAACGTAACGTTTCAATATCCGGCTTAGACACGAAGGTATTTAAAGGCGCTCGGGATTCGATCCGTGCACCTTCATTACCGAAAGCCGACGCGCTACCACTAAGCTACGTTGGGCCTTCAATCCACATTTAATAGAGGGCAAACATTTAAATATTTTCTTTGACTTCAGGGACAGCAAAAAAATGTTTTAAAGAACATTTCGCCGAAAAATCAAACTCTCCAGTTAAACATGGCCACATATCTAGATTGAGTAGCATAATAATGTAATTATTTAATGTAATGAAATGTGATTATTATGTAATTGTAATAAATTATTTTTTAAATTTGAATGTTTAGCATCTTTTGCGTTTAAATTCTTTTGAAGAATATCATCGCACAAAAATGTTACATATTATTTAAAAAATTATAAATTGTACGTAAATGATTTCCTGTTTTTAATTAGAGTTCCATTATTGCGTACGAAATTGTTTGACACACTGAAAATAGGACTGCAAAATGTTTATTCATAATTAACTATTAAAATAGAAATGCTATGACAAGCATGTATTTATATTAAGTGCTACGCAAAACACAAAAACGAGAAAGAGTGTTGCTGACATAAATCAGCAAACCTTTTTCTTTGCTGTTTAGTTACTGGGAAATAAAAATATGCACATGCATGCTTCTGGTAGTAATTAAAGATATTGGTGGGATATTTATCGCCAAACCAGACATATATCTGAAATGTACAAAAGCTTTCGCACTTGGCGAAATTCTGCCAACTCTCCAAGAATTTCCAAGAGTTCAGTAAATACCTATATTCATTATTTTTAGTCACATAAGCACATATAGACAATTTATAAATGAAGCACATATCACCAATTGAAAAAAATATAAAGAGAGTAATTCAAACTATCAATGAATTCTGTGAAAAATAATTTGCGCATTTTGTTTCTTTCAATACAAACTGAACAGTCTTTACCTCCTCTCAAACGTTTAGAAAATTCAGAGCGAAAATTCTCGGCCTCTTCTTTTATTGAAAAGGGCAAACGTAAAACTACTTTATCAACAGTGCTTCTACTTTAATCAATGGACAAATTCTAATCAAATGGGAGAGGAAGTGGGCTAGCCAAGTTAACTTCTCCACGCCCAGGAAAAGATAACAGGAAAGAAGAGAAAAACTTCGTGAACCGAAAACTGGTATACTCTGTGAACCTCATGACTTGGTAGCAGATACTAGTGATTAATCACCAGTAGCTAACTTTCATTATTTGTTGGTTTAATGGCAACAGTATCTCTCAAGCGCGTATTATGTTGCTTTTTGCATTTAACGGCTACAGATGTTATAGCATCGTAACTTTACTTATTGTGTTCGATTCTCTGTAATCTAAATAATTAAAAGAGAAAAACCGTTGGCGACAAAATTATCCACCTTTTAGAATGGATCATGTACTGAAATAACGTTGATCCAGGTGCAAGAAAAATAAAAAGTATTGAAGTAAGTTTAATTTTTACGTTATTATTTCTTTATTGTATGACAGAACTGTTTTGTTAAGATGTTGAAAATAATATATATAATTTCTACATTTTACGCTATTTTTTTTTTTTTTTGAGTGAAGCTAAATGTTAATACAATATGTATGGCTATTAAATCGTTAGGTACTGCATGTTCAGCTATAATATGTTATTTTCAGCAAATTTGTAGAATATTACTTTCCGGTAGATGTTGGCGTATAAAATATATAAATATATCATCATACAAGTCAGACATACCGTGTTTAGCAATTTTCCTGGTTATGAGTTATACAAAAGTTTTTGAATTGTTAATGATTGCGGTAAAAGATAAAATATACAGGGAACATCCATATTCTGTGCCGTTCGGTGGGAATTTGACACAGTTTTTTAAGGGGAGTTCTCATTCAGGAAAATACTATTTCTTACTGTTTAAAATATTTTAGCCTGACAATCGTCTTTTTTTATGAAAATTCAACAATAAGAAGCTAATAAACAAAATTAAAATATTTTAATGAAAAAATATTGAATACAACATTTATCTGGAGTAAATAATTAAAAATAGCAAGAAATATTTCCAAAATGTATCAATCGGTTTCTAAAAGTAGGTTAAAATTTATATTTTTAAAAAATATGTCATAGGATAGTGTGGAAACAAGAAATTTAAAATACATGAATTTTATTTTCATTAAATTCTTAAAAGGTATAAAATAAACATGTAATTTCTTCAAGATAGACACATAAAAATACAAACATTGTAATAAAATAAATATGGTACATAAAAATTTAAAGTTTGTAGGAAGATAATTTCATCATATATATAGAAGAATGAAAAAAATTGTGTTTTCGCATTAAACGGAGGCCACCCATTTAAGTATTGGAAAATTGGGGGAAAATGTAAAATTCCATTACGAACACAAACAACAAACTTTATTACAGAAAGTACAAAAAGTTTCTCAAATACAGAAAGTTATTAAAATTTACAATTAATTTCCAGTCACCACAGACGTCTAGAACTGGGTGATGTTGCTCAGGAGTGCAACGAAAGCCTTGTTGCCGGCTGCTGATCACCATATTATTCTGCCAGATATGATTCCAAATGGTGACGTGCTGTTCCTCGATGTTTTTTGTTGCGCGCCACTTGGCTGACCCCCACATCCTCTCAACTTTCTTGGTACTTGCCCCTGTTTCCGGGTCCACGAAATTGTACTTTTGATTAAATTTAAAGTGAGCATATACTGCGTTCCTCTTTATTGTATCCCTTCCAACAATTAGATATAATTGTTGAGCCGGGTTCGACGTGCAGTTTTATCTGCTCCAACAATGTTTTAGCACTCCTGTTCGGAATTCTGACTAGGAAACGTCCTCCTGTTTCCCAGCACAAACCACCGAACACCCGATTGTTAGGGGAATATCCAGCCAGCATTGTTTTTATGTTTTGGAAATAAACTCTCGTCTATCTCAACAATACGCCCCTTTCCTCCAATCTTACCTTCATTTTGCTATTTGACGGAAAAATCCAGACTTCCCTCATATACTTATTGCTGTCAACTGTTGTGTTTGGCACCATTTTATCTTTTTTCGCACCAAGATACTGAGGATAGTTCCTCGCACAATCACTGATTGTGCGAGGAACAATCGTTCGTTTCTTGTACTGATTTTCAATCAGTACAAGAAACGAACGATTGTCACAAATGGCAGTCTGCTATGAGAAAACCATGTATCAACCATGTATAAATGTGTATAAATGTCACAATGGTAGGATGAATTTCAAACATCACACTGAAAAACTTTATACACACTTCAATAATAGCAAAACAAAACATGATAGTAAAATAGATCTTGTCAGTGATTCATTTTTTAGTAAGAATCGCGCTGTGTTTATGTTTTGAATGCGTTGTGTTTGTATTTAGAATTTAAATATAAATAAATAGGTGGCCTCTGTTTAATACGAAAGTAACAAAAAAATTATGACACTAGTATCAAAGGCTAATTTTTAGAATAAAAATAAAAATTTTTAAATATTTCCAAAGTATAAAAATTAATTTACAAAAGTAATAATCCTGATATGAATAACCAAGGGAAAGCTTTGATCTTCCTGTTCCTATTCCTTGAAAAGAAGGAAAATAAAAATGTTTTAAAAAGAATTCCGAAGATTTTTCATTCACTGAATTTATAAATTGTTATCTGAAGGTAATTTCAAATGTCATTGGCTAAAAACATCTAAATTATCGTCATTCAGATTCCATTTGTTAAAACTGAATAAAAAAAGCAAGTGACATTTCTGAGATATAATCACTGACATTTGGTTATGTGAGCATGAAGCTTATGTGAATCAGGATTGCAGAGTATTAAGCCATTAAACTGAATAATAAAACATTTATTATAAAGATTACAACCGAATTGTAGCAGAACATAAATAAAGGAACCACTTATGTAATCACCAAATTCGAGGATTTAAAAACATTCAGCATTTCCCCACTATTCATGTGTTTGGGGGTTTCTTAATTTCATTCCGTGGTTAAAATATATTAAAATTGTTAAAACATCCAGCCTTATCAAAGTCAACAAACCATTATTTATGTGCTTTAAATTTTTAAAAATTACAATGAAATTGATATGCACTGTTAATATCATACAAAACTTTTAGATAAATCTATTTAAATAATCAAATTTTCCATACTAATTAAGAATTGGTACTAAATTAGAACTTTTTATTTATGATGGCATTTGAAACTATTTTTATATTATGTTATTTGTTTTTGTATTCATTCAGTATTAACATTTTTTATGACAAGATTTAATAAATAACATTCATGCCCATCTTTCATTGCAACAAAGAAAATAGAAACAGCATTAAATGTAATACTCCTAAATATTCATAATTTTAGGTACATCATTCATTATAATATGATTGTTTAAAGTTTGAAATCAATGTATTTCAAAGAGAATGATTTAAAAATAATACTTGATATTTAAAATTGAAATTCTTATTAAGACAGAAATACATTATTTAACATTTTATAACTGTATGCAATCAATATGTTTGATATAAAAATATTTAATTCTCTCTACACCATGCATTCTAAAGATTTCTTCACAAGAAACATTTCAAGATTTATAAAATCTGTTTAAACTGATATTTATGACAGCCTTGATATAGTTCTTCAAATTTTTGTATTGTAAAAATTATACTTGTGTCAGCTTAGAGCTAGATTTTAACTGTCTGCTCTCTTATGTGAATATTCTTTATACTCAATAGATTATTTTGTACTGGTAAAATTTATAACTGTGTTCTTGCAGTTCACGTGTAGGGTAATATTTTAATTTATATATTATTGGTCCTTAAGATGAGTGTTAGCCAAACTGATGTTTGTTGTATTAGGATTTATGTATCCTATCCCCTCCTAGGGATAAAAAGAATTTATGAATAGAAAGTAACAGTATATTAAACCATTTATGTAAAAGATAACTTTGCCCCAAATGTGAAAAGATAGGCTGCTAAGTTTTCATTTTCAATGAGGGAAATTTTCTTAAACATTCTGTATAAGTTCTTTTATGAAAACTATTTGAAAATAATATCTCAATAAAAGTCGAGGATGTACCAGATTTTTCTTTCCTTTGCAATCATTTTGATAGGTTAGCATTTCATGTTGAAGTTTATTGCTCAATCTCTGTTACGTTGACAGTTAGTTACATATAACTTTGTTTTAGACATTATAGAAATCTGTAAAAAAAAAATTTTTTTTGGAAGATTTTATGTCACTTCTGCATTTTAATTTTTCAAAATTTGGAAATTTCTTTGTTAACTCAATATATGAAGGTAACAGAGTATAACAATAAATCACTTTGCTGAAACTGGAAAATTTGACATCTGAGTTCTTGTCATTCATACTTTTGATCAGGGCCAACCTTAGTCATTCTGGGGCCCAATTGCAGAAATTTTGTTGGGTGACTCTAAAATTCTAATATACAATAAAAGAAAAAACATTTCATGTGAAGTTTGAAAGAGAAAAATTATGAAGGTGCTCATATATCTTTTTATGTACATTTATGTACATTTATAAGAAAACTAAGAAATAGCTAGACTACATATTTTTTATTTGCAAGATCATTTACAAATTGACTTAACTTTTATTTCCTAGTTTCTACATGTTCTATAGACAGTATTGCAAAGCTGTTGAGTCTCTCCTGCGATATTGTTGACCTCAGGTGTGTTTTAATTGATATCTATTTACAAAAGCTTAGTTTTCCCAATTCTATAGTTATATGAATGGTTAAAAATATCCTTAAAGATATATATATATATACATTTTAAAAGCCAGTGGCTGTTATTTATAGCATTTGTAGAAATTTTATGGGTTTCCCGAAACAGTAGGTTTTAATACTTCCATTTCTTCTATGTCTACATCTTATATAGACATCATTTGGTCATTATTCTGAATAATTTTTCCATTTCTCAAAACAATTTGTAGTTCCGATGAATATCTTCTATTTTTTTTCTGTGGAATTGTTTGGAATAAACTTCTCTAGCCTGTCTCGCTTTCTATGGTATTTGTTAAAAACAATGCACCTCAAACATTTCTTTCCAGTTCTGTATTGTTTCATCCACATACTCATAATTCAATATTCTTTTTTATTTTTGTAAATGTGTTCCCCGAAATTCGGGAGTGACTACTAAATAAGTCGCAAGATCCATGGCTCCAACTAAGACTTGTTCGAAACCTGAGTGGCTATCTTTTATCAGGCATTCTAGAAGGTTTCTAAATGATCACAGTACTTCTTTTCAAACATATATTAAATATATCTTCATGTTTGGTTCTCAGCTATCTCGGGTCCAGTTATATCTAATCCAAGTGCAATTGGATCAAAGCAGCCCTGCCTTTGATGATTTATTCTATACATATTTTCTATCCTTTTATCCATAGTATTCCTAAGGCTGTCTTATGATTACTCATATCGTTTTAATTCTGTGGTGGACTGTTGTGAGTTTGGTTTCACAGACTTCTTAAAATTTTATAAAGAACACTTGACTAGTTGCCAAAATCTGTTGTCTTGATTTTGACATGTAAATCTTTTCATCAGAAAAATTGTGGTTATTTTGTATCTTTCACTTTGCATGTTATCTCACCGAATCATCTTTTAGTAACTGAAGTTTCAGTAGGTATTTAGCTCTATTAAACCATTCAACTATTTAAATGTGTTTTTCAGAAACTTTTAAAATTCACAGACCTCTTTTCACAAGAGAACCTGCAGTACTATATTCATGGTGATGTATTTAGATTGAACTCCAAAGTGCCAATTTTGGTATTTTCTCCTTTCGATTCTTCAGTTTCTTCTGTACAGAAGCTATACACTGCAAGGTGTGTAAATATGTTTTACTTCTATAGCAGTGAAAATGTGGCGGAAGACAATTGTTCTTTACTTTCTACGAGAATAAGCAATAACTTTTTATCCTGAAAAAACTTTATGACCTAGGCACCACATTTCTTTGTACTTGGAATACAATGATTTCTGATTCACCAAGTCTGTTGTTAGAAAATATGTCTGAAGTACAATATTCGTACTACCTGACCGAGACATATGCTGTATGGCACCCGAAGCGGAGATGGGCACCACAGGCCTTGGTCCACATTGGGACTGTTGTGCCATGATTTAGTTAGATAATGATTATTCAATAGAATAATTATTCTAGTATAAATTTATTTTTATAAAATAAAAAGTACAATACATTTTTAACTTAATAATATAGAAAACTAAGGAATTTTCCTGGAATTTACTAAACAACTTTTCTACTATTAGCAGCTTTAAAATCATCATTAATTGCAGGAAAGACCAATTTTGAAGAAATGTATCATTCAATTGACAATATTGCAAGGGAAGACAACCTTTCTTCATACATGGTGGATCTGAAATAGGTCTTGATTAACTTTGAGAACAATTGTTCAGCACTAGCTACAGATACTGGACTAGTCAAAATAATTATAACCACGTAGATTTTGGATAAACACGGTCAATACTGTTCTCAATCATGTACTTTAGAATTGTACAAAATTTTAAGTCTGTAGGTGTAGTTCTTCTAAACATCTTCAGTTCTTGGTAAAGTTGTTCTGCTAGTATAACAGAGTATAATTTTCCCTCACTTCACACAGTAAAAACTTCTTGAAGTTGCTGGCAACTATGGAGAATTTCTTCAGGTTTTTCCTTTAACTGATTTATGTCATGAATAAACCTAAAATTTTGTTCATATTTGTTCAGCTCAAAACCTTGAAGCACAGTCCTGTGAAATGTAAATAATCATAAAAAAATTCTCTGAACATGTCTTTTGAATTTTCACTCCTGTCATCTGGTATTTTGTACTGAAAGAAATGTTTTATTTCTTCCTCCTCTGAATTTCCTTAAATCATTTTAAAACTTTAAGTCCTTCAGCAATGTCGTTTTCTGCGATCATTGCTGACTCCATCCGACTGTTTCTGTACTCTGCTATCCAAGTGATAAACTGTACTGAGTGTTTTATAGCGGAAAGCAGCTCCATGTACTCTCTTTGCCATAGCTTACTTCTGATGTTAATTTTTGCCAATATATCATATCATGCTACTACTAAAACGAGGAATTCATATTAAAATTTAATTCATTAGCATTAAAAAGTGTTTTCTTTCAATCTCAGATGTCATTTAAACTCATAACAAAAATATGCATGTAAATATGTACTTTCATTCGTTTCAGCCATGCATGGCCCTAGGTTCTGCCTATTTCGCGTCTATGTAGAGTTGGCACTGACAGGATGCTTCTAAGATGTTAAAATCCAAGGGGAAAAAAACTTAAGTAATAATTTCTTGGGAAATCAGAAAATTCCGGATTATGTCTAGTTCCTCCTTGAAAATCCAACATGTCCTAAGCATTGTAATTGAAAATGGGCAGAATGTGTTGTTTGTATTCATAGGTATATAGGCAGTGGTGTTCACAACTTAATTAAATTAATACAAATTTTTGTTGGCATATTCATCGCGTCACGTGGCATTTTTTTTGCACCTCATTTTACCCTTTTTATATTTCCTGATCCACTTTTATGTGATTATTTTGTTGAGAAACCTGAAAGTGGCTCTGAATTTTATGAAAATCTTTTAAAGAAAACTTGATGTTTGTAGACAAAGTTAATGAAATTTGAATAAAATTATTTTAAATCCTCTCTTTCTTGTACTCTGTAATCCAATCACAAATGTTATAGATTATAACTCTCTACCTCAAGAAATGGGTTTTGAAAGATCCAAATGCTCCTTATCCAAACCCTATACCCCAGATATTTTGAGTTTTGTAATTTTTTGCATTCTGGTATAAGCTCAACAATCCGTTGTTTTTCACTGCCTTATATACCAGTGTGTAAATAGTTGATACTCCAATGAGATTTATGTAAAAGAATTTTGGCGTAGAATTTATTTTGAAAGTAACAATAACTTTGTTAGGCAATATCTTTTTCTTTTTATCACATTTGCTAGAAATAAAGACAATAAATGCTTTGCTATTATCCTCTCCTGAGCTTATGTGTACAAAATACAGAAAAATTATTTTTTCATATCCCAGGAAAGAAAAAATAGTTTGATGGGAAGTAATTTATAAAAAGACCATAACCATGTTTGTATATGAACTAAACAGTTTAAATTTCATCATGTAGGAAATTTTATATGACTGTAGATTATGTTTTTTTATTTACTTATCCCTAAAAAAATTTAATTTGTGGGAGTATTACTGTTTTGTTAAATATGGTATTACACTTTTACAGTTTCTCTCAGTGCATATGACATTTATGACTGAAGAATAAAATATTTCATAGTCTATCATGAAAAAGGATTTATTGCTTTTTTGTCTGACTAGCCGCTGCGCGACCACCATGGTCGCTTTTAGTTTTATATTTTCTTTTGCACAACAACTCAACTGAAAGTAACATATGTAACGAATATTACCATTACTTTTCATCATAAATATATGTTGTTAAGGGGTTTTCTCTATAAGGCTGATTCTAAAACATCGTGATTAAAAAATTTGAATTTCCATTACTGCAGAACAGAGAAGACCGAGAAAGACAACACTGATGATTTTTATAATTACACCCCTCTCTGTATGTCCTATTTTTCAAAATTAAGATATATACACTTTATCATTACATTTAATAAGACATTGTTGGGGAAAAATTCCACAAGTACTGAATTATAGTGTGGATTACATCACTCTTTGCATGTGCTATTGTTCACAATTAAGATATCTACACTTAATCATATCAAATAATAAATTGTTGGGAAAATTTATCCTCGCGATCATTTATGTTCTCTGTTTCACGCCTCTTTCATAATGAATTAATTCTTCTTCGCTTTATTTCTTGAGACTGCTCCCAATATTCACTTGATCGTGCAGCTCGCTTTTGAGGATTCCTGATTTCAGTGCATAAATCCATGTTGACACGCGGTTGAAATTTGCTCATTTGAGCTCGTTAGAGTCAGTGATGTAACTACGTTACATGGGGCACGCCCGCCAACGTAGATGTGCATAGTAATTGATCAATGGTTATAAAGATGAAAATTGAAAATTGCGAACGGCCGCTAATGTTTATATCTGGTAGTTGCGGCCGTTGCCATTCGGAGTGTAGAAATATCGTCGATTTTTGTGCCGCATACCTACGCGTTTTATATATAGAGATTGTTTAAGAGGAGGATGGTGTGATTTTCTCTAACCAAGAAGTGTTATAATAGGTATAGCTTAATCTTCATCTGATTTCATGTAGCGCTGAACTGTATTGTAGAGTTATGACCTAAATATTTCCAGTCTATTAGGAAACCATTTGACTTGATACTAAAAAATGAAGAATGTTATGAGATTTCCTTATACTGTAAGAAAAATTTGGTTTTCCGATATTCTCTGAATCACACTATCATTTTATTTATTTTATTACCCAGTAGAAAGGTAATTCAAGGTAAGCTAAAATGTTATTTCCTGTAATAATTTTACTCATTTTATCAGCCGTGCATTCCTGATGCTACAACTACACGTACGCGAATAATCTGCGAATAAGCTTCCTCCGTCCCCTCTTGACACATTTTGGGGTCGATTAGTCACCCCCAACGTGGGGGTAGTTTTTCGTCGCTTTGATCATTCGTCTTAAAACCGCTCTCCTGAGCGGTCTGGGACGAATCATCAAAGGGATGAGGGACGCCCATAAAACCTCCCCCGGATAGGGGGAGGTTAAAGGCCAATAAATCACTTCCTTCCCCTACACTTCTCTCTCTGTTTCGCGAATGTATATTTCCGGTATGACGTGTATCTCATAGACTACAAGAGGTCCACAGATAACTGTTTTGAAATATTTCATTCACATTATGTGAGGAATCGCATAAAAGCACTATTGCACAGTAAATGAAAGGAAAGAAATTAGAAGAAGTTATGCTATTGTCAATTCTAATGCATTATATATACAACATACAGATTAAAATGGTGAGACATTGTGGTGAAAAATATCTGTAACCACCAAACTACAATCGAAAGAATTGTGCCTTAACAAACCCATAAACCAGGTATTCTTTGTTATTTCCTGTAATGATTTTACACATTTTATTAGATTTATAAACTTTTAATCTCTTGGCAACGAAGGTTTTTCGTCAGATGTTAATCTCTGGAATTTCTCGGAGCATTAATCTTAACAATTTACGATGAAATTATTATGACTTCCAGACAACTAAACTAAATATAAGGGGCAAAAATATTAATATTACTTATCTATTATTGATCGGGCCGATAAAGTAGTTTTGTGGAGAGTCCTACAAACCGAAACATATGAAATCTCAGCACGTCATTATGATCTACCAGGGAAAAAGAATGGCGATAGCTAAGGAACCTTGTGCTCTAATTAAACTAAATTTAAAATGATCAGTAATTTAATTAGACTGGGACATAATTTAGAACATCTTAGATTATAGATATATCATTTCTTAGCACAAACTTTTATATATTGCTATCGATTTCACGTGAAAAATAAAAAATAAGAGGAGTGTTAACGTTTTACACGCCGCACTATGATCGAACGATAACACAAACTATTTATTGATAAAAATCACATTAAAACTCAAACATAACAACTGTGAGTAAGTTAAAAAAATTGTTTCATAAAATATGACTAACGACATTTAAATTCAAATCTCAGTTTTTGTGCACAATTTTTTTAGTAGTTGTAAGTAAATTTCTAAACGTTATTCAGAAATAACTCAAGTAGAAAAATAGCTGGCACAAGATAATGTGCACCTGATTGAAAGATTCAGAGCAATGTGCGCGAGATCCAGGAACAGAGTGGATTTACGGTTTCATTCGAAGCGAACACGAAGTTACTTCTCTCCGAAAACTGAGGTATGATTGCTCTGCTGTTGTACCTTTGCGCAAATGTAAATGCAAAATTCATCCAGCAGTGACAGCCTTGTTTAGAGCATAGTTAAATAGATTCCAGTACCATTTTTTGCTTCTAAACATAATGTCAATATGTTCCAAGAAGTTTATCTCGCAAATCCTCGCCTCCCATTCCCTCACTATACGTTTTTATCAGGTGTGGCTGTGAAACGTCAGTTATCTTTTTTTTGTGCTGGACAGAATCGCTTGGTTTTACTGATAGGTTCGTGTGTCGAATAATTGGGTGCTATAGTTTCAACAGTACTGTCTTTCCAGCGGGAAATGGAATATTGACCGTCACTTCAGTACCAAAAATTTCCTCTTTGCCATTTCGAGGCTTTATTTGGTGATCTGGGAGGACATCTTCCTGTCCAAATTCCCAGTATCGTGCCAATTCCCTTTAGACCTTTTTCAGACAACTCAGTACAGAGCTTATGTAATGAGAAAGAGTTGTCAAAGAAACTTTCATGCTTTTCTGTATTTTAAACACTGGATAGACGCTCTCACATAACTCTAGGTCGAACTCACATAACTCAAGAGGATCCAAGATATTTGATAAATGCAACATATATTCTACTGGTCTGAACTTGTGAAATATTTCAACTGGTGATAAGATAACCAACTTAGGAAACATTTCCGAAATATTCTTAATGCTTTCAGTTTTTAGTATTTATTTAAAACTTTCATTTTTTTCCAACAATGTTGGATATTTCTCTCTTTGACTTTAGTTTTCGCTTCAAATTCGGTCTTCCCTTTGAAGTTGAAGGTACTTCAGGATCAAATCCGTCTTCATTAGATATTCCATTAACATCTATTTTTGTAGATATTTCGACTTGACCACAAACATCTACTGGCAGAACAGGCCCCAAAATATCCTCATTTATATCTTCCTCGTCTGTTAAACATTCATTTTCTTCTGGAGGCAGTTGACAAATATCAATACATTTTTCTCTTTCAGAATCATTAGATAATGTGAAAAACGTTTCACATACACTGAAACCTTTCGCCTGCACTGTATGTGAGGAAAGGTTTATTGTACATGGTGAATTAAAAAGTCATCTCCACACCCACACAGAAGAGATGCCTTTTGCCTGCACTGTAAGTGCCTCTTTAACAGTCCGAAATGGTTTTGAATCTAATCAGTGTGACGTATCCTTCCTAGCGGAAGAAATTCGCAGAGCAAAGGAAAAGAATAAGGACTCCGTATAGCGTTAATTTCCAATATATGTGCCTCTCCAGTTGAGTCATAAACGAGTCTATCAACAAACACGTTTTTCATTGTCAGCTATGAGTAATTCACTTCAGATCCGTCGTAGAACGTGTGTTTGTGAAACAGGGAGAGCAGGGGAATAGACAGTAGTTCAATGTCATAAACATCTTTCACGTTAGCAGTATTTCTATGCACTGTAATCAATAAAACTTTATCATGTTAAAAAAATTAACCTTTGCAAGCCAATGTTCGATTTCTGGAACAAGCAAATTTCTTGCCTAATAGTAACAAAATTTAATCCTTTTTGTCATAACTTACGTTCTACCTACAAAATGATCATTTTTAATTACTCACATTTATAAAAACATTTGATAAATTTTGAATTTTATATGAATTTTTGAACTTCGTTAATTAATTAGAAAATTAGAAAAAAGCTGAAATTACAATTTCTCCCTAGACACTATTTATTTTATTAACGTAACCTCGATGCCAAACTTTCGTTGACTTAATTTTTATAGAGCAATACGAATAGTATTTTTCTCAGAACTTTGATGTTCGATTTATGCAAAATGTTTATATATATATATATATATATATATATATATATATATCATTCAATTTCTTTCTCCTGTCTTTGCAGGTGCTCGGTACAGATTGTACAATGCGATACTAGAATGTTTGAGGTGTCCACAAGTTTTGAAATTCAACTTATTGCTGGCAGTTAGTATTCTCATCATCGTGTTTAGAATCGTCGGAATGACAGAAAAGGAAATGTCGTGCATTTCCAGTCTAAAAGAGCCTTCCAACGAAAGCCATTCCTTCAAGCCAGACCCTACTAAAGCGGGAGAATTCTCTCCTTGTAACACAAGTAGAATTAGTCTAAATATAACAAGTTGCAGTGCACAGATTCTTTCTCGCACAGAGGAAATTTTTGAATGTAATTTATCTGACACAAGATTTTCACAGTCGGCCCCCGTAAATACGCATCATTCCTACCACGTTGCTGATAATACTTCCTGTACCCACATAGAAGAGAACATTTTCGCATGCACTGTATGTGAGAGAAGATTTGATCTACAGAGAAATTTAATAAGACATTTCCGCACCCACACTGGTGAAAAACGTTTCTCCTGCACCGTATGTGAGAAGAAATTTGCTGTACAGCGTGATTTAAAAAGACATCTCCGCACCCACACAGGAGATAAACCTTTCGCCTGCACGGTTTGTAAGAAAAGGTTTTCTCGGCAGGATCAGTTAAAAACACATTTCCGCACCCACACAGGAGATAAACCTTTCTTCTGCACGGTATGTGAGAAAAGATTTTCTGAACAGTATTTTTTAAGAACACATCTCCGTACCCACACAGGAGAGAAACCTTTCGCCTGTACTGTATGTGAGAAAACATTTTCTGAACAGGGTTCTTTAAGAACACATGTCCGTACCCACACAGGAGAGAAACCTTTCGCCTGCACGGAGTGTGGGAAAAGATTTTCTCAAAAGAGTTGTTTAAGAAAACATCTCCGTACCCACACAGGAGAGAAACCTTTCGCCTGCACTGTATGTGGGAAAAGATTTTTTACACAGAGTCATTTAAAAACACATCTCCGCACCCACACAGGGGAGAAACCATTCGCCTGCACTGTATGTAAGAAAACATTTTCTGAACAGGGTAATTTAAAACAACATCTCCGTACACACACAGGAGAGAAACCTTTCGCCTGTACTATATGTGAGAAAAGATTTTCTCGACTGGGTCATTTAAGAACACATCTCCGTGCCCACACAGGAGAGAAATCGTTCGCCTGTACTCTGTGAGAAAAGGTTTTTTTGGGAATGGTTGTTTAAAAATGCACATCTCCGCACCCACGTAGGAGAAACATTTCGCATGCAGTGTGTGACAAAAGATGTTCTTTCCAGGGAAGTTGAAAATCCATCTCCTTCTCCATCGAGGAAAGACTTTTGGTGTGAACTAAATGTAAGAAAAGGTTTTCTGAATTCGATCATGTAAAAAAGAATAATCGTACCCACACAGAAGAGAAATCTTTCGTCCTCATTGTGTGAGAGAAAAGATTTCTTTCCAGTGGGCTTTAAAAACGCATCACCCTACCCTTTCAGGTATGTAACCCACTTTCTACGATCGTATGAAGCATAATTTTTTGTCCCACCTTGGGAAGATTATCCTTCAAAATCATATTTAAACTCAGGTTTGACGGTGTTTATTTAAACGCGATATCGCACTTAATTATATTTTGGAATTTAGTGTTTTATGACCGTACTCTAGTTTTGTTAATATTTTTAAATACATCAATGCGCTATCAGTATCGACCCATGATCCTTGATGGGATACTTGTTCTACCGACGTGATTAGAGTAAAAACTTTGTCATGCCTGTTTACACTGCCGGAACGGATGTCTTGAAATGTCACTTATGCAATTCTTCTGGTTTTTGTTTTTGCCTAATATGAAATTTAAATTTTTAAGATTTAACTGCTTTTGTGTACATCTGCTGTGTTCTGTAAATGGGATATATATATATGTATAATATATAAATAAATATTTTATGGCTTCATATCGAGATTGAATTAATTTTCGTCTTTGGCTCTCTTTTAATTATTTTAAAGTAATTTAGCTTTTATTAGAAGGGTTTTTCGTAATGTGCAGCCAAAATAGTATTTGACGCATGGAGCATCTAATTATGCTTCTATATTAGATATCGTCTCAAATTTTTATTTATGAAATGTATAATTTTAATTTGGAACTCATCTCTCGGCAAATGTTCATAAGTTACACCAAGTCTCGTCTTTTGAATAATGGACTCTACTGGAACTTGCAAGATAAGAGGGTCTTTTCAAAAGTAATGCACAAGACGGCGCCATTTCTTCCAGTATGATACAATAAAACAAATTTCGCCATTTGCTGTTGAGGACTAGAGGAATATTTATGTGTCTGAAAGATTTCTCACGTGTTTTGTACTGAAGGGACAATTTTTTAAAAGGATTTTGCAGATGTCTCGGGTAATGTGAGTGTAGAAGATCAAAGAGCACATATAAATTTCACTGTTTGTGCTCGGTGGGTTCCTAACTGCTAGACATCTGTGAAAAACAGAAACGCCTGGACATAGCACTGTTGTTGAAACATTTGCAGTCAACGTTTTTCCACGTTATAAGAGTTTACCTCAGCCGTTACCCGAGTCATTAGAGGTACTCAACAAAATTTCCATGCAGCAAGGAATGAATAATTTCCTAGATGTAAGGATTGTTTTGAGAAGCAGGGGGAGTATATAGAAGTACTGTCCAGAGAAATTATCAAAAATCAAGTAGGTATAAAAAATCTAATTTAGTGTGCATTACTTGTAAAATGACACGCGTATTTAGACATGTTCATTTTTTGCTACACGAGTTCTGATTTGACCGGGGCCTATAGCTTAACGCCGATTCCGAACGGCTATGATTATCGCTATTGCAATTTTTACATTTTATTTTAGTTTCACACTTTGAAGCAATATGGTACTCTGCTAAGCATTTGAAACATCTGCCCGCTTTACGTAACGAATTCTTTTTTTTTCATCTACGCTCATCGAACGCTGATCGGGCGTAAGGTTCACTTTCTGAATCCTTTCTACGGTTAAACTCTAGAACTAAACCGTTTGGTATTGCTTTAAGTAGAAGGGGACACAATAAACAGCCATATGAGTCTGCGGTAACCATAAAACATTCTAAACTTCTTATTTGGATTTCTAAACTGTCATGCAAATTTCTTAAAGGTTTTTATATCAGAGAGTATTTAGAAAGGTTTGTTGTTCTTGGATATCAACCCATTAGAAACTTTTGTCCCGTGCACAGCCCACTCCTTGACTCTGGTGTGACTACATACAGCATCAACATCCCCTGAAACAGCGAACGTATATGAAATAATCCAGAGATTATACACCTATTTTGATTCATGAACACAACGGTGGGAAGTCATGAAAGAAACACACAAAAACGAATTTAAAAGGAACCAGTGATACTCGATGGTCTGCTAAGTCTGAAGCAGTACATGCTCTTGTAAAAGACTTTCAAGGAGTAATCAGCACTCTCACTGAGTTGAACGAAGAAGAACACTATACACCAGAGAGAAAATCTGATGCCTCCAGTCTCATTCGTACTTTGAAATATTTCCGACTTATTTCGTATTTTGATGTTCGGGAAAATATCTTAAGAAATTAAGACAATTAAGAAGGAAGTATTGAAACATAACATAATATTGTCAAAAACAATACAAATGTTGGAAGGTCTCACCAAAACCATAGAAAGGCTGAGAAATGAAATAAATGAATGGATAAAAACTGCTAAAGAAATAGCGCAAAAAAATTGAAGTGGGGCCAACTATGGAAACTCTCAGAAACCGAAAAAGGAAAATAATGCTTGCAGAGATGGCGCAAGATGAAGGACAAAGTTTCGCTGTAGAAGAAAGTTTTTACCATAGTATGAAGGGAGTAATCGATGTGATACTGATCCAGTTGAAAGATAGAATGCAGAGTATAAGTGCACTCAACAATATTTCTTTTTCTAAATTGTAAAAATTTGAAAATCTTGGATGGCAAGCAGTTGAAAACTCGTGCTGGAAACTTAGCTAGTGAATATCTTGAAGATATAAGAGAAGATGAGTTCCCTACTGAAATCCTAGTTCTTCGTAACCAGTTACAGAATTGAGTTAATTTTGAAGAAATGAATCAACTTGATCTCCTAAATCTTATCCAAGAAAGAGATTTGACTGATTCTTTCCCAAATGTGTGCATAGCCTGGAGAGTTTTTTTAACACTCCCAACTACATCAGGAAGCTGGGAGAGCAGTTTTAGCAAACTGAAGATAATCAAAAACTATCTCAGATCCACAATGACTCGAAACAGATTGAAAAACCTTGCAATACTGCCTATAGAAAGCCGAGAGGCTAATCCAATAAATTATGATGAAGCTATCAACTCATTTTCTGAAAGAAAATCAAGGAAAATAATTTTGTAAAAATATCTGCACACGACACATTTTCTAAAGCATAATGAAAGGTAGCTTCGAAGACCATCATCGCTTGGGCAAGAGGGTAGTAGTGGGTTTTATTTTTAGTCGGTGTGAAAAAAAATGCATATCTATATATATAAAACGCGTAGGTATGCGGCACAAAAATCGACAATATTTCTACACTCAGAATGGCAACGGCTGCAACTACCGGATGTAAACATTAGCGGCCGTCCGCAATTTAAGGCAGGCCTCACACCGAAAAAGCAGATGTTTCAGACAGCCGCTCGCTGCTACCTCCACAAGCGTCAGCAATGCGACACGTGAGATAAATGTCGAAAGTATCCGCACACCGGAGAAACGTACTTTTTGACACACGCATGCGCCGTACAAGGTAAACAAACGCGCTATCGCAAGCATGTGGTAGCGCCATATTCAATTGTAGAGAACACGATGTCTGGATGGCCTGAGCTCAAAGATTCGTCTTCGGATGAAGACTTCGATTTAATACTGATCCATCACTTGAATAAAAATAAAAATGAAAAAGACAGCGAATACATTTTGTTGATTAAACCAAGTATTACATACATTGCACATTAAGCAATTAGTGCTAAGTTTGATGATTTTCAAGATGATAAAAAAAATGCTGATCTTTTCACAAATCCTTTTTTAATTTCTCCGCAAGACGTTAATTGTTACCCCCTGAAATCCAAATCGAAATTATTGACCTACAGTACCATACTACACTGAACAGCAAATATAAGGAACTTATTTCAACTGCAAGTGATCCTAATTAAATTGAATTTTAGAAATTTGTACCAACAAGCAATTTTTCAAATTTACACAATTTGGCTGTCAGATATTGTTGTAGGTTTGGATCAACATATGTTTTCTATTATGAACATAATAAAATCAAAATATTGTTCAAGATTAACTGATATGCACCTAAAACACCTAATTTTGTTAGCATCTTCAAGAACTAATCCTAATATATATGACTCAAAAGCCACATTAATTAAGTACTCCCTGTTTAATAGTTATTTAGAATTAAATGTTTCAAATTATCCATTTTTATTTTGTACATAACCTAACTGACTGAGCCTTTAAAAATGCTTATTAATGATTATTAAAAATGCTTATATAAGTTTGTTTATTTGTTTGATTTATTTATTATTTTTTAAATCTCCACTACTCAGCCTTATATGAAAAAAATATGCTACTTGAGTAAAAATCCCATAATCAACCTATAAATAACATTTTTTACTTTTTTATAATTTTTAGTATGTTGGAAAAGTTGGAAGTGACACACATATTATTTTTTCTTCAGATAGTGGCACTCTTCCCAAAACGGTTGGCCACCTCTGAGTTAGTGCATCAAGTTTAGTATTTTCAATCAGCAATTTTATATTTTGATGGGTAGTGCATACACTTCAAGAAATAAAAACATGCACTAATGTATTTGATATTATACAAAAACAAAAATAGCACGATAACTAAACGATTCAACAAAAATAGCATGATATTCTTGATATATAGTCGATAGAAATTTCAACAAAATATTACTGAGGGTTTTAGTTGTCATGTTTAGTGTATATCATCTCTATAACATTTGGATAGTTAAAAATATCAGACCTTTACAAAGTGACATCTTAGGATTACAGATCAGTTTGCACTAAATCCATTATCTGGTAATAGAAAATCATTATTCCAACAAATTATTCTAGTAGAATTTACTGTTTGACTTATTTAGCTTGCAGTTATGGAGGTGATAACTTAAGTACTAAGCAGTATGGGGTCTCTAATTACTGTATATGTAAAATTCATATATGTAAAACAATACTTTGGTAATTTTGCATTGTCTATGAAGGTTTTAGAGAGTTTTACAGTCTTAAAGACTATAGGCATAAGAACTAATATAGTCTTCTTAATAAATTTGATTGAAACTGGTCCATGACTGCTGAGTCAGTACCTGAGGGATATGTCTTCTGTATTTTTGTATCCATGAGATAGAGGAGAGATGAGTTCTTATACATTTTTTTAAAAATTGAAGCATTGGCCAAAATATATATGCATACACACACACACACATATATATATATATATATATATATATATATATGTGTGTGTGTGTGTGTGTGTGTGTGTGTAAGGGAAATAAATTAAATAAAGGAATAAAGGAATCTTTGAAAGTAAGAAAATTCTTCTCTTGTATGGTCTTGAGACATTACTTAATTTTAAAATGACATTTAATTTAGGGAATAGGCTCTTACAGCTTCTAAATGGCTTTTAAAGTACTTTTACGGAGAATATTATGTGTTTCCTGAAAAGTTAATAGTGTATAGATCTGTAGGTTCTGGACTTGACTTAAAAATGATTAACTTCAATTTCACGTTACTCAAATAACTTTTATGCACATTTAGCTATGTGAATAGTGATACTATCATCTAGAAAAATTTTATCACCTAAAGAAAACTTTTATATTTAAATCTCTTTAGAGGCTTTTGATATCTGAAAGCCTCTAAAGAACTATATTTATGTTCCTTGGCAGTTAAATTATTGATAAGTACAAGGTGATAATAGGATCATAGGGTATATGACACTGAAAATACTATCAGTATCATGATTTTTTTCTTAAATCCTGTTGAATATTAGGCATTGAATAATCTAGGCTACAAGTCCCTTTTGGGGTTGTTGTATTAGTTCTTTTCAAAAAATAAAAAAGTACAAATGGTAGTTTATCAAGTTATACTACATGTACACACAATCATTGGCTACAAGCACGTTATACCTATGAAATTCTTACTCGCTCCACTATTTCTGAACAATAGAAGTATATTGTGTTGTTAGTGGTTTGGCAATTACTGATCTGTCAAAACTATTTTATTTATGAAAGGGACTCCTGCCTCTTTGGTTTAAATAGGTTCTTTAGATATGTATTTATGTATTTAACTTTGCAATCTCTTTTATTACAATTCAGACTTTTCGATACAGTTATCTTTAATCAACCAATGAATTAACTAGCTTAATAACAAAAGAAATATAACTTGTATAGAAAAGACTTGAAATCCTCATTTGAAAACTGCCTTTAAATTGAGACTATTTATTTAATATTTAGGATAATCTTGGTTAGAAGTAGATCAATTACTGCAGTAACACTATTAGAAATTTCATTAAATTTACAGTTTTTCAGTGGGAGTATTTAAAATATTATTACTAATTATTACTGCCATAATCAACTTATAGAATTTCAGAGTATATATAAATAGTTTGGCTTACTTAAAACTCCAGATATGTTTACTAACAAATTTTTAAAATTTGCACAAGCATGTTGTATTTTATATAAGTTATACTGACTGTTGCTTTACATAAGCTTTACCCATTAGCAAATAAAAGTAGGTTGACTGTAATACCCAATTGAGGCCAGAAACATTATGTACTTCAACCTAGTATTCATTAAGAGTAAAGTGGACATATTTTTAAAAAAAATTGCGCAAAATTTTCTGATATATCTGTATGCTGATTGAGGAAGTTTACAAGCAGCAAACTTGTTACTGAGCATAATTTTTAAAATTCATATTTAAAAAGGCCTGATGTATATGCAAATTCTCTGCAAGATACATTTACTAAAATTGAATTACCCATGCCAAATTTTAATGTATGCTTAAACACATGTGAAATATCTATCACTTTTGGCACTACTCTAATTTTGAAATTTTTAATTAAAAAAAACATGCAAAATACAAAATTACCCTTAATAACTTTCCATAACTTTTGATTGTACATTACATTTCAAAAGTATATTTAAATAAAGAAGATGAGTAAATATTCATGTTAGTTTGAAACAAAATTCAGATTATGCATGAGAGTATTCTCAAAATTTTTTTCTTAACATTCAGCTTTTGCTTTAAAGAAATGGAAAAATGTATATGTATAAATGGGGAGGCTCTTGACTGCAGACAGAATTCTCTTAATGTTTCCTGAACTTTTTAAACACTTTTAATCATTCAGTCAAAATAAAAATGTACATACATTTGTAAAAATAATTCAAACAGTATAAAACCAAACTCAGTTTTATCTAAAAGCATAAAAATAGTCCAGTTCACATAAAATTTATTAGTGTGTGCAACTTTCATCAAATTTGAATTTATTGACTTAAAAATTTTTCAATGAAGGGGTTTTATTGTGTAAAATAAAGGTAACATTTACACTATAGCCTCTTGCTTGGTATTTCTTCGCTTATGTGCTTTTACTTGAGCTGTATGTATAGTGGAATGACAGTAGTTTTGTAACTTTCTGGACTGAAGCATGTTAGTTGTAGAACCTTTGCTTTTATGTATATATATATATATATACTGTATTGCTGAATGCCTGTTCATTATTTTTTCTGCTACTTTTTATCACTCTTTGAAACAATACAGTTCACTATTATCTAGCTGCTTAACACTTTTTACATTAAACATTGAAGAATAGCTAGCTATTAATGTGTTTTTAAGAGAAATAGTGTGATATATTTCAGAGCTTGAAAATTACTTTTAAGTCAGTAAATAGCATATATTCACTAAGCAAATTTTGTGTATTAAAATGCTAGTGTTCACTTCATAGATTTTTTTATGCCTGTGTTCATCAAAGTCTACATTTTTTTAAATTATCTCTTTTTTTATTTTACTAATTTTTATTCACAATTTCATTTCAAAGAATTAAATTCAAAACTTATAAGTATATAAAATTTTATTCATCATCATCATTCTCACATTATTTCTTATGCATCAAATTTTCTATTTGACGCATAGCATCTCTTTGG